>OZ026600.1:22651263-22658763 GCA_964020085.1 Micromussa lordhowensis | reverse complement strand
AATTATAATATAAAATATAATATAAAATATATTACTTTTGCGTGCCAAACGTATATGATTTTAAAAAATTCAAGCCCTTGACAACAAGAAAAAATTGTGCTCGCCAAGCACACTAGAGAGAAAAAATAATGCAAGGGCCCCCCTCCCACCCCACTTCAACTTTAACAGTCCGTCGCTAAGCATTTCGATTGACTGATCAGTAATGATTGGCTGAACGAAACTAATTCTATACACATCCGTGATGAAGTTGCACTTACCAAAGACAGATTGGAAAAGCTCTGTGACATGGCTTCAACCGACTTTTCAGGCGTTTTAAGTTGACTTCCAGAGTACTGAGCTTCAAGCGTCTCTCTGCAATGTCTGCATATACCTGAGGTACATTGCATAATGTAATAAAATAGAAATTACTTTTTCTCTGTTTATGTAACAAGACGCCCCTTTTTTAAAAAAATTACTTTTTCTCTGTTTATGTAACAAGACGCCCCCTTTTTTAGTCGGGGGTTGGGGCTCTGTCGAATTGATAAAAAAATAGACTTGCCGATCCTCTCGTGCAAGGTTAACCAACATTCAGGACATCCTAATCGCAAAGACACTCGGCTCGATTCACTTCATGCTGGGTCTTCGAGGGTGATAAAAACTTGAGGACACAGTAATTGCACAATGAAAAATGCAAGGGGACCTATAAACCTGTGATAATGATATAAAATATTTTATATTAATATCATGACATACCGGAGCCAACAGGAAGAAATACTCTTGAGTATCGCAGTATTTTCTTGGACTCAGATTTGTGTATTCCCCGGTCTGCTATCCTTTTTCTCTCTCCGTGTGAGGACATCACAGCCGGGACACAACATCTGTTGGCCCCTCTCCTCCAGCCAATACCCAAGCGTGATCGATGGACTGGACATATCTGCCATGTAGATATATCGCTAGTGCTTACGAAAATAGAGGCACGGACCAAGATGAGCTCGCATTCGGTGTCAATATCCTCCGTAATGCCAACTCCACGCGTGAGCTCTGTTACATTCCGTTTACATGATAACAAAGGCATGACATTTGTTTGTTTGTACTGCTTGTCAAGACCACAGACGCCCCCAACTTTTTTAGAAAAAGTACATTGTTCTTCCATGATTCACTTGGATTCGGAGAATGCACAATTTTAAGAGTACGAAAAGCCAAGAGAATGAGAAGACTTCGTTCGATCGACGACGTTTGAGTTTAAATCACGAGGTCTGCTTCTTGCTACAAGCAAAGGCAGATGTCAATCAAATTCACTTTTCCTGGAATTTGCTCTTCCAGTCGCTGCCAAGTGTAGTGTCGGCTTACATGGCGCCTGGCCTGGCAAGAACCAACCCGAACCAACCCGAACACAATAGAGCGACAAAGTATTGGGCACGTGCGAAAAAACAAAATAGGGAAAGAAGAAAAGAAAAACAGTTACAGACCTAAACGCTTAGAAACTGCGAGTCTTTGCTCGATGCTATCATCACTATGATCACAAGGGATGAAGTGTGCAACAGCAAGTCTCCTGCCCAATTTGCTTTTCTTAACTGCTTTTCACCTTTCTCTCATGAGGTCTTGGGCACTACTTTTTCCAGCAATATAAGACTCTGTTGCTGTTACTGTTGCAAGAAAAGCATTTGAAAATTTTGCTGCTGCTGTTCCTGCCTGTGTTGGTGTTGAGCCATGATCCTTAAGACATCCTGGTATTGTTGCTGGTTCTGTCGCTGCTGATCTGCAAGCATCTGATGCTGGGCGGCTTTATTTTCTTGCTCTTTCTTCTTCAGTTCAATTTTTTCCTTCCTTCCTTCCGTTCTCAAACTTCTCTTTCAGGATTTGCACAGCTTCAGTAGTACTTCTTCTGCTTTTTGGTTTAGTAACTTCGTCACAGCTTGTATCAGCATTCCGCTTTCTGGTTTGTCCCAGGCGCTCCATGGCTGTTAATCTACTTGCTTCTGCAGCGGCCTTATTATTTTCATTCTTTTTAGTGAGGGTATTTGAATTTTCTTTCCTTTCTAAATCAGCTGCCTGTTCTTTTTCTATGATTTCAGACAATGCTACCTCTATTTCTGTTTCATCATCACATGCAATGCCAGAACCTTGCTCTTCCTTTCTCATCATTTCTTTAAATTTGGCAAGCAAAAGACTAAGCCTGTCCCTCACAGAGCACTTACTAACTTTCAATTTCGGTGAACTAATGCTATTTAAGCTTAGTGCTATTTCACCAAAGATTTCCCCTCTCTCTTTACTTTGTCTTGGGTGCTTAAATGGAGAAGAAGAACCTCTCTACAAAGGATAAGATCATGTTTTTCTGACCTCTTCATGGAATAATTTCTGAAAACAAAAAAAAAAATTATTACATAAGGAATTACATCTTTACTTAGTGTTATTGCAATAAACTTTATCCTATGGTATAAAAATTAATGTAATTCTGGGTACTTAACATTGAATTAACTTGACGCAATGCATTTGTGTGATACGTTTCCCCGTTTAGCTAATCCAGTGATGGACTCCGAGAGTGTTAGCGGAAGTCAAGGTAACACCTCTACACATTTGTCTAATTCTTTCTGACTATGATAGTCACCGACAAAGGTTCGAAACCTCTTGTCATTGTCATTGTTATTATTATGGCTAGCTCCGTGAGTGTGTAAAACGAACCAAATTCTTGCGCTGTGAATGGCTACCCAAGCGGATGGGATTGAGCTATCTTTGCCGCTCAGGACTACCTGTCGTGTCCCGCAAGAAAAATTTCCTCGAAAGCCATATAATAAGTCCGTTATTGACCAAGCTTGTTCAATCAAGATGGCTGGATATTGGCCTCGTTCCTTTTTTGAGTTTTTATGAACCTCGACTCTATCTCGGTCCATAAACACGCAAAAAAGAACTTGGCCAATATCCAGCCATCTTCACCTCACACTTGGTCAATAACCCATATATAGAATAAGTTAAGTTTGAGTTTGAAAATTGCAGGGTAATTTTGAGGTTTAATTCATGGTGAAATGAATTTTTGTTGGTTTTTCTACAGAACAAGATGATCGAGTGATACGAGGAGGAGGTAACATAAAAACCCTCATAAACAAAAATTAGGTTTTAAGGACAAAGGTGTGAAAGGTTTCAACAGTACAGGTTAAGTTTGAGTTGAAAATTGCAGGGTAATTTTGAGGTTTAATTCATGGTGAAATGAATTTTTGTTGGTTTTTCTAAAGAAAAAGATGATCGAGTGATACGAGGAGGAAGTAACATAAAAACTCTCAAAAACAAAAATTAGGTTTTAAGGACAAAGGTGTGAAACGTTTCAACAGTACAGGTTAAGTTTGAGTTGAAAATTGCAGGGTAATTTTGAGGTTTAATTCATGGTGAAATGAATTTTTGTTGGTTTTTCTACAGAAAAAGATGATCGAGTGATACGAGGAGGTAACAAAAACTCTCATAAACAAAAATTAGGTTTTAAGAACAAAGATGTGAAACGTTTCAATAGTACAAGTTTGAAAACTGTAGGATAATGTCGAGGTTTAATTTATGACAAAATAAATTGTTTTTCTTTTTTCTACAGATGGGCAGGAAAGGAGAGATGAAGGTGGGAAATGAGCTATGATACCCTCTATTATCATTGTTATACATAATAAAATTTTTGCAAAAAAGGAACAGTTGAAAACATGTTAACTGAAATACACGCTGGTTTCTCTCAGACCAGGTCATCAAGGCCCTACAAGAAGAGGTGGAAGGTAAATATAACAAAAATGGTGGTGAATATGGGGGGGGGCACATTTTCTGTTTTTTTTTTTTTCGTAACTTTTTTTACTGTTGTTGTTGTTGTTGTTGTTGTTGTTGTTGTTGTGTTTTGGTAGGGAGATGGGGGGTGGGGGCAATATTTCTAAGGGGAAATTGTAAAGAGACGTTGAAATTAATGTATTTAATAAAACAACCAAAAAAAATATAAAACTTATATACCAAAAAAATTGTTAAGTTGTATTGTAAGTCTTGTATTCTACAAAGTGAAAATACTGTAAATAGAATTGTAAAATAGATGATATTAACTTAAGGTTTATTTATTGTAAATGTTGCTGTACATAATTAACCTCTGTAAAAACAACTATGTAAATATATTATTAGCTCTAGAATATTAGGCTTGGCACTTCATGTTTCTTGTCAGAGATCTAATACAAGTTAAAGTAGCCAATGTTCGAGGAGTACCCCACAGGGACATACAGTGTCTTTACAGTCTAAGTGCCTAGTAGAGGTTTAAAATTGTCAAATGTCAAATAGTTTTCCGTAAAAAAAAAAACACAACGAACACAACTGGCGGAGCTATTGTAGATGGCCAAAAATACAATAGTTATCTCTTATAGAGTAGACCAAGTTAAGAGAAAGCTAAGAAAAAAAGAACTATATAAATAAATATATAAATACATACATAAGTAAATAAACAAGTAAATAAAGGAATAAATATATCAAAAACAAATAGACGAGGAAGCAACTGTGTAAGGAATGACTGTAACGCCTGCTTTGATATGTGCTTAACTAATAAACATTTCTTTCCTTATTTGATTGCTGAATATTTTTTTTTAATTTGCTAAGGATGAATCCAGGACCTGGGGAATTTAAGGAACTTTTGGTGCACATTCATTTGCACTAATACTGGTCAGTCCTTAGGAATCTTTTGTCAAGATCAATTTCTATGTAGAGACTTGAACTTGAAGTGCCAGCTTTCAAGCTGAAAGGTTGCTTTCCAGTGGACGCCACAACTGATTCCCTGACCCGGATGCCTCCACAAACCACCAAGTTCAGGCCAACTCTTAGATCAGATTTCCAGATCAACTAGGTGGCCTTTGTCAAGTTTCCTCACCTGGTTACCCTGTCAAAACAAGTCCCCCTGTTTGTCAGTCTCCACCTCACCAAAATAAAATCATGTTTCACAATCACAGGAAAAATTGATTAAAAACCATCAATGGTATTTGTTAAACTTTAAAAAAATCAAGATAATTTGTGTGTTGACCTGGTGAGGTTCCATAAAATACCACCAACCCCATGCATGGAAGGTCACTAAATATTTGGAGGGAGATTTCAGGTTCAAAAGGCAACATTTTAAAAGGAATGGATAAAAGTATGAATAATTTCTGGAACCACACATACATAGTAATTAAAAGTGACTGCTGGTGTTCATTCAAGTGACTTATATTCTCTTTTAAGAGTGTATCTCTTGAGCGTTATTTCGGCATTTGATGGTTGAGCTTACCTGAATGTATTGAAATGTCAACAAAATTAGCAGTTACTGTTTCCATACATTCCCTTGCCAGTGGCCTTCAGCAAGTCCTAAAATACAGTCCCAATTTGCTGTCTGCAACGAGCGATGTCCATAGCTTTCCCTAACGTACAATCCAGCTCCAGGGTTGTGAGGGTCTTCGACATAATAGTAAAGTTTGACTGTTTTGTCTTTCTCTTGGACACTGGTGATGTGTGCAATGTAGTTTTCTCCATCAGCACAGGCAACAACCACTACATCCTTAGGCTGGGAATAAAATGGAATGCACACTGTATCACAAGAAATGGGCAGTGTTTCCCTCACGAAGTCAATGACGATGTAATGATTTGGATTATCCAGGTTTTCAGGCGCTTTGCCAATATTTTTCAAGGTTATGGTCACCTTTGCAGTAAAGCTCTTTAGTATATTCCAACAAATTTTCCATACTTTTAACAGATGTTTTCATCTCTTCTGCTAAAATGAGACCCTTGAGAATTGCGGACACTATTTCTTCTTTGATGGCACTTGTGGGAGAATTTTCTTGGCCATCATCACCATCACCACCACCATCACTGCCCCACCACCATTAGTATCACTATTGTCACAGTCAAATCCACTAACATTTGCTCCAAGTTCACTTGCAGCTCCACCCAAGCAAGTAATTGAGTCAGACACAGAACCTTCCTTATCACTGATTGTGTCAGAAGAACATCCACATTCAGAGGCTTCATTATTTTGGCCAGTACTACTGACACTAATAAATGAACACAAAATATAAACACATCATTTAAAGGATGAACGGATCAGTACATAAATATAATTTAAACCAAGATGCCACATTAGTTCTTGAAAGAGGTTAAGCATGACGTTTACGGCAAACAGCAAAAATGAAACTTTTGCCCTCTGTCTTCAGCTCCCTGTACAGTAGAAACAAAATATTATTTTGTAATTGTATAAAATAGTAAGAGACACTTCTATTTTTGTATGATTTATTTAAGGTGATTCCCTGGTTTTGCACTGCGCATCTGCTACTGTGCATAACATTGCGACATCCAAGATGGCGGACGCAAAAAGGGCCCGCCTATCCCATGACAAAAAAGTGCGCTTTCGGAGTAACAAGGAGGTTGAATGAAGGATAAATTTAGCGAAAATTTTGGTAGACAAATCGCTTAGCCGTGATAAGGCCTTATGTATTCAGAGTGGTAGTAAAATAAGCGGTAGGCGTGTTGTTGAGGTCGAGCTGCTCGCCGAGGCCCTCGATCATGGATGTAAAGTTTGTGCCAAGCCACTGCAATTGTCCAACGTAACGGAAGAAACAGTATTGGGGTTAGGATCTTTCCTGTACATTACCTGCTGCAATCCAGATTGTGGGGAAATAAATGTTTGCCAGACAAACAAAACAAATCGGGTGGCTGGAACAATGCGTGGACGACCAATCTTCGACGTCAACACTAAACTCGCCGCAGGTTTGTTGCGTGACTTTGTAGCGGATGTTTTTTTACTACCACTTTGCCTGACATTTATCTGATAATTCACTACCCTAGGCATGCTACATGCAGGAATAGGACCAACACATGTCAATGCACTGTTATCTTCCCTTAATATCCGGACTGTTTCTGAGGAAGCAAGAGAACGTGAAATCGGTCCCGCCATAGAAAATATTGCAAACAAGTCCTGTGACCTAGAGATGGAGAAAGAAAAGATGGAGTGGGGCTTCATCCAAGATCAAGCAGTACCAATCGGGGCGTCCTATGACATGGGGTGGCAGAAGAGAGGGAAGGGTCATAATAGTCTAACAGGTACTGAAAATAATTTGCAAAGGTTGTCAACAGTAAGCTAAAAAGCAGTTGAAAAATGGTTCCATTGTAACACAACTTAAAATTATATACCTAAGTTGTATTGCTTATGTGTATGATAAAGGGGGCTTTGAAAACAAACACAAACAAATCTGTAAATGGTAAATGAAATGATACTCCAACCACTGAAAATAAGTGACTTATCTTTCCACAAGTTTTTTTTTGAGGGAGGGATTGGTTGATGAGCAAAAAATACTGTACATATACACTTGTATTGAGATATTCAAAGCTTGTAAATAATAATCTAAAGAATAATCCCAAAAGATGAACAGAAAACAAAAAAAGTTGGACAGTACTGAAACATTTCAGCTTGATGAGATAATTCATTTATTCATTCATTTATTTATTTATTTTGAGCATTTTATTATCTAGTTTGGTGAGTTGGTTTGCTGACACCAT
>OZ026600.1:22641263-22646263 GCA_964020085.1 Micromussa lordhowensis | reverse complement strand
AATTAATTTCATTAACATAAGAAAGAACAAGTAAAACCCTGTTTAGACTGAACATGTTACTCTGTCAGCTGACTACTTTTGTTATTTTATTTGAGCAACTTATGGAAAAGCTGTTTTTATCCAATCAGTGAAAATTCTGTAAAGTACTAATTTATAATAAATATTTCCAACTGCATTGGCAATATGGACATGTCATCACAAAAGGGAGCATCAACACAAAGCTTACACAGCTAACATGTAGTTTGTGTTATTTAATCAGTGAGCAGATTATTTCTTCATTTTTGACAGGTAATGATACCGAAATTCTGCAAATTGCAGCAACTGATGGGGCAGATGCATTTGAGGTTTACATCCTTCCAACCAGACCTATATCGCCCAGTGCTTTATCAGTGAATAAGCTCACCTTTCAACATGGAATACTCTTTTATAATTCTCATCCAGTCCGAGCAGTTCCACTGGCTGATGGATTATCCAAGATGATATCCTGGCTAAAGCCCAAGGCACCATGCCTGTTGATAGCTCACAATTGTAAATCTTTTGATGGGAAGCATCTCATAAAAGCACTGGAGTCCACTGAAGTAGACAAAGAATTTTTAGCAATTGTTTCTGGATTTTCTGACACATTACCAGCCTTCAAAGA
This sequence comes from Micromussa lordhowensis, assembly GCA_964020085.1. Classification (NCBI taxonomy): domain Eukaryota; kingdom Metazoa; phylum Cnidaria; class Anthozoa; order Scleractinia; family Lobophylliidae; genus Micromussa; species Micromussa lordhowensis. The sequence goes on along the minus strand of OZ026600.1, from coordinate 22,645,623 downwards.
GCTCTTGCCTCAGCGCAAATCATACAATCAAGAGAATTTAGTGAGAGACATTCTACACTGCAGCTATGAAGCCCACAATGCAACTGCAGATGTCCAGTCCCTGAATCAACTTGTTAAGAAGTTCCTCAATACAGAGCTGCTGAGAAAACACAGCTTTACCATATCATGGGTCAAAGAGCATAATGTCTGCCTTGCCCAGAGAAATGTACTTCAACGAACACTCCATCCTTTGCTCGACAAGAAGGTCATTTCCGCTGGAATGGCTACCAAAATTGCCGACTCTGGGCTGGGATTCCAGCACTTGCAGTTGGCATTTCAGAGAGGGGGAGCAGATGGGCTGGAACTTGTGCTGAAAGGAAAGTTTAATGGAAAAGTTCGTGTAACAGCAAATAGGAGGATTCTGTTCAACATTGTAAATTATTTCACTGATTTGTAACTTGCAAAAGATGTACCCACAAGTGGTAGTTTGAAAATTATTGACACACAAAATAACCAGAGAACAGCGATTACAAACTGTCACAAGCATTCGGTATTTAATATTCCTTTTTTGTATACAAACAAATGAACTGGTACAACAGAGCAAAAGACTTCAGAAGCAGCATACAAGTGTACAAGTTTCTGTAAGATGATTAAGCCTCAAATGCTCTATTCGGTGGAAGGACCTTTCCTTGCACATATAGAGTACGGTTCTGTTACGAGGATAATTTATTTTGGTCAAATAATGAGCAATAATTTCAGTTCATGGCTCTGCAAGCATCATTTGCTATCGGAACTGCGGAATTGAAATATACGAAACTGCCAAAACGGACGAAACAAAACAGTGTGCTAAAAATATCAACTAAGCGTTAACATTAAATCAATGCAAGTATGACTCACCTTCATTTAAGTTCTATCTTGGTCACATTCCATCTCAATTCCCGACGAAATATATACAAAGTGACCCATTTTCAATGGTTGTTACGCCTTCCAAACATCTTCCAGGTGCCATTTTAATACTTGCCCCAGTCCTCGCTCGGAATTATAAGAGAAAGCCTGAAATGCACGCGTTATCAGCAGCCGTAGCACAATAAAGAGCACGGTGACCCCCATTTTTTATTTCATAATTTCAATGAGAACAGTGTCTTCAATCACTAAGAAAAAAATTAGCAGAAAACTATGGCTAGATTTTTGGCAAATGAAACAAATTCTTAAGAGGGAGACATATCTGGCCCAACAGCGCATGTCCAACTTATGTTTCCTTTAAACGATAAAAAAATGCAGAGTATTTGAAGACATTTTTTCTGGGACGTAGGTGAATAAACAATCAAAGAGAGTCAAACTCTGTGTGATAAAACACGCTGCATTGAAAAATAATCGACCTTAATTGCTGCACATGGATATTACCAAAAGTCACCTAAATAACCATATTTGTCAGTATTGTGGCGTGAAAACAAGCACGGTGACCCCCGCTTTTTATTACGTCTTTAACATCTCCTTGCTCTGTAGAAACAGCATACCAAGTTTCATTGGAAATCTATGGCGGGTTCTCTTACCCGGGAATCACCTTAAGGATAACATAAAAATAATAGAAAATCAGATGTAATAGTTGCAGCGTGCCGTCTGCCGTAAACGTCATGGTTAAACTCACTAATTCCACATGTAGTTATCTGTTTTACATACTCATTTGTCTGGAATATTGAAATCTCCATCACTGCAAATTTCAAGGAGTACACCTTTCCCAAGTCAATTAGTCAAATTACATCCGCCATTGATCCTAAGCAATAGACAACAAGTTTCTATGGTTTATAGGCTGATAAACCATGTGGGATGTTGATAGAATACGAGAAGAATTTGTAAATCACAAGCCGCAGGCGAGTAATAGACGAATTCTTCGAGTGTTCTACCAACATCCCAAGTGCTTTATCAGCCTATAAACCATAGAAACTTGTGGCCTACCGCATTTATATAGTAATTCAGAAGACACGCTATTGTTCCATGAGTTTACGGGTACAATAAAGCATAGCTGATTAACCAATAAGAGCGCGTACACTGATTTGGTTATTATATAAATATATATTAAGTGTATACTAAAACATTGGATAGTGTTAAACGAACGCGCTGATTGGCTCGCCAAGGAGGAGGAGGAGGAGTTAACTTCTCCAAAAATGAATGAGCTCTATTTATTGCCTTGGTTAAAATGAATTATACTGGTCAGGAATTCATTCTAAACCTCACCTTGCTGCAAATTTTTGTTTTCTCCCAGTGATTGTACTCTGTAGACGTTGAGACTGCTTTTCCATCACACGATTGGCAAGGGCAATGCGAATGTCTGTAAGTCAGTTCAGGACACATACAAGATGCAACGTCCCTCCGCGACCATACAATATTCCCGCGCGAACTTTCGCCATGCTTACGCTTCATTCTGCATGATTCAAAATACAGTTTATTCAAAATATTCATACATAAAACTGCAAAGGCAATCACGAAAGCAAGCTTCTAAAACAACTTGCAGGTATACCCCATTGGGGTCATTCCCAAGAAACACTCTTCAGAATGGCGCACTATTTTTCACCTCTCCTACCCCAAACACCGCCCCACCAGTGTCAATGCCCACATTCCTCCCGAATCCTATTCTTTGCAATGCATAAAGGTTGACCACGCAATTGCCATACTTCAGGATCTTGGTCCAGGATGCTTCATGTCCAAACTTGACATAAAATCAGCATTCCGCAACGTTCCCGTCCATCCCTCTGATTGGGAACTTCTGGGTATGAAATGGGAAGGGCTTTATTTCTTTGACATGGTCCTCCCCTTTGGTCTCAGGTCGGCCCCCTTCCTTTTATCTTCTGCGGTGGAATGGATCATTCAAACTAAACTTAATATTCCCAATGTTATTCATATACTAGACGATTTCTTTTTTGCTACGCCCCCTCCCCGGTCAAAATGAATGACTGCCCTGTGCCATTCGGGCAATCACACTTCAAACACTCCAATACAACTTTGCATTCACGGCCACTCACATCCCGGGCTTAGACAATTCTATCGCTGATTCCCTTTCCCGTTTTCAGATGGACCGTTTCCTTACCCTGGCTCCCACAGCCTCTCCCACAGCCTGTGCCATCCCTCCATCGGCGATGAACATCTGAGAGCGTCAGTAAAGCGATACCTTCATGCTTCCCTTGCCCCTTCCACTCGCCGTACCTATCAAGCTGGCGTCAAGCACTTCCTCACCTTTACCCTTATGCATGGCTTAGTAGGTCCCTCAAACCCCCTCCTGCCTGCCTCAGAAATTACCCTGATGTACTTTGCATCTCATTTAGCCAACACAGTGTCCTATGAAACAGTCAAGATGTACATGGTGGCAGTCCAGGACCTTCATCGGGAGTTTAACTTTCCTCTTAAGCTCATTGAAATGCATAGGTTACAAAAGGTCTTGACAGGCATTAAGCGCCTTACTCCTACCAAGCGGCTTGACCGTTTTCCCATTACCCTTACTGTTCTCCATTTCATTCACTCCCACCTTAAGCCCGAACTTTCCCAAAATCTGAACCATGTTATGCTTTGGGCAGCCTTCACCCTCGCCTTCTTTGGGTTTTTACGATCAAGCGAATTCACTTGCCATGGCCCTTTCGACCCCTCTGTCCACCTCACTTGCGATGACATCACACTGCTGCCCAATTCCCACTCACCCAGCCACATGCTAGTCCACATCAAACAGTCCAAAACTGACCCTTTCAGACAGGGCCACACAATCACCATTGCAAAGTCCTCGTCACCCATCTGTTCAGTGATGGCCATGAAAGACTATCTCTTTCAAGCTCAGCCAACATCGAGCCAACCTCTGTTCACCTTCGTCCAACCCCAACAATGGCTTACACGAAACAACCTCACTACAGAGCTTAGATCGATTCTGCAACACTGTGGTCTCCCTGCCAACAATTTCTACTCACACAGCTTCCGTATTGGAGCCACCACTACAGCAGCCAAAGCTGGCCTTCCACCCTGGCTTATTAAAGTCCTAGGCCGCTGGAGCTCAGACTGTTACGAACGTTATATAAGGACCCCTAAATCTACCATTTTAGAAGTACCTAGACTCTTAGCTAATACTAGTCCATAACTAACATTAAGACAGCTAGTGTCACCTTCTACTGTGGGGGGATTGTGTCCCGTCTCCCCACGTTCCACAATCCGTGGCAGGGAAGTGCAAACCCTGGCTGCACTTTACCCCACAGTAAGGCTTAGCCCTTGGAGAAAGGTCCGGAAAAATATCCAATCCAGGGTGTGGACCCCCGGTCACACCTGATCTGTACTCCACCCAGGAGGGGCCACCCCTCCTGGTTCCCCTTAGTCCCTAGTGACTGGGGGATATGGGCCTCACCCC
>OZ026600.1:22626263-22631263 GCA_964020085.1 Micromussa lordhowensis | reverse complement strand
ACCCGAGATTGAAACATTTTAAAAAATACTCTGTCACTAGTAGGCAATTGTGTAGACAAACTGGAAAACAACCTTCGAAAGCGTTGTTCTTCTTTCCAAAAGAAAACAAAACAGGCATTGCACCAAAGCGAATTATCGTTGAAAAAGGCATCGTGCTAAACGAATGGATGCTTGTAACAGTCAACTGGGAAGGAGAGATGGTGGGAGCTGAAATTTTGGCTTTAAGTGGTAAGTTGTCTATCCTGAACTTGTTGAGATTTATTTCACTGATGATTGTTAGAAGAATATCGTTAACAAGTAAACCTTTGGGTTTAGACATTTCTTTTATACTTACCCTTATACTTTTTTTCTAGATGAAGAAGCTGTGTTGCGGCAGAAAGATGTCGAGTATTGGCAGAACAGAAACCAACCGCCTGTTTCAGGGAACGAAGACGAGAATGCCGAGAGCGAAGAAAACAGTTTGCCACAAAGAAAAAAAGTTGCCGAGCGGAAGGTAAGACTATGTGGAAGTTTTTAATTGTTGCGTAGCATCCTTTTTCAAGTGGCTTCTGAGAAACCTCCAAATGTAGTGATTAAGCATTGTTAAGATTGAATCGTATACAAGTCTGACGAAGAGTGTTCGCGTGTAATTTAAGTTTGTCTTAGATATGTTGTTTGCTGATTTTTAAGTGGATTGATTGTATGTTTGTTTGAACAAATCCTTAGAAGCATAAAGCAAAAGACAACAAGGAGAACGAGGGCAAGCAAACTGCAAAGAAAAACAAAAAGGTAAGATTGAAGTATTTTGACTTTGCTATTGTGACGAACGGAGCTCGACACATTCGATTTTTGTATTTAGTATACAATGCTTGACTTTGTTAGAGTGAATTTAACTTGAGTATTGAGACAAAGGGACCTCAACACATTCGATTTTTGTATTTAGTATACCATGCTTGACTTTGTTAGAGTGAATTTAACTCGAGTATTGAGACAAAGGGACCTCAACACATTCGATTTTTGTATTTAGTATACGATGCTTGACATTGTTAGAGTGAATTTAACTCAAGTATTGAGACAAACGGAGCTCAACACATTCGATTTTTGTATTTAGTATACGATGTTTGACTTTGTTAGAGTGAATTTAACTCGGGTATTGGGACAAACGAAGCTAACAAAGTCAAACATCTTATGTTTATACTTGTATTTGCCCAATTTTTTTAGGCTTGCAAAGTGCTGCGGTTTGTTAACGGTAAACCCCTCGGTGATATCTCGACCGAGATTTTAAACAGACCGAATGAGCAGACCGTTCGAGTACTGGAAACGCTGTCGCCGGTGCGAGAGCCCGAGCAGCCACTACCAGAAATCAATTTAGTTGACCCTGTTGTTGCCTCGCGAGATGACGAAGAAATCATACAACACTCGCCTTACCAGTCGCCACCACCAGTGGAAGCTTCAACCCCATCACCGCCTCGGAACCAGTTTTCGCCACTTAAAGAGATCCGCCCCAGCTTTCTCAGCGAGCTCTTCGAGGATGACCTAGATAATACAGCTAATCTAGACATAAGGGATCAAATAGGTCAGCTTTTACTGGGTTTGGTTCAAGGGAGGGTACTTTCTGAGACCGGGTTAACAGTTGGAGGGGAATCTGTACAGGACGGGAATCAACTTGGGAGGGCACTTTCTGAGATTAGGTTACCTTTAGGGGGGAAATCTGAACAGGGCAGGAATCAATTTGGGAGGGCACTTTCTGAGACTAGGTTACCTTTTGAGGGGGAATCTGTAGAGGGCGGGAATAATAATAATAATAATAATAATTTTATTACTTCTATAGCGCACGATACATGAGAAGATGCTCTCGTGCGCTTTACAATGACAAAAACTATAATTCTATTGTTTACAATCAAATCAGTTACATGAGAAATGAAAAAATCTAAAGCTAATTAATATTAATAATAATAATAATAATAAAACATATTTATACAGGATAACTGCATCAGTTTAAAGAAAAACTGCTATCAATGCAGGTCCTGTGTAAAAAAGTAAAAAGTATAATAAAAATAATATTACAAAACAGATAAGAAGCTACACTAAAGTTAAGTTACATTAATGAGAGTAATTAAAAATAGTTGCACCTTTATAAAAAAAAGCACGCTTGGTGCATTCTAGGTTAACCTTTTCTAAAATTAGACCATTACTACTCCTAGTTTTATAACGGGGACTGTCATGGTTTCTTACATTAAAATAGTTAAAAAGATATCTGGGAACTCTATTTGCAATACATTGGTTAACAAATCTTAAGATGTTCTCCTGTCTTCTAGAATAGAGAGGTTTCCAGCCCAGTTTGGTGATAATTTGATCGGTTGATAGATTTGAGGCAGCTTTGAAGTAGACGATTCTAGCTGCTCGTCTTTGTAGTCGTTCTATCTTGGCACTGTTTCCTTGTCCGCATTCATGCCACACTGCATCGCAATAATCTAGAACCGGAAGTACCATGGCTTTGTAGAGCCGATTTGCAGCTTCTAGCGTAATTAAAGGTCTTATTCTGGTAAACATTCCGAGTAGCTTGGATACCTTCATCCTCACATAGTCTACATGGTCATTGAAAGAAAGGGTGTCATCCAGTACAACACCCAGGTACTTAAACGTGTCCGCGTGTTTAACGGACTGCCCATTTAAGCTGATATCAGTTCCATCACAATTTTGTCGCGCGAGTCGTTGGCGGGTGCCAAACATCATGAATTCCGTCTTCTTCATGTTGAGAACAAGTTTATTGTAGTGTAGCCACTGCGATAAATTAGCTAGATCAAGGTTCAACTTAAGTTCAATCTCCGAGGTGGATGAGGACGACAGATGGAACACTGTGTCATCCGCGTACATCATGATGTTGGAGAACTGGATACAGGATGGTAGGTCGTTAATATAAAGGGTGAACAGTACCGGGCCAAGGATGCTGCCTTGCGGTACGCCACTGAGGACAGGCATTGGACTGGATAATTCATCTCCGACACAAACAGCCTGAGATCTGTTAGTTAGATAGCTCGCCATCCACGCTAGAGAATTTTCCTCCAAACCAAATCTTCTAAGCTTGCAAATGAGGTCATCATGGGGGACGGTATCAAAAGCCTTTTTTAGATCGATAAATAAGGCCCCGGTTAATTTTCCCGCGTCCGTGCTTCTTCTAATTGAGTCACAAAAATATGTTACGGCTGTCAGAGTCGAATGATGTCGTCTAAACCCCGATTGAAACCCATTTAATACGCCATGTTGATGTAAATATTGCTGGAGTTGAACGTTGACGGCTGTTTCAGCAATTTTTGAAATTACTGGAAGAATCGAGATAGGCCGGTAATTGTCCATAATTCCAACTATAAAATTACATAATATTTACTATAAAATTCATACTTGATCAGATGTTTTGTAGATTATAAGCTTTCCGAAATAAATGAGTCTTGAGGGCTTTCTTGAATGTTTGAACATTTCGAGAATAGCGAACAGCACGTGGTAATTTATTCCATAAAGCTGGTGCAGCCGCTACAAAGCTACGATCACCTAATGTCTTTAGAGTTTTTACTCGAGGAGGCTGAAGAAGCTCATTAGTAGATCTAAGATTGTATGTACACTGAGTGCTTAGGGTGATCAATTCAGTTAAATACGCTGGTGCAAGACCTTGGATTGCCTTAAAAGTAATGAGCAGTATCTTAAACTGAATACGAAATTTAATGGGTAACCAATGTAACATTTTAAGGGAGGGGGACATGTGATCGAAACGCCCTACGTTACAAATAAGTCTTGCTGCTGAATTTTGTACCCGTTGGAGTTTGTAAGGGAGGACACTTTCCGAGACTAGGTTACCTTTTGGGGGGGAATCTGTACAGGGCGCGAATCAACTTGGGAGGGCACTTTCCGAGACTAGGTTACCTTTTGAGGGGGAATCTGTACAGGGCGGGAATCAGGAGGAGGATATGTGTATTTTGGATAATGGGCAGGGCGGAATTCAAGAAAGGGAACTCAAACCTTTTGCTTCTCCCCAAGGAAGTAGTTCGCTTCTTCCTGAGGAGGATACAGATGTATGAGATGGGATGGATGGGGTGGAAGATGACATATTTTATCGAGAAATAATTAAAATCAAGGGGCAAAGCTGTTCCATGGGAAATTTTGCAACAAAGCTTGTGCAGAAATTTTTTCACACAAGTGAACTAGACAACCGAAATTGCATGGGGTCGTGGGGGAAGGTGCCCTTAGAGCCAAGCAAGTTAAAAAGGGTAAAGCATTATACATTTAGAATGTATCCGATGCCGTCTACACAAAAAGAGCAGCAGTGGAAGAAATGTATAATCGCCATCGATGAATATCTGCAACGGAAGAAAAAATAGGTCTGAAAGAATGTAAAATATTAAATGTAGTACATTGTGTATAGTAGTCATATAACATGTAAGGGTTGAGGTAACTTTAAGTTTGTAGTAGGAAATAAAGCCTGTTTAACATTGTTCCTTTTGTTTTTGTGTTCACGTTTCAACGCGTTTAAGCTTTAAAACTGCAAGTTTTCGACAGCCGGACAGTTAGTAGCCAATAGGTATTTTTAGAGAAAGCTTTAACTATTTTTATTATGACGAGTCCTGGTAATATTTTTGGATTTTATTATGAAATATCACCTTATCTTGCTTCTCAAAACACGCGCGGTTCAAATGTCAAGTCAGATAAGATTTGCATAAACTTGTTTTCAAGCTTATACTCGATCACACACGCATTTGTGTTGCGAACAAAACATTTTGGCGGGGTTCGTTTCGGCCTTTAGGAGAAAGAAAGCTCAAGATAAAAATGGAAAAAGGTTCCGTGTTACACATCAAAAAGTTCACAATTTGATAGGCAAAGTAAACAAACAAGTTGCGCTTCGATTGTGGCTAGACTCCATGGCGCTGCGCTTGCTGCTGTCGGCTACATCTTTACTTAAATAGCTTTTATTTCAGCAATTTTGCGGACGGCTCTAAACGTGAAGGGTTAGCCGCATCTACCGGTAAGTT
>OZ026600.1:22598763-22616263 GCA_964020085.1 Micromussa lordhowensis | reverse complement strand
GTGAGCACAAAAATAAACCAGATGTACAGTAATCAGACACAGGATCGGGTTTCAAGATGTTATTTATTTAAAGTCGAACACATAAAAGGACCAAAATACTTAAAACCATTAACAAAAAGACCTCATGCATCAACTTGTTGTGTTATTTCTTTTGTTTCTTTACCGCGCGACAAAATGTCCAAAGGAAGCCGAGAAATGGCATATGCATAAATGAGTTAATTGAAGAAAGCGAATGAAGAAAATAAACAAACAAATTAAACAAAAATTAAAAATGCAGAAATCCAGCGTGAAAGGTACTGTTCACTTTCAAAACCTAAAATTGCCAAATACAGGCGACCAAATGAAAGAAATGTGAAGAGAAGTTCAATAATAGTAATTTTTCGTTCAAGCTATTAAATGCGAAGAAACCTAGTTAAAAGCAAAAAATATTCCAAACTTTACAGACATGCTTCACTACATCACCACATGTGCAAATTAATTCTTCACGCTAAAACGAGAGCTTCAGTTTTTACTGACCGCTTTTGCTGTCATTTTAATGCCTGTAGCTTTAACAATCGTTCCAAATTACCAAGTCCAAAAAGCTGCTATCTGCGATCTATCGTCAAAACTTACTTGAAGGCGCTGTGATCTTCAAGTTTTCGCGACGATTGTAGGAAGAAAAACTTCCTTACCAGAGAAGTTTGTCATCATTTTTTTGCATCTGTTGATCTGTAAATCCTCTTTGCGTGTACAGACAACTTTGCTATGGCTGCAAAAAATGCAAGCCTGCACGGAGACTGGGGTCTGGTGCGAGAAACATCGTGTGGTTCTACATGCAGTGAAAAACGTAGTGATTAGCCACGTGTATTTAGTGCAAGTACAGTGCATCTATTTATTCGAACTGTGGTGTTTTGGGGTTTGGATGAAGTCGACAATTAAGTGTTCCTTGTGAAATAACCAGGTGAGTTTCATAGCTAACATTTCCTCGAGCTGTGATGCTATTTCGGCAGATTGATAGCTTTTTTTGTGCCCAATGATTGGAAAGGTCATTTATATGTTTCAGTCAGCGAAGTGTGTTTCGAAAACGCTCATGGTTATTGATAAACAATAGATTGAATTTTCGGGACAAGCGAATAATAGTTCGAAAAATCCAAACGACTTTTCAGAGGGAGTGAATTATCGTTCGAAAATTCATTGTGAATCATCGCGGGATGCGAATTATCATTCGAAAAATTGTGCAAATCAAAACAATAGGTGTCACAAAAATGCGGGGAAATTTCGTCGAAATCTCGTTTCAAGCGAAATTTCTTCGAAAAGCCATGAAAAGCCAGGAATTTCGTCGAAATTCGTTTGCATTACTTTTGCACAATACTGTATGGCAAATGGCCTGATCATTGGTTACACCAAAACATTGCTATGCTTGAGTTTTATCCGATTGTCCTTAGTTTATATCTGTGGGCTCATCAAAATAGTTGCATCCTGTTTCTGACAGATAACGACGCCCTTGTTTATGTCGTTAACTAGATGTAGCTCTCGCTAAGTGCCAACGAGCAACCATTCAAAACAAATACTAATTTGGAGCTGAAAACAGGGTCATGCTTTGTGCACGTCACTTTTTTGTAGTCAAGTATTCACGTCAAATGTCTTAAATTGTGATGTAAATATTCCTTTGATCGCTTTTTGCTGCGGTGACAAAGTTGGCTCACTGGCCGATGTCGAGTTTACTCTTGTGTGGTGTGGGTCTCTGACCGATAGCTTGCTACAGTTGTCGTTTGTTTTAGCTTTGGTTTGATGTAATTCAGTCTAGTTCTTTGATTGCTTTGATGTCTGCTGCCTTGTCTAGATTTGGCACACTGGCCAAGTTTGGCACGGTGGCCGAGTACTCTTTTGGCTCGCTGGCCGATTGTTGAGCTTGCTAGTTCGATGAATATACCACTGACAATGTCACTTAACTAAAGTACACTCACTTAAAATTGGAAATAAAAACAAATAAACCTTACAAAAGCAGGTAAAAATTAGGGTGTCGCGCAAACCTAAGGCCCCTCAAATAATTTTTTAAGAAAATATCTATATTGTAAACTCGTCTCCCTACTCGTATCACGTTTTGTTTTATGGTCACGCAATGTTCATAGACAGCAGCCAGAAACAACTTAAGAACCGAGATATTTATCTTCTCCGGTATATCGCTGTCCGGTTTATCGCTTGCAAGGTTTAAAATAACAGCCGATATTTTGACGGCATTTGCTGGCGAATTTTTTACCGAAGAAATAAAAGAAACAGAGTCGCTATAATGTTGTTCAAATTGAAGTCAGTGTTGTATCCACCAGACGCGACAGCGATAAACCGAAGAAGATAAAGATAAAGATAAGATTGACACGAGTTTAAACCTTTTTTTTCTTTATTTATTTCCAGGGGTCCGAGTTTTCAGGATCTGCATTTGGGTGTCAAAAACTCAGACCCCGGGAAACAAATAAAGAAAAAAAATTAAACTCGATCTTATCACCTAAAATCTCTTATGGTCTCACAATGTTCATAGGTGTCAACAGTCAGAAGGGTCGAGATATTTATCTTTTCCTGTTTATTGCTGCGAGTGTCGCGTCCCGTGGTTACAAAAGCTGACTTCAATTTGAACATTATAGCCACTCTGCCTCTAATTTCTAATTCTTCGCCGCGTAAAAAAATTCGCTGGCAAATGTCCTCAAACTTGATTTCAACTCCGCTCGATGAATGTCAAAGCTGGTGAGTATCGACGCTCAGAGCTATGTGGCCTTGACCTCACAATCTCTGCGCGCTACGATTGCCCCATTGCATGTCTTTTCCACTACGTCATTGGAATCTCAGGAATCTTACCTTACAACAGGAATGTTACCTTACAAACACTTCTCTCGATCATTCGAAATTTTTTCCGTCTAGACAACACTCTTACACGGCTCTATAATGCTGCCGCCTCGCCAGCCTCGCATCTTCGCTCAGCTGGCTCGTTGGCAATAAGCAGTCCTGCAAGGACAAGAATTTAATGTCTTTTGTACGAAAATTAGTACTGGTCTGTCTACAAAACATTCTTTTTAAGGCTAAACATGTTAGGGGTGTTTATAATATTCTCGCAGACTCTGTCTCGATTACAGGTGGATACATTCATGTGTTTGGCCCTAGTCCACATGGAGCAGGAGCCAACAGACATTCCTGTGCATCTGGAGCTTCAGAATTGGCACCTGTAATTGCCACACTATTACAGTCCAGCCTGCAACCTTCCTCACTTCCAACTTATGAGTGGGCATGTAAGCTCTTTTCACAATTTTTGCATGTAATTCTACCTAGCGTTCCTACTTCCCTGCCCATTTCACCCCCTTTTTTGGCACTTTTTATTGCATACCTGTATGACCGTCCCTATGCTCCTTCCACGGTGAGCAGATATGTCTCAGTTTTAGGTTACTTCCACAAGCTCTCGGGTTTTCCTGATCCCACCAAGGCCTTTTTTATTGTTCAGATGCTTAAACGTTATGGAAAGCTTGGATGTCGTCTCGATAGTCGGCTGCCAATTACCCTGCCAATTCTTCATAGAACTTTGGAATCTTCAGTTCAAATTTGCTATACACCATATGATAGTTGTTTATTTCGGGCCATGTGCTTACTTGCCTTTTTTGCTTGTATGTGGGTGGGTGAGTTCACTTGGAAAACCCCAAGGGAGAGAGGTTCTCTTATTCAGCTTCACCAACTTACACAGCTGGTGGATGCGAATCAAAGGGTCATTTCTTTAAAGTTCACCTTTCTTGACTTCAAACATAACTACAATCAGAGATCTTTTTCAGTTATTAATCGTCACAACAATTTCTGTCCTGCACAAATCATTTTGGATTATTTATCTCACAGGGGCAGTGGGCCAGGGCCTCTTTTTTGCCTTGCAGATGGTTTCCCTGTCTTGCGAGCTGTATTTGTTGACAAGCTTTCCATGGCCATTGGGTATTGTGGTCTTGACCCCTTGCGTTATAAAGGCCATAGCTTTCGTATTGGTGCTGCCTCTTATGCTGCTGATGCCGGAATGTCTGTTTCACAAATTAGGGCTTTAGGGCGTTGGAAGTCTGATGCATTCCACGAATATATAAGAATCCCTTCATTATCCACATAGTTAATGTTCAGGCTAGTGGCAGCATCCTGTGAAGGGGGGGGGGGGGGTTGCTACTTCTGCCCCTGTCTTACTCTGGACTGATTTTACTTAGTTGCATGGGCAGCAGTCTCCCATTTAATTCCTTGCCTATTTTTCTACCTTAATTTTCTATATTTTTATTTCACATTTGCTGGGGCTGGTTAATGGTAATATTGATTTCTAATTTTACATGCATATATGCAGGATCTGACTTGCAAGGGCAGCAGTCTCCTGTTTTATCTCTTATTTCATGTATTTCCCTAGGTGGTTATTAGCCTGTCAGACGACGTGTTGTTTTTATCTTGACAACTTAACATCTTGGGAGGCTGACTTGCAGGGGCAGCAGTTCCCACCTTAACAGGTTTTCCATATTAGGATTTTCTCAGTTTGTATTCATATACATTCATTACTTTTAGTATCTTTTCATGGGGAAGAGGACTTCGCTTGCAAGGGCAGCAGTTCCCTTTCCTTCCTCGTTTACTTTTCGGTGCTGCATTTCCTTGCTTTTCTGATGCTTTTGCCCTCACCTTTACTGGGCCAGAAAAGTATTTAATTTTGATCCTTGTAAATTATTTATGATCTCAAAACATGATTTATTAAAGCGGCTATGGGCCCATGTTCAGTTATTTAATTCCACCATTGGTGTGTTCTGTTGGGGCCCAGCAAACAAGCTTCAGGATATGCAGCACTGATTTATGTGAATGGGAGAAAACATAAATGAAATATTTGCTTGCGAATAAGATTTTTATGTTTTTCCCTGACACACTAATGTTAAATAATTATTATCTTGTTGTGTTACTGATTGTGTGACAATATCCGGGCATGTGCTGAGAGGTCATTGGGCTAAATCAAAGCATGTCCCCTCTAGGGGCGTGCATTACTATTACACAGTCAATCGCTATCGCGTCATTCAATTTGTTGACTCACAGGTGAAGGAGTGATTTAGCCCATCCCACCCTTCCCTATTTTGCCCTCTCAGCAGTGCTGTGTGTTGTTGTTTTTGCAGTTTCGTTTTCGAGTGCCCTCACCTTTACTGGGCCAGAAAAGTATTTAATTTTGATCCTTGTAAATTATGTATGATGTCAAAACATGATTTATTAAAGTGGCTATGGGCTTTTGTTCATAGCCATTTAATTCCACCATTGGTGTGTTCTGTTGGGGCCCAGCAAACAAGCTTCAGGATATGCAGCACTGATTTATGTGGGAATGGGAGGATGGGAGGATGGGAGAAAACATAAAAGACATTGAGACACTAATAAGTAAACAAAATTTTGATCAGCTTTAAATTCCTATTTTACAGCTTAATGAACTTGAAGTTACAACTGTTGACTCTGAAACTGCATGTGTGCAAAATAGCCAGAAGACCATCTGTTGCCAGTAAGGTACTGTCAACAAAGAGTGAGAAATTAGATCTGTCTAAATGTCAGTTCAGGACAAGAAAAGAAAGAACAGTCCAGGCTGCAAAAGACATCCATTGTGATAGCCATGTTAACACAACAGATGAGGAACACAAAAAGCAATTAATCATGGCCTTTGGACTACTTTCATAAAGTCAGCAACCAGTGAAGAAGTGAAAGAGTATGTGTCCACATCAAAAACATGCATGAATTCAGCAAGGTGGCAGACTATGCAGCTAGTCAGTCAAAAAAAATAAGAAGTTTGCGTGTGCTTTATGACGGTGGGCTTTTGGGAAAAAGAAAATACACAAGTGTGAGGAACAGTTCTGATGTGTTGAGTGAGCCACATGGAAAAAGGCGAAAAAAAAAACAAAAGGCAAAACTTCTCCCTGGGGTCGAGGTCCCAAAAATGTTGTCCTATAAAGCTCTTACAACCTTCATAAAAACTATTGATGTTGGAGAATTGATAGATTTAGAAACGTTGGCTACAACACTGTCTATAAAACCTGTTTCTGGGGTGTATAGACCATTAAAACCCTTTTAACGGAAGCTGACAGACCTCTATTGGGATCTCCACAAAGAAACTGATCCAATCCTTCATTGGTATAATGGTGAGGAAGGAAAGCTGTGGGTAGCAATAGGTGCAGATGGTGCCCTGTTTAGAAAGGAGGAAACTGCAACAGGTAGACTAGCTTAGTTTAGCTAGTTCAGCTTAAGTTAGCATTTGTCTAGCACGTAGGGGCCAACCCACCCCCTACTTTTCACAAGTAGTAAGAATTTAAATCTTGTCAACAACAATATACTGAAGCTTAATCTTTCCTCGCAAACAAAATATTGTGGTTCTAAATAAAACCAATTGAATTTAATTGTAGCCACTAAATTTTTTTTCAGGAAAACCAACTTGTTTTGCAGTGTAATTAGGCCACAGACTATGAAGCAGAGTTTTCCAGTCAAAAAAAATGTTGCGTGTGCAGTTGCAATCATTGCATTTTAGCTTTCAATCATTGGTCAATAAAATGATATTATTACATCTCGTTATATTGTAATTATTCAAATGTCGCACACCCTATGTCTACTTGCACACATAATGTTACATTGCACACCCAAGATTAAATGTACCTAATCTAATAAAATGTAATTTTGCACACCCAATGCCAACTTGCACACTTAAAAAAATGTTTGCACACCTAATGTTATCTTGCACACCCAAAGACAACTCCTGAGCATAAAGGTATGGTTTTTAACTGCTGACCAGGAGATTACAGTATCGATCATTTGCAAGAAGGAAAGGAAATAAGCCGTAAATTAGTCACTAGGAACTTACGATCGGACGAAATGGATTACATTTACTTCACAATCGATTGAGTAGAACACATATTAGCACTATGTGTACAAGTACTCAGCGTCGACGCAGAAATATTTTCGTTTCTCTCCAAAGCCAAGCCTGATAGGTAGTCAAAGTGAACTCCCAGCAACTGCTTAAAGCTTTCAGTCTGACAGGGTTTTTACTGGGGATCGTGGACGACCTCGTTACAATATAACAAGGCAACAACTTGAGTATTTTAAGCATTACGGCTTCAATGCAGTGGAAATGGCAGCCATGCTTGGCGTCAGTGAGGCAACCGTGCAGAGTATATTTGCTGGTATGGCTGAAATTTCAGAAAGTGTAGCCAGCATGACCCTGCTGCATGTATTCAGGAGTGATGATTATTGCATGCTTCCTTTAGACTATTTGAACAGCTGACCTCATTTCAATTTCTGTCTCACACCAAACTCTAATTTCCTTGCGTGCTCCAGGATGAGTTGATGTCATTTGGAATAGACTGGGATGGTCCAGCACCGTCAGTGGAATGGGGAGGTGTACAGGACTCTAATATACAAGGAATTACTGTTCCTGAACTTAATGTACCATTCCCTGAGGATTTAAACTTGCTGTTGAGTCGTCTCATCGACCCACTGAAAGAATCTTCTAACCATGGTATTGATCTTTATGAACAAGCCCTTGAAGTGGTCTTAAATTTTCTTTAGGGCCAATATGTGTGTTGATTTTTGACAGAAATGTACCTTATGGTGGCTCCTAATAGGTTTTAATCCGTTGCCTTTGCTGAAATGATACTACCAAACTATGTACCACTCTTTATTGACCGTAACAACTGTCTACCAGTAATGATCATCTTCACATATAAAAAACTCAAAAACAGTTCTGTGACCCCTCTCTTTCATCGCAGAATAATGTTGAGTACGGCTTCCATGTAGATAAAACTTTTGCAAAGTATATTACGCATGAAATGTATAGAGAAGGGGTCACCCAGCGTTATTAAACTTGAACTTCAATAACATCAACAAGAAACCTCCAGAGAATAATGCTTTTGTCAATAACATCAACAAGAAACCTCCAGAGAATAATGCTCTTGTCAATAACATCAACAAGAAGCCTCCAGAGAATAATGCTCTTGTCAATAACATCAACAATAAACCATAATTAGGATGAAAATGTCCAGTTCAATAATACAACAATGTCACTGTGTCAGTGTTGCAACATGTCATGAGCACCTTTTCAATAACAATTAATATTTTATCTAAGGTAATGTCAACAAAATACCTGGAATGTTATATGGATTTTTCTAATTTAATGAAGCAAAACAACATTAAAGAAGAACATGTGGTAGTAAAGCATGCCATGGAAGTTAACTAAAACCTTCCATAGCCTGTTGCACCTGCCATCACAGACAATTTGCAAGCATCTGCAAATTCTTCATAACTTTTGTGAAATGTTGGAATGATTACTCGATTAAAACAGGTATCTGCCTCAAGCAACTTCTTCTCTGTGTTCATCTGGAATAAGACTTCAAAACTCTCTTGAGGATCGATAATTGTACTTCCAGTGATAAACAATACTAAAGAGATAATTAGGGGGCGCCCAGCACTTTCATCTGTATTGTGGAGAAAATTAAGTCATGTATTAGTACATGTAGAAGGAAGGATGTGTGAAACCAAACTTGACGTTATAGAGGGATTGTCTCAGTGAGGTTTTTGCATTTCTCAGGAGTAAAAAAGAAATGACTTTAAGATAGATGAATGACAAGAATTACTTTTGTTTATTTTAACTAAGCGTCAGAAAGGTGCATCTTACATTTTGACATCCACATAATGGAGTCCAAAAACCCCTTTAAGGGCCTGATTACATGGCGAATTTCAGCCCTGGCTGAAATTTCAGCCGTGCTAGGGGGGGGGGGGGGTTTGAAATTGTGTTCCGTTTAAATGACGATTTTTAGCCCCGGCTGAAATATTAGCCTTCGCGCCAAAAGTGAAATTGTGCTCTTAGAGTCTCAGGAGAATAAAAAAAATACGCCGAAAACGCATGTCCAAGCTCGCTTTTCAGCCCGGGCTGAAATTCTGTTTAGATTACATGAGATTTTTTCAGGTTTTCTGGCCCGTTTGCCTGGGCTGAAAATCCTAGCCCGGTTTGAGCAAACCAGGCTAGGATTTTCAGCCCGGGCTGAATAGCGGCCCGGGCTTAATCCCTCTCCATGTAATCGACAATTCGATTTTAAGAGGATTTGTTTCAGAAGCCGGGCTGAAATTCGCCTTGTAATCGGGCCCTTAGCAAATTTTACGAGTTACCTGCGTGACGGGAGCTATGTCTAAGCACCGCTGCACCGGCCGCACGTAATCAATCGCCTGTCCCAAGGATTCTCTCAGGTAGGGTGCCGTATATCCTAAAGGAGGCATTGCGATAACTTCCAAGCTTCTTCTGGCACCAGATGCACATAGTATTTCAAAAGCACCTTGGACATCTTTTAGCTTGGGAAAGTGATCCTCTAGCGCACTTTTCACGTGATAAAACTGACCATTCTTGTTGCTGAAAATGATCATTTTCACACCAAGACCCGCCTCCTTTAATGCTCTCTTCTCGTTTCGCTGTGGCACATAACAGTCATCTCTTTCAGATAAACAAACCAACATGTGTTCATGAGTCTTTAGGCTTAAAACGTTGATACGGCGTCCTCCTTTGTTTTGGTTTCCACGGATTTGGACTCCACTGTGTGCTAGCTGCAGAAGATGGTCTCATGAAACCAGGAAAGAGTCTGGAGAGTTCTGTCGGTGTTCTCGCAGAACCTGCACCAGTCGAGGTATTTGCGTGCCGAGACCCTGCACTACTAGAAGTGCTTGCAAAAGGTAGATATTGAACATCACTGGAGGAACTTCCTTCTCTTTGGCTTTCCAAGTTATCACCCCCGCCCAACATCCCAACCGCTCGGTTAATAAGTTTAGAGCTTGATGAAAGCAATTATTTTCATTCTCGTTCGCCATGTTTTCTCTCTTAATTAGCTAGTATTCATTGTAAGCTCCCATATAATGTCTGATGATCGTTCAGAACTGATCAGTGGTTAGTATTAAACTCCATAAGTACAATACCTGATATTATAATTTCTATTATAATAACAAAAACGACGACAACAATAATGATCATAAAAATAAAAATAATATACATGAATTTATATAGTGCTATTTTCCACACATCAATGCTGCAATATACTACTACACTGAACCCAGTCCCTTTCATATTTTACTATGGCTAATACTTTACTATGTAATACTCTTGAATTACATGTACAGGCCCATTCATCAGAAGTTTCACTTATTCCTTCCCCTCCCCTTGCTATCACCTTTTTGTAATTAACAGTTTGCTATCCTTTGCAGACCTAGGACTGTCATGTCATCAAGAAAAAAGTCTAATTCCAAAGTTCCTGCAACTGGTTCTGTTCCTACTGGTACTATTACAAAAGCTCCTGGAAGTGACTTTCTTCCTACTAGTCCCAATGCTAATACTGCTACACCTCGTTCTTTTCCTAGAAGTCCTATCAGTGAACCTGCTGGAAGTGGCTGTCTTCAAACTAGTCCCAGAACTATTACTGCTGCAACTGTTTCTCATCCTAGAAAGTCCTATGACTGAACCTGTTGGAACTACCTTCCTTCCTACTAGTCCCAATAGTAATACTGCTGCAACTGGTTCTCTTCCCAGTAGTCCTATTACTAAAGTCGCTGGAAGTGGTTTTATTTCTACTTCTCCCACTAGGGCTCCTGATGTCCACAGTTCTAATCTGCCTCGAACCCTTGTTAGATATGTTCACAACATCTCACCTATCAAACACAAAAAACGAAATACACTGGATTATTCCACATTTAAATTACAGCTTGGAGAGAAATTCATGCAAGAAGCTGTGTTATTCACCATCTAAACGTGCTATTATAGCTGAGAAAGAAGCATCGAAAATACCAGTAAAGATCACTTGTTACACTAAGACAGCAGATCTTACTAAAGTGGTTGTGAATGACATTACTCAAATCACAGCTCCAAACAGTTTTGAGTGCTCATTCCAATTCTCAGAAGACCTCAGTCAGCAGAAGCTAACAACCTTAGATGAGCTCCATGAAGGTCCAGAAGACAACATAACAGTGAAATGCAAAGTCCTTAAACTTGGTCCCACAAAAGCTGTAGGCCAAGCCAAGTACCATGTCTTAAATGCTACTATTGCTGATGCCACAGGTCAAATTGTACTCGACGTTTGGAATGACATTATCCCAAACCTCCAAGAAAACAAAGTCTACACATTCACACACCTGAGCGTACGATACTGGAATGGAATAAGAAAGCCCTATAAATAAAACAGACTTCCTGTCCAAAAATGTTTTTCCGCTTTCATCAGGAATCTGCATAAATCTCCTAAAAATGAAAAATAAAGATTTTTATACATTACTAATCAACAGAGATAAAATCCAACTCAAGGCAAGCACAAAGTGGGCCCGAGACTTACAAGTAGACCAGATCCCTTTAGAGTCATACTTTGGAGATATAAAAACCATTTGCAAGGACAACAAGCTGAGAGAATTCTATTTTAAACTTTTGCATAGAATAAAAGTTACCAAAAAAGAGCTATTTCTTTATGGAAAAGAAGTAAATATGCTATGTAGATATTGCCAAATGAACGATTCAATAATCCACACCCTCCAAAACTGCTCCTGGACTAAACAATTTTTCTCGGAAGTTATCAACTGATTTAACAACGAAAATGCCACCTCCTTAGGCTTCTCGCAGACCAAAATGTTTGGCAGTAAAGCAAATCCAAAAAACGTAGAACAATATTTTGAAAGAAAACTCAACTTCACATTATTATTCGCCAGGTATTATTTATACAACACAAAATTAACACATGGGGAAATCTCCATGTCTGATTTCATAGTAAAAGTACGTCATAAATATTCATTGGAAGGTTTAAACGTGTAGCAGTGAAATGTAAAACCTACTCCCTTTTTTTCTAAGTAGGTTTTAGATTGGGTAAGTGTGGTGTAAGTTGGCATCTTTTTTTAAAATAATATCTTGCATACAAAGCTTATAACATAAATAGTATAATAATATCCACGTCAATTATAGTAGAAACAAACCATCCCTGTACAAATAAGTAACGTTTAGTGCTATGCATTGTAAATAGGCCAACTGTAACACGGATAGTGTTATTACACTGTAATATATGTATTGTTCAGTAGTACAAGTACACATAGTGTAAGTAT
Organism: Micromussa lordhowensis; assembly: GCA_964020085.1. Taxonomy (NCBI): domain Eukaryota; kingdom Metazoa; phylum Cnidaria; class Anthozoa; order Scleractinia; family Lobophylliidae; genus Micromussa; species Micromussa lordhowensis. The sequence goes on along the minus strand of OZ026600.1, from coordinate 22,604,170 downwards.
AATACCAGTGCTGTAAGTAATGTAAGTGTCTGTCCTATAAACTTGAAATAAAACTATGTAAAAAAAAATAGCAACATAAAGGTAAAATTCCCTGACTTTTTACTGACTTCAATAAAACAGGGATTTACAAATTCCCTGGCCTGATACCAAATTTCTGACTTTTCCCTGACCTTGAAAAAAAAAACACCCATAGTAAAAATGAGAAAGAGAAGTCTATTTGATCGTAAGGATTTTGAAACTAAGAGGAATCATGAAGTAAATACTACTAGATAGTGTTTATTTCTCTCTCCAAAAGCATCTGTACATGTTTCAAACTTTGTTGAACAAGCTTTGTGTGTTTTGTAATCTTAGAAATAAGCCACTAATAATTCGAGTCTTAACTTACTTTAATTCTTCTCTTTCTTCTCGTTCCTTAGATTATAGCTGCAGCATTGCCTGTTAAGTCCATAGAACAAATTGCCTCCTCAGATGAAAGTGATTCTGATGATGACAGCCCACTGCCCCTCTCCACTGTAGTACATCCTACAGAGTGACTTTTTGGATGGGGAACTGGAGCTTGAGGAACTTGACACCTTTAACCAGGACTTGCCGTCCAGAGCGATCAACACGGTTGATATGGTAACAAATGTAAGATTAACCTTGAAGATTTCATTATTCATAGCTGAACTTAAACAATCTCTTATCTTAATAAGTCTGTTTTGGATCACTGTAAAAGTACCACTATCAGCATTTTCATCGGTTCTTTTCACCAGTGTAAACACATTAATGGTCAACAAAATACACTGTAACGTAAAATTAATTCACTGGAAGTTCTTGGTTCGTTGGCAATTAGTTATTTATAGTTTATGTATTTTAGTGGAACCACAGTCCCCCTCTATCAATTATTAACATGGCAAAGATATTCAATTCGGCCTTATGCGCCTATTGGCACAAACAGACTGGATGAAGGATATTCAATCTACCTGATAACTCGAACCCCTGCTAACTCTTCAGAGTTCAAGTTACCGGGGTTCTAATGTATTTAAAATTTCATCAATTCCCATTGTTACGGTGATATTATATATTATTGCCAGGAAGTCCCAGCAAACTCCTTAAGATTTTCTACTTATGAGATGCAATTGTGTAGTTCCATAATTTATCCATATCTCCCCCATGGAAGGGATTTTTCCTGAGACCCCCTACCCCTCTGGAAATTCCAATTAACCCTTTGGTGACCCCCTAAAAATGGCCTTTTTTGACATGTTTTGGTAAAAAATGGCCAGCTCATATTACATTTAACCAATTTTGTTATGCTATGTGTCATTTTAAAGCTGAATAAATGGACATTAAGACTATGTTGTCAGTTTCTTTGTATCTCTTTTAATTAATTAATTTAGGGTAATTTATGCTAATTAAAATGTCACGCAATACATATTTTTAGGAGAAAATTTTTAGTAACACCTGCTCTTTACATAGCATTGAAAACTGAATAAAGACAAGTTGTTTCCCATTAAATACTCTATTTTTCCTGAAACTTTGATTAAAATTCAATGAAAATTGACAAAGTTATGCCTATTTCTTTGGGGTGCCCTCAAAAGCCCGATTTTGCCTTCACTACACCTATATGGGTGCATGGCTGATACAAATGCCCATTGGCTACTTGAGCACAATAAAAGTTAAATGTCACTCATTTCAAATATTTTACTTATATAAAATAGCAATTAGTTTATAAAAGATAAAAAATCTACATGCACCACAGCCGGACACGTAAACCCCTAAAAACCACCAAGTGGAAAACGGGGACCGTGTACCCCCAACCAATGCTATGATGCTACCTTTGGGGTTTCAAGGTGCTTCACCTAACAAAGAACAACTTAAATCAACTACAAGTGTCTTTTTACAATTAATCATGGTGATAGTCCTTGCTGTGCCAAATCTCAAAACTGTTTTTATCCTGAGTGCAATGGAGATGAACATTGTTACATTGTGGTGCACTGCAGAAAGTCCTAACTTTGAATTCCTTATTTGTTGCTGCATAACAAACTTTACAGTTTCTCTTGGTGTCAGTAACCTTCGGAAAAAGCACAGTAACAAAATCCCCAGGTTCCCTTGTTGGGGGCTTGAACACTGGAGGATGTCCATATTCATTCAAGCCTGCTAGATCTCTCACAAGTTCCTCTCGATATTCTGCAATTGCAAACTTTTGAGGACGCTTGAGTGCTTCATTGTCAGGGTGCTCTGCGCGATGAAGTTGAAAGAGAATGTAACTGTTGACAATAGCTATGTCGGTCATGTGGAAAAACAATTTTTCCACCACCTCATACACTTTCGAAGAGCACAGTTCTTTGCAAGAATTTGATCTGAACGGTCAACTGCATTCATATAGTTATTATAATGTTCAATTGCTTTAGGCTGTTTTACATTGATATTTCTCCACACACCGCCCACTTTCTCTTTTCTAGCAACCATTACAAAATCATTGGCATTGTCAATTGAAGTAAGAATAGTGACTGATCGGTTGTCCTTCCATTGCTGGGCAAGGCAGACTCCATCTCTATCCCACCTCATGCTTCCCCGGGCTTTCCGTCGTGCCCATTGTTGCCCCTTTTTCATTGTCTCAGGGAATCCCCTCCTATTCTCAGCAGCAGTACCTGTGGCTGGAATCAAAACTTGAAACAAATCTTTCACAAGTTTCACAGAAGTATAAAAGTTATCAAAGTATAAATGATATCCCTGGTTCCTCAGAGGGGCAACAAGTTTCATTACAACATCATACCCTAACCCATTAAGACCCACCTCCTGTCCAGCCTTTCTCCCTATGTACACATCAAAGTCACAGGTGTATCCATTCAAACTATCTGCCAAAACCCACAGCTTTATGCCCCACTTAGTTGGTTTGTTTTTTATACTGCCAAATTCCAGACCAATGTTTTGATTTTACCATTCTCTCATCAACCGCCACACGTTGAAAAGGTTGGTAGAGATCCTTACATTTTTGTTTGAAAAAATCCAAAAATCTACTCACCTTTCTCAATTTGTCTACTTCATCTTCATCTTCTTCATCTGGATCGACAACATGAAGCATTGCCATGAGTGCCTTGAATCGGTCTCGGGACATAATCCTGCGTGCCCACAACCCATGGTACAAAGTTTTTGTGCTCCAATACCGGTGAAATGAGCTAACATGTACCAGACCGCAATATAAAATGAGGGCAATCAATTTTTCTATTTCCTCAGGAGAGGTTTCGACCCAGGCACCTTCCTTGTCACCATAGTAGGGTTTGTTTCCAATGGTCCCCCACCCATAACTATTTGTATGGGTGCATATGGTTCTTACAATCTCTGCTGTAAAGAAAAGCCTGAAAAAATCGACAGCCCTTGTCACTGGCATATTCAAATGCAATCCAGGCACTCTCCTTGGGGTAAATGGTGGAAGCTGATTTGGTGTATCAGGATCCTCGTAACTTCTACTTGCAGGTGCAGGTGGAGCTGCAGGTGCAGGGGGAGGGTCACCCCTTCCCCTACCCCTTCCCCTTCCCCTCCCCCTTGCTGGCCTCTGCTGAGGTTGTCTCCTAACTCTACCTGGTGGTCTTTCTTGTTCCTCTGCAGATGCATCAGAGTCACTTACATGTACCTCATCTCCAGACTGGTCACTAGAGTCACTGTCAGAAATCATAGCATTGATCTCTGATTCATGCTCACTGAAAAGAAAACATATGTGAAATGAATTTTGGAGAATTTGGAAGGGGCAAATCTGTAATCATATATAATGATAAAAATACTAATATAAAATGAAAGGTTTAACAGCTAATAAGGAAATTTTATACCAAACCAAATACACATCAGGAAAGCTAAAATTTGCTGTTTAGATCTTACAATGTCCTTTGATCAAAGGTCACAAGCTGGAGAGATCATTACTGATGATAAATAAATCAGACAAAAAGCTTCTTTTTTAAAAACCTTATTATGTTTACACTTTGGTGCTCGATAAAATGCATATAGCGTTGTTTGTATACCGCTAACAGTGAAGTAAAACACAGAATTACAAAACTCTAGCCGACGATTTTTCCACTATTTATGGAACATTCCCGACGACATTCCAAGGTTGTTATGTCCACGTACAAATGAAACAAGCAAAAGAATATTATGCATCAATTCCATAAAACTTCATCAGAAAAGGGTTCTTGAAAAAACAATAAGCTATCTACAAATTCTTTGAGCACTAAAAAATGGATAAGACTAACAAAATAACCATGATAAAATTATTTCTTTCCGTCTTTGTTTTCGGGAACACATGTTTTAAGGTTTATGTTACGCATAGCGCGAAAAAATCAGCTGATTGTATGGCACCCAAAATTGTGGTAAGAAATGAATAAAACGGGCCCAGAGAACTTCTGTTTCTATCATTTTAGTTTGTAACTTAAGACTTGTAGTCTTGTTTTTCGCAAAAATATGACGAAAAAGTGCAAATTCAGGCTAACTAAAGACTAAATTACAATGCACTCATATTTCATCATGTTGTTTACACGATTGCTTACCTCCATTCTCTCTCTGAATCACGATTTCCGTCGAGTTCTTGGTCTAAATCAAACTCTTCTCCACTCGAAATTCCACCTGTGTTACTGTCAGTATCACTTTCCGCATCACTGCTATGTCGGGCACAAATTTCAGCTACTTCTTCAGCCGTGAAAGTCACACGTGGACGCTTGCTCGAAGACGCCATTTTGAAAGGGACCTTACTTGTCACGCCGCATACGGTTAAAGTGAATTTCGACTAGCCAATGACATCTCTGGATACCACAATTGATTTTTTTGATTGGCTACATCCATAGTTTATTTTTAGTGTAAAAACGATTAGGTAATGTTAAAAGAGCATTGTTTTAATAAGAAATACGTCATCGTTCCATATGGAACGATATTCGCCACATCCGTCACCAAAGGGTTAAGCTTAATACATTTCCTTAAAGTTTTTGGCCATGGGAACCCACCCCCATGCCTTTTAGCGGGTGAACCAAAATTTGTCCGATCTAGGCACCTAGGCACCTTCTGACATCAAACTTCATGCAATTTACCGTATGGAAAAGCCCAATATTAACAATGGAGCTTCATCGACATCAGAAGGAGAGCCTCGCCTGAGACCGAAATTGGCACATTTTGTCTCTTGCATGGACTCCGAGTCAATTTGGTTCAAGAGGAAAGAGCTGCTTAAAAGTCCTCGCTTCTCGACCATGCCAAGTGATAAAGATCTGTCACCTGAATCGGCAAGAGAACGAGCAAAACTTCGAGCTGCCTACAAGAAAGCTAAGGTTCTGAACATTGAAGTGTTTATCAAAGGTAAAAATCTGATAATTAATAGTAGTAAATACTCAGTGAACACTTTGGAGGAATATCTGTTATCACATTAAGATGGCAATACCAGGAGATCAGC
>OZ026600.1:22581263-22593763 GCA_964020085.1 Micromussa lordhowensis | reverse complement strand
TCCTTTGAGAAACCCTGCAAAGAAACAGTGGTGGAACAATATGTGTCACGTTTTGCACATTAATTAGAAAGGTGATTACGGTAAACCATACGCCGCGCGTTTGCGTCTTTGTATATGTTGCCCATTGCTGCTGGTGCTATAGCATATTTTCAATAACTATAATCAAAGTAAGCAATCACCTTTTTATCCCTCACAGGCTTGGTGGCTTCAACCCAGTGTATGTGGTGTCAAAATCGGCTGGAAAGGTGGTTCGGATCTTGTTTACAGCACAATTAAAGTGTACCTTGCAGCGGTTCGCTCTCTCCACATTGATTATGGTTTTCCTGATCCTTTGCTGAACTGTCTTCGGCTCCAGCGTTTGCTTAAGGGGATAAAGCGGGTTCAGGGACCTGTGTCACCTTGTTGCCTGCCTATCACTATTGATCATCTGAGGGAAATTCAGCGTTCATTAGACCTATCCACAAGGGACCACATTATGCTTTGGGCTGTGTGTTGCTTGGGCTTCTTTGGCTTGTTAAGGGCGGGGGAGTTTACAGTGAATGTGTCATTTCAGCCTAGCATTCATATGACTGTGAGTGATCTGCAAGCCGACACAATGGTAGACCCTATGTGTTATAAAGTGTCAAGTGTTCCAAGACTGACCCTTTTCGCCTTGGCTGTGATATTTATCTGGGGCGTACCGAAGGCTTTATTTGTCCCAAAAGAGCCCTGGGTAGCTACTTAGCATTACGAGGCTCTGCAGGAGGGGCACCTGTTTACCTTCAGTGATGGGCATCTGTTGACCCGCCAACAGTTGTTCTCCACGGTGCAGTCTATCCTGAGTGCAGCAGGCTATTCCAGGGTGTATTCAGGCCATAGTTTCCCTATAGGTGCAGCGACTACAGCGGCAACCCAGGGGTCCCAGATCACCTGATCAAGACTCTTGGGCGGTGGTCCAGTGATGCCTATCAGATCTAGATCCGCAAACCTGTTCACTCCATCATCCACGTTTCTAGTCAGTTGGCGTCTTAGCAGGTATTTCTTGTTTGTTTTTAGTGTTGGGTGCCTCAGGGTTTGGTCCCTGGGGGCTGTGGCTTGGAGCCCAGAGCCCCTGTTTGCTCCGGGTTGTTCCAAACCCCGGAGGCCCCTTCGGCTTGGCGCCGGGGGCTCATGGCTGGGTTGCGGGTTGTACTGGTCACTTGGGGCTCTTCTGCCTTGGGGTGCGATTGCGGTTGCAGCACTGGGTCCCTGGGAACCCAACCTCCATTTGCGACTTGGGCATTAATGTTTATTTGTTTGGAAAGGCTATTTCTACGGTGTATGCCTTTCTGGGCTGGCATGTTACCTCGCTATGCGATTTTCTCGTTGTTTTCGTTCATTCATGCACTATTAGGTGTTTTCCCGCCATTTAAATTAATATTCATTAGCATCGTTGTATAATTCGCTTCTACTTCATTTCGTTGTTGTTCAGTGTAATTTATGCTTGGTAGCTTCATCCTTCGTTTAAACATCTATTTGGCGTCTTTTCGTACATTTTCTTGCTTTGGAGTTTCACCGATAAGGTTTGTTTAAGTTGTTCCGTTGCCAGTGTTTTATTTAGTGCATTTTTTTAGTATTTGTTGTTGTTTTCTTACTAGAACTGTCACGCTGGGATGGGCCAATATTTTCCCGTACGGAAAGTGTCTTATGGTGGACTTAAATAAAAATGTAATGTTCGCTGTTTAATTTAGCGGCTACAAATGACTTTGAAGTCGCTGCTGGTACCTAAAGCGGTCAGACAGACTTCTGCTTTCTTTAGTGGTGCATCAGGACAGTCATCATTTCTGTGTAGTTGAGAAAAGCTTTTTCCAACACCTTCCCGAGTGGCTTTAGTTGTCGGCAGACTCTCTCCCAATGACCTTCATGACGACAGGCTCTCACCATGATAAATTTCTAGCTTACATCTTGATTGGCTAATTTATCGTCAACAACATTTGGATCTATCTTCATCCACTGCATTCTTTAAGTCAACGCCTTGAATACCTTTGCTGCTTTATGAAATGTGGTCTGGTTGTCCGAATGAATCACTCTGGCCATCCCATGTCGATTACCATTCGACCAAAGGCCTGCAGAAAATGTGCTGTCGTCACACTGTTCAACAATTGGAGATGAACTGCACATTATCATTTGATGCTTGGCTTCTTCTGGAATCTGTGCAAACTGCACACGTCCACCAACCACAAGTAGCCTCTTGGTTTGATCAAATTGGAGATCTAACTTAACAATGTGACTCTTCTGATTCACTTGTCCCTTGTTACACAGTTCCTCAATTTCTAGGAGGAAAACAACTTTTTGTCTGTTTCTCAGCCACGTGAATTCAGATTCTTTTAACTCCTCTGCAGACAGCTTCCCTTTCTTTGGCTCTCCATGTAAATGTGACCACTTCAAGATCCATGCAGTTACTTGTACCAAGCGTTGCCAGGTTTCACATCTTAACGCCAGTGTGGGAATACTTTCTTGAACCGTTGCTAGACAAACAGTGCCGCTCAGATTCATTCCTTGCTTCAATAAGACATTCTTCTGGGACTGCTTTCAGCACTTCACTAACAGGCCAGTGACTGCGTGGCTGTTGTAACCAATGTGGACCTTTCACCATAGCTTGCCAGATGCAAGAATTCCCCTTGTCACCAGGTCTGCAGGATTTTGACTTCCTGGACAAAATTTCCCCTGGCATGGTGGTACTCGTTGGTGAATATCTGTTTGCAACAAATGCTTTGCACTTAGAACTAGATCCACTGATCCAGGCAAGTGTAATCTGACTATCTGACCAACCATATATATGCTCACTGTAACAAAGATCGAGAGTTCTGGTGCTCCATTAAAACGACTCTAACGATTTCTTCCCCTTTAGCGAGCTTTCGCGCCACTACAAGCACGGGTGAAGACAGACAACCTCGCACTGAAATGATTGCACCTGTATGCCCAATGGGGTGAAAATTTGGAGCCACTGAGCCAAATAAACGACCCACCGGGTCAAGGACTTAAGATACAGGCTGCATTTGCGAAGTTGAGTGCTGATTTCGGCAAGTTGACCTCTCATTTAGGTCGAATTTGCGAATACCTCCCCATCCCCGGTGCGGAGATAAATAGTGACCTACTGAGCTCGGGTACCAAAGGCCGAAAACAGCACCACCAGTGTGTCCTCTTCGGAAGATTTCTCCACCCAGCACAAGATTTCAAAGAACTATGTAGACGCTATTAGCATCACTACATCGAAAGAAGACGTGAATGAGCTTCCACGCAGCAGCAGTGAACCAGGAGCAACAACAGACGCCCAAACGGATGTTAATGATGAATCCCTCACCGAGCTAAGTGCAAGGCTTGTCGAAATCATGAACATCTTGCAGCTATTGTAAATAAGCGATGGGCCAAAAAATGCGCTCCCGAGAAAATTACCTCAATTCTAGAGAAATACTCTCAACCCAAAAACTGTTCAGGTTACTGTCACGCGAGCGAACCCCGAAATTTGGGCTCCACTAAATGCGGCTCAAAAGAAAGCTGATCTCCGCATGGCGAACTTGAACTTTGCTACGGTTATGGCAAGAAACACACTCTTGGGCATGAAAAATGACCTCAAAAACACATCAATGCAATTCAATGAATGATAACAAACAACATCGATGTTCTAGCCCTTCTTGGGCACACTCCCCGTGAGTTATCTCACTTAAGGCGGGAAAAACTTAAGCCAGCCATTAAGCCAGCATACCACGCTCTTTGTTCCTCCGAGACGATCACCACCTCCACTAAATATCTTTTTGGTGACAATCTCGCCAAACAGATACGGGATGCCAAAGAAACAAACCATATTGGAAATGCAGTCGGCTCGTCAAAGCACAACTACAGACCAATTCACCAAGACTCCTCCTCGTGGTCCAACAGGCGTAACAATGCCTACAAAACTGGGTCTACAAACCGGCAGCATTTTTTGGAGAAAGGTCCCCACTCGACAGTATGGAAAAAGTATGATAACAGCCAAAAGAAAGACCAGAAGAAATAAAACAATTCCTCTCTCAACTAAAAAAATCGGTAAGTGATTTCCCTTTGTTTATTGAAACCACACTCCGGCCTTGTCTTCAAAGTCGTTGCAACACTTTTCAGGCCGGAAACATATCACATTCCCTAGATGCTTGGAAGGGAATTACATTTGATAAAGACAAATTATGTACGGTAATGGGCATGTCCATTGAGTTTTGTGACAAGCCAATTCAGCATTATCTCCCGAAATGGGTGAGATCTTAAAGTGAAATTCAAATAATCTCTGGTGAGATAAAAAAAGCCTATTCATATAGTTGCATACGATGTGCTTATTAAAAATGTTTGTTCAGTGAAAAGCCGAAAAGGCCATTTATGTTCTAATTCCGTCTGCAGCCTATTGAAAAGCTTAATAAAACTGATGCAGTCTCAAGTAATTTGAAGCGGAGTGACAGTAAGTGTTCTTTTCTTTGACAGCGGTCGCATGCATCTTACGATCAAGATATATCGCTAAGAGGGAACGATATATTGCTAAGCAAGAATGAGATATCGCTAACTGGAAACGAGATCTCGCTGACAGGAAGTGATATCTCGCCGAAAAAAATAAGACAATTGCTATTATGATATATTGCTGGATATCTTGTTTGAAGTTAATTAGCGTTAATTATCGCCGATATGTCGTGACATTCGTTATCGTTTGCATTACTTTTGCACAATACTGTACCACGAGTGACAGTGCGATCATGCACCCTTGGCATCTGAGGAAAAGCTATTCTTCCATGTACTTTGAACTTATATGCCTTCATTTTTTTTATAAATCACTTGCATCAACAACATAGCTGGCAGCACCCAAAACCTTCCTAGGTCTCACATTTTAAAATTGGTAATGGTGTTTATAGCTTAGACATCCCTTCAGCTTAATTGGAATTGTCTGTGATTCACTCATAGGTCTAGGGAGTGTTTACACAGTTGAATTAACATCACTTGGTACATTAACCAGATTGCGATGAATGGAAAACTGACCGCCCCTAGGAAGCTCACAGATTTGCATGAATGGAATACGTGGTGAAACAAGTTTTTCCTTTAGTGGGGTTAAATCCAGTACTGCAAACATTTCAGGGAAACTCATGCGATTTGCTTTGGAACATTGGGGTAATTTACCCTCTTTCAAATTGGAAAGGCGTGTGTTACACATCCATTTATTCTCATCAACACTGAAGATTTGTACCACAATTGATCACAGCAAGTACAAATGTACTCTTGGCCAAATTTATTACCCTCATAAAATTTGTTTATTATAGATGTATGATCACCAACATCAGCTGTTAAATCTAGAATATTTTCTGTACTATTAGTAATTTCTTGTGCCTCATTTATTTTACTTTTGCTTTGTTGATATGCATTTTCTATTTTCTACATGCAGCAATAGTTTGCTTTTCTTGAATTGAGGCCCTACACTTCTCTAAATTATCTGCCTGTTTGACATCATGAATATTGGTCATTATTTCCTCTTTCTCTGCCATCAGTAGTTTCATTTTAGTCAACATCTTTCGTCTTGTTGCATTTTCTTTTTCTCTGTATTCACCAACACCTCATTTCTTTCGAATATGCTTTCTTTTAGAGGCCCTACGCTTTTCTAGGTTATCTGCCTGTTTGACATCAAGAATATTGCTCATATTATTTTCTCTTTCAACCGGTGACAAAAGGATTCTGTTTACTTTGAGCCCTGTGTAAGAAGTAAGAAAAGGTCATCATTGTTTTCAATCTTAGAGTCAATGTTTTTAAATGTCAGGGGCATCTATTCCGCCATATCTGAGTTCTCTCATTCTGAAAATGACCTTGCAACATACCCCCTTAACAAAGCCAGCAACACAAGGTATGAGGAATTCATACAATGTAGATGGCATCTCTGCATCCCTGAACAGTCAGTGGGCAAGAAACATCTGCCCAGAAGATATTTCCAAAGATGACAGACATGCTACGGTTGGCAGCAGTTCTACATGTTTTTTTATGACCAACTAACAAAATTCCTTCAAGGAGAAGAGAAATCCCCAGTAAGCAATTGCTTCTAAGTCATGTAAAGCCACATGGCCTCGTCAGGAAGGACACAATTTCCAGATGGTGCAAGTCGGTGTTATCCTCAGCAGGGATTGATACATCCAAGTTTAAAGGCCACAGTACAAGAGTCGCATCGTCCTCCCACCTTACAGATCAGGATGGTCAAATGAGAGGACTTTTCAGCAATTTTATCACAAGCCCTGTGACACTGAGTTTAATTTTGGCCAAGAAGTCCTGAGGATATTGGCGCAGAAATAATAGATGTTTCTCGGATCTGGTGTATTTGTTATATTCTCATCCTATCTAGTTGTATGTATTCTCAAGAGATACGTATATATTTTATATTTGGCATTGATAACGACATTGTTGGTATTTTAGTTGAGCAAGAGTTTTACAGAGATAAGTGCTTGCACAATCATTTTCTTGTTATCTTGAAATTAACATAATTGGCTTTTGATTGATGTATCAAACATTCAAAGTCTACTGTATTGCCTGTGCCAATTTATACATTAGCTATGCCTCAATTACAGCCTAAAATCTTGTACCACTCCGTAACGACCTATGGCTGATGACGAAATAGAATTGAAGATTAAACGAGACTTACCTGTAAGTTGAAGTTTGATATGGATTCTATGAGTCATCAGCCGGGAGTGTAGGAGTTGTACGCCCTCCCTGTGTCCATCCTTGTGTTGTACCCCTCCTTACTAACTTTTATGTCATTGAGGTCATTATCTCCCTCATAAGAAAGTGATATTATTAAATGTCATCTCACTCCTTAAAGCCTCCTGGAATACCACTGTTAGAACGGAGGGTCTAGGAGCGAGACTCGTACTCTAAAAGCTTGACTTGACGCATGTCCTACACTTTCTCTCGTACAACTTCTACACACCCGGCTGATGACTCGTAGAATTCATACAGGGTTCGTACACGTTTGACTTGCTAAAATTCCATGACTTTTTCCATGACCTTTTGGAAAATTCCATTACCAAAGTTAAGCAATTGTTCTCTGAAAGTAATGTGAAAACGATCACTTATTCAACTGAAATTAAATCTGATTTTTGGACTCGTCAGTTAATTTTTTAACTTTAGATCTTACTGCCTTTCACTCATAGAAAGCATACTGATTTTCCATGACTTTCCATGACCCAAACCTAAATTCCATGAGTTTCCAGGCCTGGAAAATGAAATTATAAGATTCCATGACTTTCCAGGTTTTCCATGACCTGTACGAACCCTGCCATATCAAACTTCAACTTACAGGTAAGTCTCATTTAATCTTCAATTATATTTCTTCTTGGTCAACTCTATGAAACTGAATGAGTCACTCTTCAAATTAAACAGTTTAAATTGAAAAAAATTGTTCATTCTGATTTTTGCTCTCATACTCTCTGAGGTCTCCTTGCTTCCTCCTTTCTTCGCGAAACAAACTGATGAAAAATGTTCTTAAGCATGCAATTAGTAAATTTTCACACGTATTGTTTTCGATGTTTCATTGAGAATTGCACCGCTTGTGAAAGTCTGGTCTAAAAAATAGATATCTCAGGATATAATGACTCTACGAAATCGCTTGAAACGGGAAAATAATCACAAAATTTAGGCAGCACTAGCAAAGAATATGTCACTGATGCGCTATACATTCTGGTATTTTAAATTTTGTCGCTGTGAATGTTTGTTTACACGAGTGCCGACAGTTGTCTTTTTATGTCGCGCCATTAGTTATGCGGCGCCATGAAATGAACACGTCAGTGTCAATTCTCTTTGTGAATAGCTTTGAATCGTGCCTTTCACAGTTAAATTGTTTTAGTTTTAAGTTCATTAGGCCCGCTTTAAACATCGTATTTTACATGCACCGAATTGAATTGAAATTATGTTAAATTATTTATGTTTGCTCGAATGGGAATTTAAAACACGTTGATTGCGCTTAGCAATTTTATTCGGCAAAACAATGCGACATTTAAATCAAATCAGCCGAACGTATTCATTCGAGTCGACTAAAATTAGTATAGCTATTAGTGTAGCTACCAAAGTCCAACCCCTCGTCCTCGTCGCGGTAGCTGGAAACAGGTATGTAGGGGACTGCTGTGCAGGGCGAAGTATGGTGGGGGACCTGTTTCCCCCGGGCCGCTACGGTAGCCATGAAGGCCTGCCCAGAACCCCGAAACGCCTGGCTAACGGGGCTCTGGTGAAGCTTGGTGGGCTAATCACCCACTGAGTGGATTACACCGATTACAGAAACCATAGGAAGCAGGCACAAAATCACATCTGTCTTGGGTCAGGAGAACGTCTCCTTGGAGACTAGAATGACGCACCGTGGTAAAAGCCGAAAGGAAGCCACGAGGCCGACCCCCCTCCTTACCCCCAAGACAACAACATTAGGCGGCCAAGGCAGGCTACACCTGGAACGAAATCGAGAAGTTGGCCCGGGATAGAAGGAGATGGCGTGAAGTTTCCTTGGACCTATGCTCCGCATGGAGTGAAAGGGGATAAGTCAGTCAAGTAAGTCATTTTGACTTGTGGCTACACTTATCATAAATGACTCGTGGCTAGACTTATCAGAAATGATTGAAGCTTGTAATTCTCAATCAGTCACTTACCTTTATATAACGTTTTGAATCAAGAAAAAACTTCAACCATTGTTTTTGTTGACAAAATGCAATCAGTAAATTTTCACACGTATTGTTTTCGATGTTTCATTGAGAATTGCACCGCTTGTGAAAGTCTGGTCTAAAAAATAGATATCTCAGGATATAATGACTCTACGAAATCGCTTGAAACGGGAAAATAATCACAAAATTTAGGCAGCACTAGCAAAGAATATGTCACTGATGCGCTATACATTCTGGTATTTTAAATTTTGTCGCTGTGAATGTTTGTTTACACGAGTGCCGACAGTTGTCTTTTTATGTCGCGCCATTAGTTATGCGGCGCCATGAAATGAACACGTCAGTGTCAATTCTCTTTGTGAATAGCTTTGAATCGTGCCTTTCACAGTTAAATTGTTTTAGTTTTAAGTTCATTAGGCCCGCTTTAAACATCGTATTTTACATGCACCGAATCGAATTGAAATTATGTTAAATTATTTATGTTTGCTCGAATGGAAATTTAAAACACGTTGATTGCGCTTAGCAATTTTATTCGGCAAAACAATGTGATGTTTAAATCAAATCAGCCGAACATATTCATTCGAGTCGACTAAAATTAGTATTTGATTCGGCGCTTGTAAAATGCGACGTTTAAACCAGGCCTTACCTGCATAGGTGAGAAAGGTTTCTTGCTCTAAATAAAAGAAACAAGCTGTGAAATTGACAAGATAAGAAAGTGATACGACCGGTAGCATAAACGTAATAAAAGATTTGTTTGTTCGAATTATTTCAATTTGCATCGGCTGTCATCAAGAGCGAAACAATCTGTTACCGGTAAACAATCAAAGAAAAATAAATGAGACAATACACAGTTGTTTAGGAAGAGTTTCTTTAATGGCTGTTATCATTTGTTTTTTTTTTCTTCTTATGGTTTTAATGTGATATGATTAAAAAATTATCACATTACCCGCACCTTCCTATAACCCGCACCAGCAACTGTTTGCAGAAAAATTAACACATTACCCGCGGGTAATCGGCCGGAAATTACGGTATCAGTGTAAACCCTGCTGGGTGGAGAGAAGAGTGTGGGCAATGAGCAAGGCTTTGTTCCCTCAGTGCATAAGGTTTGATCAAGCACTTCATCTTCCATTAAACACAGAACCAGTAAATAAAGTAACAGCATGTAGTTGATGTAATAATAGGCTTTATTTAAAGAGGGTAAAAACACTTTAACAGTAGTCCTGAGACACTGATGACTCGGTGGCCCTCAAAAAATATTACAAATATAAATAGTACAACTAATAGCAATAAATATTACCGCTACCAAAGAAAAATAAACCTATATAACGTATATACAAATTACAGTGTAAGGAACATCGCAGCCTTTTGTTCAGCTAAAAAGGATTTAAAAACTCTATGCTTGAAACTTGCTAGCAAGCCATTTTTTTCTAATATTGGCATTCATACAGTTCCAGTCCTTTATAGTCCTAATAGTGAAAGTACGACCTCCTTCTGTTTCTCATTTATACTTGGAGCAAATCAGACTTATGTGCGAATATCTAGTGGCTCAATTATGAATTTCTGAATTTCTAACTAATAGACTATTTAAATAAGTAGGCGTAATATAATTATGGACCCGCTTATGTACTAGTGCGCACCTCTTTATCAGAGATTGTTTGGTAAAAGGGAGCCAGTTTAGATTATTAAATAATACGACTGATGGTGTAAATCTTTCAGCATCAAGTATAATGCGTGCCGCTCTTTTTGAAATTTTTAAATACTTTTAAGATGTTCGACATGCGTTTGGAAAGTTTCTTACATAATTCATCGATGTGTGATTTGTAGTTCACTTGACTATCTTTAACTACTCCTAAAATCTTATAGGAAGAGACTTGATCAATTCTTGACATCTAAACGTAGGGGTGTGACATCATCCAGCTTAGCAGGAATGCTCTTTCCGTGCACTATTAGGGGCTTCGTTTTTTTTCTTGTTGATGAACATTTTGTTGGAAGACGCCCATCTTTGAACCGCATCAAGATCGGAATTTAAACATCGGGTCATCAAGCATAAATCCGAGAAATGTGCACTTGCAGTTATTGTAGTGTGGTCAGCGTAAATGTCTACGGTTGAATTTGCTAAATATAATGGAATGAGATTTACAAATAACAGAAACAATACGGGACCTAGGACACTTCCTGGCGGTACCCCTTGCCTGATAGGTAGAGAGTCTGATCTTTGGCCATCAATAGTGACAAACTGTTGGCGACCAGAAAGATATGATTCAAACCATGACAGCGAAGGATCACTCACTCTATACAGATGCAGTTTCGTAAGAAGCAATTTATGATCAACAACGTCAAACGCTTTTCTAAAGTCTTCAAAAACCATACCAGAAAGCTTGTCTTCATCCAGATTGAAAAGGATTTTGTCGGTTAAACTGATGAGAGCAGACTCAGTGGAGTGCCCTGCTCGAAAAGCAGATTGCAATTCCTACACCAAGCCAGTTTTCACGAGGTAATCCATAAGGGAGACAGCAACATGCTTCTCACAGACTTTAGACAATATGGAGAGCACAGAGATCGGTCTATAATTGTCCAGACAGTCTTGGGCGCCATCTTTAAAAGAGAGGTGTGACACGCGCCTTTTCCATTTAGTTGGAAAACAGCCACTCTGTATAGACAAATTGATCAACTTCGTCAGTGGCTGTACAAAAACGGGTGAGACCAGCTTTAGGACTTTCACACTAACTTCATCTGCACCAGTAGCCTTCGAAGATGACAAATTATCAATAACTTTTTTAGTCTCCTGTACTGTTATGAAGGGAATTGTTTGATGTAAACTTAATTTTTGACAACACTTGCTACTAGATAACCATGTTTGATAAATGCAAGGAAAAGTTTTGAGTCTAAATAGTTTTGACACTTGCATGAGCCAAGTCCAAGCTTGTAGTGATAATCTTATTCATTTTTGGATTTTGCACTGTTTCATTTATTACAGCTACTGAGTACCGCAACTGGCTACTTTATTATTCCCTACCCTGTTTAGAGGGAATCCTACCTGATGATTACCAGCATTATGCCTTGTTGGTTGGTGGCATTACTCTACTCTCAGGAAGATCTATTTCCCCTGAACAACTTCAACTGGCTGGAAAGTTCCTGATTCATTTTGCCGAGATGTTTGATGTGTTTTATGGTAGGTAATATGCACAGGCTGTAGCGCCTGTTATGTCGGCAAGACAAACCGACATCTTGCTACCTGTGTTCGTGAGCATTTAACATCCGATAAGAATTCACACATCTTTCAGCACATTTATTGGTCAGGAACATGCAGAGCCTTATGCTCTGAGAATTGCTTTTCAATCCTTGACACTGCCTCCATGTCTTTTCAACTGAAAATTAAGGAGGCCCCACGCGTAGGTTGGGAAAAACCCTCATTAAACAAGCAAGATAATCATGTCAATTTAACACTTTCATTTTAATTTTCCGTGTTAATATACCAATTGTTTTTCCCTTCATTGTATTTTCTAGCACCTCACTTTCACGTTGTTATTTAATTAGTATTCATACATTCTATTAGCTATCTTTATATCACACCGACTAGCGGTTCACTTGTATTCGCAACTGACGATGGCTGTTGGTCATCCGAAACATGTCTTGTAAACTCAAAACTGTGTGTTTCTACCTAAAAGATTTTTCAAAAGTGCGGGAAAGGATGATGGCTCATTCCTTTCTCCATGGTGGAAGGCCTATACATGGCATCTCTTCTGCAGTGGTTGACTATTGGTGTTCTGATAGTATTGATTCACTAACAACCGAAGACGTTCCCAATTTTGAATTACGACAGGCCCTAATTGAGCTTAGCTGTAATTT
>OZ026600.1:22563763-22573763 GCA_964020085.1 Micromussa lordhowensis | reverse complement strand
CACAAAATCATCTGGCTTGAAATGCTTCGAGCATATCACGGAATTCTTCGATGGCTCTCATTGAGCACGTTTCAGTCTTACAAAATCTATCCATCTCTTCCTTCGTTTCTTTGCCTCTGGACGCTCATCGCCGTAAAACGGTATCGTATGGAGCCCTATTCCATTCTCCAAGCTTCTGACATTACTGCAACCCCCAATAACACATCTGTGCGGCGTATTTGCGACCAAAATCGATCTAACCTTCCAAATGTTACAAATGAATGGTGCGAAATAGTGCGAAATACAGTGTTGGGTTCTCAAAGTGATGTCACAGTGGTCGCCAAACCCTTGATCTTTGAAACGTGGGCGCGAGCAGCGATTTTAGTGCAATTTTCTGTACTTCAAAGGAGCATAAAAATTCAAGGATTTGACCAAATCCAAAAATTTTTTTCAAGAAATAGTCACCAAAGCATGACGATTTTTTTAGGCAGAAAAAATAATTTGGGGGTTAGGTGCACTTTAAGTATCGGAGTAATATGTTCAGTCTTCGGAGTGAATGAAAGTAAACGGGCAGCAGAGTTACAAATTGAAGTTTTTGAAGGAGGTTTTGTGGCGACCCAGATAGTAGCGAATTACAATAATCAAGTCTAGAAGTCACAAACACATGTATAAGTATTTCAAAGTGTCGATAAGACACAAATCTCCTTATTGTAGCTAAATGTCGGAGTTGATAAAAGGCAGTTTTACAGACGGAGTTTACATGTTTCTTCATCAGTAGCGTCTTGTCGAACCAAACTCCAATAATTCTAACAAATTCGGAGGCTTTAATTAGTTCAGTATCAGCATATACAGAATCCAGAGATGGAGACAGTCTGTGGTATGCGTGAAGTATCAGCAGCTCTGTCTTATTGTTGTCTAATTTGAGTTTGAGACACAAGCTACTATTTTTGACCTAACCTCATCAAGAGTGACGATGTAACTGCAGGGCTGGGAGGACATAGATTTGCGTATCGTCCGCGTAAAAATGATAACACATGTTATGCTCTCTAATAACATCTGCAAGGAGTGCAGTATATAATAAGTATAGGATCGGTCCCAGCACGGATCCTTCTGGAACTCCATAGAGATCTCGTCTAGATAAATATCCATTCCCAACACATACGAACGGACTGCGATTAGCAAGGTACGAGTGTAACCATTTAAGAGCTTTCCCATCAGTTCCAAATAGACTCATTGTCTCTAGGCAGACTCATTGCTCTGAGAAACAATCAGTAATGAAAGCTATTTACTCAGCATACCTGTGTCGTCTGCTGGCATTAGCATTAACTTCCATCCTGTATCGTTCCCTCCTGCAAACAGAGGGATGAACAAACTGCTCTCTGGAGAAACCGCTTTTTTTTTGTCGAATGGCCTCCTGAAATTCTTGCCACAAATCATTTGTGACAAAATAGTGGTTTGTCGGGAAAGCATATCTTGTGCGCAGTGCCCTTTTGGCCATCTCAAGCCTTCATAGTGCTGGAACAGGCTCATCCTCCACTGGTAGCATATCCGCATTATAGATGCCACAAATGTCCAGCAATAGCCCGTTATAGATGTCAACACCATAACAGTCACCAAGGATTCTTGCCTGATCGACATCTATATCTCCTCTAAGTTCATGGAGTCCCTCCTGCAAAAAGTCTCTTCCCTGACCCCACGGAGGTTGTGGTACTTCACAATCTCTTCTCCCGGGACCCCCTGGCGCCTCCCGTGTGTCGAATCCTATCAGCCTGCTTCGCATTTCGATCAAATCTGTTGGAACTCCTTGAATCTGACCAAGCAAACTAGGGTAGACCCGTCAGAAAAAATTGATTTCCTGAAAACTGTTCACTTGTTCGTCATTAACAAACAAGCCATGTAGTTCTGTAACTCTAACGTCACATAAGCCATCCCCATCTCCGGGAGGTGTGTTTGGAAATTGAAGGGAAAGGCATAAGTACGGTGTGTCACATCTGGACTGCTGTGATCTGATTACGTTGTCCGGCAAGGGCTCGTTTCTCTCAACCTTTTTATCAAAAAGATCTTGCACAGCAGGTAGCACAGTCTTTGCTTCTAACCAGCGTAATTGTACTTGGCCTAGTATGGGGTAACAGTAAACAATCCAGCTCACCCGTACGATTTCTCTCAATGTTGTCATTCGTAACGACACCACTTACGACCTGCTAGCAACACCCTTAATTTTAGCTTTAAGCGCTTATAACTCGAAAACGAGCTCAGTGACCCACACTTGTTATTGCCGAATTGTAATTAACATGATAAGAATGCAACTTTGCAAAGTGTTAAAAAATTCTACGGAGGGGGTTTAGAGCCACCTTAACTTTTAAGCTAAAATTAAGGGTGTTTTAACAGGTCATATTGTTGCTATGGTAACCTATTGTGGCATAAAATTGACAGCAACAGTTCACCGATGATTGGGCAGTTTTTGATACCATGACTTTGGTATCAACTGATACAGAGTGGTTAAAATGACCTGATTTGCATGTTCAATCACGTGTAGCGAACATTCTAGAAATCATGTTTAGTAAGCTCTTGCGAATTCGCCTCGACAACGTGAGGCGGGAAAAATATGTCAGGTGACAAATGATTTAAAAGGAAACAATTTATTCCGTAACGACATTCGAAGTCAACCATCGATCATAAGCGAAACCTTATCAAACCATAGCGAATCAAGGGATCCGACTCAGGAACACAAATTGTAAGTAGCGAAACCCTGCTGTAGATTCAAATAAGAATGTAAATAGTAATCCAGCAATTTATTTTAATTTCAGTTGACTATATACGATGTAACCACGGACGCAACAAGCCGTGGTCACTCATTAGTGCAATAAACCTGATAATTTTGGATCCCTGGTGGCTTAATCTTGAAGCCAGTAGCACCTTCAATCATAGGAGCGACTCAGTCAAAATTTGTCATTGCAAAATTATCCACCATCGCCGAACTTTGTATCACAAGTTCAAGTTGAGCCATCACAGATTACACGGAATCGTCGTGAACGCTCTCGAATTACACCGGACCGTCGTCAAGATTACGCTGAACTGTCTTTGCTAAGGGCAAGTAAGAATATCCGATTTGTTTGACATTTTCATTTCATTCTCATCTTTATTGCTGGATTACCAAATCAAGGAGGACGAACTCGCTGGTAGTAACACCGCATGAAAACAAGGCTGGAGCTAAAGCTGAAATAAATTGAATTGTGCTCAAAATGCCGCCTAAATTAGACGTCAAAACCCTCGCATCAAAGATGGAAAATTCTGGAGAAATCTTTTACGAGTTAATAGAAGAATTTGAAATAATCTTCTCAGTGAAGCCAGAACTGAAAACATTTGAAGCGGCTTTCAATCAAGTGGAGACAAGATGCAGGCTTATCAAAAAGCAGCAAGAAAACATCTTAGACAGACTGGTTGATGATAGCACCGACACTGACGAGCAACTCTTGTTAACAACCAAGAAACTTGGAGACAAAGTCAAGGCTGACTTTCTTCAAATTGCGTTGAAATTTGCTGCATATCAAAAGGAACAAAATTCCTCTGAAACGTCCAAAAGCTCTGTAACCTTGGAAGCTTTAACATCATCAATGTCAACAGCAGTGGCAAAAATGGCAGATACACTAGGATCAAAACCAAACTCGAGTGGTCTACAGCGATTGCCAGTACCAACATGGGATGGAGGTCGCAGATCCACTTGGAAAAAGGAATTCAATCATTGGATGACAAAATACGGCCAAGATAAAGACGATCAATTGCAACGTTTCCGAAATGTGATGCCACAAGGATCGTGGTGAACTGAGCAAGTGAAAACCAGTAAAACCATCGACAGCGCGTGGAAAACCTTAGATACCGAGTTCGCAGACAGGCGAAAACTAATGGACGAATTGCTATCTGAAATAAACAATCTCAGACCAGTGAAAAGAGATTCCAAGTCCTTTACACACTTCGCCAAAACAATAGCTTGTTACGTAAACGATATGGAAGATAATGGGTGTCCTGTGCTAGAGTCCTCAGAAGCACCGTTCCTTATGTCCCAACTTTCGTCTAAACTTGATCCAAAGGACAATTCAGATTTTGGCAGAGAAATGAAAAGGGAAGGAAATGAAGAAACCGTGAGGCATCTCATCGCATGGTTACATCAGGAAGCTAGTATTCGCTCTCAAGGCAAAACCAGTACCGTCTTTGAGGGAAGAAATGAAAGTCGACGAAAGAAAGGTCCCAAAAAGACAGAAAATAACACCAGTAGCAGCGAGGAAACTGATGATGAAACGTGTCCACTTAACTGTAAAACCAAACATCACCTCGCTGTCTGTCCTAAGTTCCAGAATTTAACAGTTAATCAAAAGTGGGAGATTGTTAAGCAACATTGGCGATGTTGCAAGTGCCTGAGAACGCATCACACAAATGATTGTCAGAAACCAGATGGTTCAACCTGCGACAAATGCCGAAAAAACCACCACCGGTCTCTAGACAATGAAAAGGCTGGGGAAACAAACACAAATTTGAATCCAAAAGCAGCACCATTCCAAATGTCAATTTAATGCCGTGATGAAACAATTTCTACCTTGATATCAATTTACTACCGTGATGAAACAATTTCTACCTTGATATCAATTTACTACCGTGATGAAACAATTTCTACCTTGATATCAATTTAATGCTGTGACTAAATTTCTACCTTCTTTGATGTACGTTTACTGCCGTGTTGAAAGAAAGTCTACCTTGATATCAGTTGACTGTCGTGATGAAATGGTATATTCTACCTTGAAGTCAATATATTAAGTGCGTTTTGAAAATCAATTCTGTTTCGTTGTGAAACATTGCTTAGTCCCCTTTGACGGATGTGTGATATCATGTGATGATCGGCGTCGCCAGTAATTTTCTGTCACAAGCCTTTGTAGACTCGTTGTGGCCTCTGATCTTTGGAAAAAACATTTTCTGACCGACTATATTCCCTTCTGGTAACAAAATATGGCTGAGAGTGAGTGGATGATATTTCTAGAATTAGTGGAACACACATGTGGCGCAGTGGAATGTAGAATACATTCGTCGGACTTAAATACGCTGCAAGGTTTTTTTTTCTCCGGCTACAGGCTAATCGAGCTGCTTGCGAAAGGATAATTGGAGCTGCTGTAGACGTCCACGTGGATACCTCTGTTTCTGAAAATATACAAGTGAACGTCAAGCGACTGAGTAATGCAATACAATGCCTGATTGATGATGTTGAGCGACAGTTATATTCAGTTGACTCCACCGCCTATAGTTCTTCAATATTCTCTGAAATCCTAGTGAATCGTAATGGCTGAGTCGGGAGGCCCAGACTAGTCATTAATTTAACTCAGATAGATTATCTTCGAAGCTGGCAATTTACGTGGACAA
Source organism: Micromussa lordhowensis (assembly GCA_964020085.1). Taxonomy (NCBI): domain Eukaryota; kingdom Metazoa; phylum Cnidaria; class Anthozoa; order Scleractinia; family Lobophylliidae; genus Micromussa; species Micromussa lordhowensis. The sequence continues at coordinate 22,568,378 of OZ026600.1, read as the reverse complement.
GAATCTGCTACACGTTATGTGTGTCACGTACAACCCTATGGCGACGACTACAAGAAGCTAATTTTAATTTTCAAGAAAGTCGATTCTCAAGTATTTCCGAAGTTCATCTTGAACAACAAGTGTCTGACATAAAAGCCAAATTTGTAAATTGTGGGGAGAGAATGGTCATGGGCATCCTTCGTTCTAGAGGTATACATGTTCCTCGACATCGCGTAAGAGACATTATTCGTCGCATTGACCCAATCAACACTGCTCTCCGTTGGCGGGCTATGCACCCCAGATACCAGTATGATGTTCCTGGGCCAAACGCACTTTGGCACATAGATGGACTCCACAAACTCATTCGCTGGGGGTTTGTCGTTCATGGTGGGATTGATGGTTATTCAAGGCTTGTTGTATTTCTGAAATGTGCAACAAATAATCGAGCAGAAACGGTAATGTCAAGCTTTCTAGAAAGCACCAGAAGATATGGAATTCCATCACGTGTTTGCTCTGATTTTGGGGGCAAAAACATAGAAGTGGGGAGATTTATGGGGTCAACGAGGGGCCGAAATCGTGGATCTCATATACAAGGTTCGTCTGTCCACAATCAACGCATAGAGAGGTTGCATAGAGACACCACATGATGTTGCCTGTGTAGCTTCTATACAGCTTTCAATTTCACGGAGAACGAAGGGCTTCTAGACCTATGTAATGATACGGACATGTTCTGCCTTCACTACGTATTTCTTCCACGGCTGAACAGAGCCTTAGAGGAATTCCGTTTAGGCTGGAACCATCATGGTTTAAGTACGGAAGGCAACCGATCACCTTATCAGATATGGATTGCTGGTGTGGTAAGTGACGATTATCGTGGGTACACTGCTGTTCAAGACATTAGGAATCCTGATTTAACTGTCTATGGTGTGGAAAGCAGAAGTCTGGCTATGGGTACACCTGACAATGATGAAAATAACATCGTCACTTTGTTGGAACCAAATTGCCCTCTGAACGAAGAACAACTTCAAATCCTTACTGGAGAAATCGATCCTTTATCGAATAGTTCCAATTTCGGAGTAGACATCTACCTACGTGCCATAAATTGCGTCGCGCGCATCCTCGACCCACCCACACAATTACCAACTAATTCTTGTCAGTCTAATTTATAATACAATGCTTTTGCCTAGCGAGCTGATCTTCAAAGGTCAATACAGATAAACTCAGGCCTTAAATTTATAATTTACTTCAAGAAAACCGTTCACAGAAAGCAATCTTAAAATTGTTTGGCTCTCTATTGTTTTTTTTTTTTATGGTAACAACAAGCAACAGTATTTAAAAGCAACAGCAACGCTTAACGTCAGAAACTAGAGAAGATAACGTACAAGATTGCTACTTGAAAATAGGGGGCGGGAAAAAGAGACACAGTAGGACATTATTGAAGCACGTGAATTTCGTACATTTTTGTACATTGGCGACACCATGGGTTGCGAAATCCCCATGAATACACGTTGCTGAAGATTTCCTAGCATCTTATTGTTGTTATTATCAAACTCTTATTAAAAGCCTTTGTTTTGCCGCTAGAAGTACTACTTGATAATGGTACCTTGCTAACGTACAGCTGAAAGTAGAAATGCATGCAAACATTTCATCACGGCAGTGAATTGATATCAAGTTAGAAATTGTTTCGTCACGGTAGTAAATAGATATCAAGGTAGAAATTATTTCATCACTGCAGTAAATTGATATCAAGGTAGAAATTGTTTCGTAACGGTAGTAAATTGATATCAAGGTAGAAATTATTTTGTCACAGTAGTAAATTGATATCAAGGTAGAAATTATTTCATCACGGCAGTAAATTGATATCAAGGTAGAAATTATTTCATCATGGCAGTAAATTGATATCAAGGTAGAAATTATTTCGTCACGGCAGTAAATTGATATCAAGGTAGAAATTGTTCCATCACGGCAGTGAATTGATATCAAAGTAGAAATTATTTCATCACGGCAGTAAATTGATATCAAGGTAGAAATTGTTTCATCACAGCAGTAAATTGATATCAAGGTAGAAATTGTTTCATCACGGCATTAAATTGATGTCAAGGTAGAAATTGTTTCATCACTGCGGTAAATTGATATCAAGGTAGAAATTGTTTCGTAACGGTAGTAAATTCATATCAAGGTAGAAATTATTTTGTCACGGTAGTAAATTGATATCAAGGTAGAAATTATTTCATCACGGCAGTAAATTGATATCAAGGTAGAAATTATTTCAGCACGGCAGTAAATTGATATCAAGGTAGCAATTGTTTTGTCACGGTAGTAAATTGATATCAAGGTAGAAATTATTTCGTCATGGAAGTAAATTGATATCAAGGCAGAAATTATTTCATCACGGCAGTAAATTGATATCAAGGTAGAAATTATTTCATCACGGCAGTAAATTGATATCAAGGTATAAATTATTTCAGCACGATAGTAAATTGATATCAAGGTAGAAATTATTTCATCATGGTAGTAAATTGATATCAAGGTAGAAATTCTTTCGTAACGGCAGTAAATTGATATCAAGGTAGAAATTGTTCCATCACGGCAGTAAATTGATATCAAGGTAGAAATTATTTCATCACGGCAGTAAATTGATATCAAGGTAGAAATTGTTTCATCACGGTAGTAAATTGATATCAAGGTAGAAATTGTTTCATCACGGCAGTAAATTGATATCAAGGTAGAAATTGTTTCATCACGGTAGTAAATTGATATCAAGGTAGAAATTGTTTCGTCACGGTAGTAAATTGAATCAAGGTAGAAATTGTAACACCACGGTAGTAAATTGATATCAAGGTAGAATTTCGTATAATTTATTACATTGAAAACAAGGCAGAAAACGTTACATCAAGACTGAACATTATACATCACAGAAATAAATAATTTCGAAACAAACGGCGCGCGATAAGTTCATGAAGTCCCTTGCAGCTTCAGCTACCTTAGTCGACGGGAGGATACAAAGTAAAGATGCCCTGGAAAGATGGAGGACCTCCAAAGCGAAGTAACTACGCAATTGCCCTGAAAAGGATGTGTTCTGCTGAAAAGACGTTCCAGAAAAAGGGTTGCTTCAAAGTTGTTGACGAGGAAGTCCAAAAGTTAGTAGAGCAGAACTTTGTGACTAAGGTTCCACCCGAACAAGTTGATCATGGTAAACCAGAATGGTACCTACCACTGCAAGCCGTGTTTACGCCAGAAAGATCGACAAAAGTACGACTTGTCTTCGATTCATCTTCGAAAGGTCATGATGGTTTGTCCCTTAACCACCATCTTGAGAAAGGTCCTAACTTCATCAATAGTCTCCTCGATGTATTGACAGCATGGCGATGGAACGAAGTAGCATTCACTGGCGATATCCGCAAGATGTTCAATCAAGTGTTGGTGCATCCAGACGACCAAGTTTATCACAGGTTTCTGTGGAGGAATAAGACAACTGATTCAACAACAGTATACAATGGCTCAGATTGAACTTTGGCGATAAACCAGCTCCTGACATAGCAACCAACGCTATCAATACTCTGGCAAAGTTATCACAAGCTGAGTTCCCTGAAGCCGCAAAGGAAGTTCAAGACCATGCGTACGTGGATGATATTGGTGGGTCTAGAGAAACTACAGCGAAAGCAAAACAGATAACCAATGACATTGACACTATTCTAAAGAAAGGTTACTTCCAGATCAAAGCTTGGCATTCCAATCAGGCAGAAATTGACCAATCCAACGGTGAAAGGTACACAGATCTACTTGGTCTAAGATGGGATAAACAGACAGACAAGTTTGCCTTGAAAATGAACGAGCTCAGACATTTGGATGTCCTGTCAAAGAGACGTTGCTTAGGTCTTGTTAGTCAATTATGGGATCCCATTGGTCTCATGCTGCCTGCAGCGATCAAGTTCAGAATTGACCTCCAAGAGTTGTGGAGCTCTGGGTATGACTGGGACGAGATCCTGCCATCAAGTATTCAAAGCAAGTGGAAAAAAAATGTGCAAACCACGAATCACCTTTTAGCCTTCGAATTCGACCAAAAGTTGAAACCAAGTCTTGTAGTTGGGGTACCACAAGTCCATGGATTCTGTGATGGAGGCGAGATAGCCTACGGTGCAGTTATTTTCCTCCGTTGGGAGTTAATGAATGGAAGATACAAGTGCGTTCCTGTCCTGATCAAGTCTTTTGTTGCCCCGTTGAAAAAGAAGACAGTCCCAAGACTGGAGCTCATGGGTTGTTTACGACATACAGATTGGCTAGAGGGACCGTCTTTCCTCCAATTGCCCAAAGCCAAATGGCCCAGTTTTCGAGCTGAAGACTAAAGTATTCTTGCAGAAGGGGCTGAAGTCTTAAAGGAAATGAAAACCTCAGAGAAGGCTGACACTTCCCCGAAACAGGAAACAGACAAAGCAGATGTTAACGCGGTGAAAGATAAAGCAGCCACAACAGAAGTTAGCGCCAAATCAGAAGAGGATAACCCAATTTTTCAGCAGTTACTGAAGTCCTGTTTATTATTTCCAAAGATACAGAGAACACTCGCATACGTGCGCTGTTTCGCCCAAAATGCTAGAAAGAAGAATGCAAAGACAGGCCCTATCACCGTTCAAGAATT
>OZ026600.1:22523763-22558763 GCA_964020085.1 Micromussa lordhowensis | reverse complement strand
TGCTATTTTCTTGTGTCAGTCATCATTGAAGACTATCGCGTTGTAGTCGTTGCTCAATTTGAACTAATTAACTAGTTATGCCTAATTTCCGCACTGGGGCGGAGTGATTTGCATGTTCAATCACGTGTAGCGAACATTCTAGAAATCATGTTTAGTAAGCTCTTGCGAAATCGCCTCGACAACATGAGGCGGGAAAAATATGTCAGGTGACAAATGATTTAAAAGGAAACAATTTATTCCGTAACGACATTCGAAGTCAACCATCGATCATAAGCGAAACCTTATCAAACAATAGCGAATCAAGGGATCCGACTCAGGAACACAAATTGTAAGTAGCGAAACCCTGTTGTAGATTCAAATAAGAATGTAAATAGTAATCTGGCAATTTATTTTAATTTCAGTTGACTATATACGATGTAACCACGGACACAACGAGCCATGGTCACTCAATAGTGCAATAAACCTGATAATTTTGGATCCCTGGTGGCTTAATCTTGAAGCCAGTAGCATCTTCAATCATAGGAGCGAACCATGACCCATCAAACTCAAGACTTGGAAAGTACTGGAAACCGTTTCGAGCCACTTCAATTCATGGCAAAATGAACTTTACTTGGTTTTTCTACAGGGGATGATGAAGTGGAAAGACCAAAACGACAAGGAGGTAACAAACTCATAAACAAAAATTAGGTTTTGTGGACAAAGGCGTGAAACGTTTCGATAGTACAAGTTTGAAATTGTAGGATAATGTCGAGGTTTAAAGTGCATATGAAGTAAACAATTTTTTTTACCAGATATGATAATTTAGCTTTTTCTGCATACAAAAATGTAATTTTCAGTGATTACAACCTTCTTTAGGATTCTTTTTTCGGGGCGCAAAGTTCAAATTTCGCGCTCTGATAGTGTCGCCATTTTCGCTCCGCCAAAATGATCACATTACAAGGATGTGACGTCATTAGTCGCACAAGACACAAGTTTCATAGCGGAGACGAAGAAAAGATGTCCTGGAAAGACGCATTGTGCTGCTGCCGGCCCCGGCGCTGTAAACTGTGCTAACAAGACTGGTACGCCGGGAATAACTATGCATTATTTCCCGAAGGACAAAACTTTACGGCAGAAGTGGACTCGGTTTGTCCGAATTCACAGGAAAGATTTTGTTCCGACAAAATCTTCAGCGCTGTGTTTGGCGCATTTCGATCAAAGTTGTTTTCATTTTAAGAGCATTGCTGCTTTGGACGAGAGTGGAAAACCTGTCAACCAAAAACGGCATTTGATTCCTGGATCTGTTCCTACCAAAGATACAATTGTGCCGCACACATCTCCCTTGACTTCGCGAAAGGGCCGAATGTTGAGTAGAGAATAATCGCTACAGTTGAAGTTGTTATGAAATCACATCGGCGTAAGTTATCCAGTAATTTCCAAAAGCCAATTGTGACCTTTTCTGCACGACGTGTTTCTTTTGTAAGGTTCTCTTTATATTTTTGGGGCTTTAAGACTTTAATAGTGAACGGGTCAAACAAATCATGCACGACTAGTATTTCGATCTTTGATCCCTTCTGCTGGATGCAGTTGCTGACACTTCCGGTTGGTAGATAGCGGAGAGATGACCATTATGTGATGCGAAGATGCTGGCTCTGTTACCATGTGTTTCGATGTTGATGCAGTCATTCCTGTATCAGTTTCTACTGGCGTAGGTGGAGAAGCTGAAACTGCTGGTTTAAGCTCATCTGCTGCAGGACAAGACTCCCTGACCTCAACACAACCAACACCATCAGGGTCTGGTTATCAGACTGACTCTTCAACTTTAGATAAAAGAAAAGTACCCTGTACAAAGTGTTCAGACAAGACAAAGAAACTAAGTCTCTTCCGAAGAAGTACAGCCGGCTACAGAAGAAATTTGAAAAAGTAAACGAAAAATATAATCAACTTCTGGTTCAACAGGTGGGTCTAATGTGCTATCTTGTGATGTGACTGTATGCATATAACTTCAGTTTTGTTTTCTTATACAGAGAGAATATGGAACAAGCGTTTAATAGGGGAGCACGAGGTTGGAGATCTGCAACTGACTGCACTGATCTCTTGCTACATTATGCATACATGAGTGTTTTTGGTTGTACAGTTGGATCTACCACTAAGTAGTGTACTGTGTTAAAGAGTTACAATTCTGCAGTCCCTTATTTAATTCATCTTTGGATTGTTAGAGTGATGATCTGGAGGACCTGACAAGGGGAGATTACCCTGATGATATTCAAGAAGACGGGAGGGAAGCTGAATCATCCGACAAAAGAATGCATGCCCGCTTGATGGAAACTGCCTACAATCTTCAGTAATCTACCAAGCCGCCGTCACGTGCAAAGACACCAACACAACAGAAACGTACATCGGGCTCACAGAGAACGACTTCAAAACTAGATACAGAAACCACACTGCATCATTCTGCCACGCTAAACACAGAAACTCCACCGAACTCAGCAAGCACATCTGGACCCTCAAAGACAACAACATCAAACACTTTATTTCCTGGCGCGTACTTTCATCACACTCGCCATACAACAGCTCAAGTAAAAGATGTAACCTCTGCCTTAAAGAAAAATTCCTAATTATCTGCCGACCCGAACTCTCTACACTAAACAAACGCAATGAACTCGTGTCTTCTTGCCGCCACAGAAACAAAGCCCTCCTACGCAACAATTGAACTATGAATACTATGATGAGATCAATGAAATTTTGTGATCTAAGCCGAACATCACGCCAAAAGAAGTTGTCGAATGTGGTTTGGGTGAAGATGTCAACGTAACTGCAGTTGGTGACTTTGAAGCCTTGCCTGAATCAAATATTCCAGCAGACCACGAAAGCGATGCAGACCTGGAACAGGAGTTCGAAAAGAACCTAAAGGGAAACCCAGAGCGTTCCAAAAAAAGGAGCTATGGAAAAGCTCCTGTCAAAAGCGAAGGCTCCCTCAGTCGAGTCCAACAGCGATCTTGTGGAATTTTTACGAGAAAGTCAAAGTAAAGACAACAAGCTTTTTGAGCACCTCGCCGACAAGGAGGCAGAGAGAGATCTTAAAAGTCAAAAACTTATGTTTGATGCTATTAAAGAAAATTTTTAAAGGAGACAGTTAAAGAGAGAAGTGCGGACTTTCTGACACAAGTTTTTGTATAGCAAGTACAAGGATTTTTTATTGTTACTGTTGAACTTGTTTGAAGTAAACATCATGTACATAGATTTTTTTATTATTGTTCCTGTTAAACATGTCTGAAGTGAAAATCAAGCAAGTACATAGAGTCTACATAGATTTTTTTTATTTTAAGTACATAGATGTTTTATTGTTGTCACTGTTTACTTGTTTTAAGTGAACTTTTTCTATCAAGTGCTGCATTGATATCATGGCCTGGCAGTGGCAATCTAGGAAATCCATTCCCATCACTGACCACATCAATTTCAGTCCCATCATTAAACCTCCAGGCAAATATTGTGTAGTATGCAACAGGCAATAATTGTAGAGGACACTTTCTCCACTGATTCATCCAGCTTATTTAGTAGGCACCTCCACCTCCCCTTCAACAGTCCAAATGGCCTGCTCCACAACCACTCTTGCACTGCTCAATGATTTATTGAAATCTCATTGGCTTTTGGTCAGGGCTCTGGTTTGAGGAAATGGTTTCGTGCACCAGGTCGTAAGTTTATAAGCTGGGTCAGCAACAATGAGTGGCTTTACTTGGGTGCCACCCATTCTACGCGTGGGGGAATGCAAGATGTCACAATTTTCTATTGCAGGTAGTAGTGAGCTCATTCTTAGCACGCAAGCGTCATCAATACGTCATCAATACTCCAGGCAAAAACTTGCCATTAGCACCAGCAACTCCCTGCAAAACGATGCTAAGGAAGCTTTTCCGATTAACATACTCGTTTGGGTCTTCTTAGGGCGCCCTCATTGGAATATGGGATCCATCAAGTGTGCCTACGACCCGAGGGAAACGGCTAATGTCATGAAATTCCTGAATGGATTGCCTAGTCTCGGCCTCTGTCTTGGGAAATTTGATAAAATCGTTAGCTCTTCGCAACAAGGCAGTGCAGAATTTGTCCTTTACATTCACCGCAGTGCATCGGCCGATTCCAAAGGCTACCCCGACGGTTCTATACAAATTCCCAGTAGCTAATCTCCAAAGGGCAACAGCAACCTGCTTCTCTACAGAGTTAGCTTGGCAAAGGGTTGTGTCCTGTCTTACCAGCTCAGGGCCAACGAGTCCACAGATGTGTTCAAAAGTATCTCTGTTCACTCTGAAACGCTCGCACCACAGATGAGCTCGGTAACAATTGACAACGAGCTGTTCAAACCAAAACTGCGGCCTTGGATAGACCCACATGATCTTGCGCTTACGGCGATGTATGTTGTTTTGGCGTTGAATTGCCAGGATTACAACATTCTGTTGCATCCTTTGAACGAAATTCCTCCTCTTTTGCAAAAATATAGCGAGAATTAGTACGAGCAAGCTCATTCACAGCGCTTCCTCCCCCGCCATTTTTTAAACTTGCACGGATTTGTAATTTGAATCTTTCAGTTATTAGTGGCTTAAAATTTTGCCAGTGAAAACAGATGTCATGTTTAACTAGATAATGTCGCTCTGTAAACAAACACCTAGGAAGAATGTTTAGCTAGTTAATCAGCGTAGTGAAAACATTGTTAAAAACAAGTTAATTAACTTTTGCCAACGTGTCACGCATATGTTGCTGTATTTTAAGTCGAGGAGGCGTCATGGCTCTGTTTAAATGTTTTAGACGCATGTTAAGTTTTTTTTGGTTGGCGTTCCTTGTAAAAGGCACTGTTGGGCGACGAATAACCTTTAAGCAGAACTATCTTTTGCTTGTCTCCTACTTTGAGAAGTACAATCTCATCAAAGCGAACCGTACCTCGAGATAAATCCAACATCAAATTTTTCCTGACTTTCTTTTCGGCTGCTTCTGGCACTTTTTTGACACCTTACGTTTTTTTCTTGTCAGCTCCTAAGTCCACATAGCTGTCCACAGTTGCTTCTGGGAGAGGGATAGCTTGTAGAGGGATAGGACCAATGCTCAATCTTACTTTTCATTGGTTTAAATTTACACCCACGCTCAAACTTGAAGTTGATTGGATACGGAAAATAGACAAGTTTAGGCAAAGACGCCTAATCACGTTTTTCATTGGTCAGTAGATGTCACTGACGCTTAAACTATACATTAATTAGTTAGGAACATGGGTATATGAAACGTATTTAAAAGACACATCACATCATTTTTCAAGATGAAACCTTGGGAGCTGACTACCATTTGTGCACCTCACTTGAAAGCTGTCTTGGGTGCTGCGGAAAGAACTCAACTAGACTTTTACGGTATTGAACTTAATTTAATAAAAATTGAAGAGGCCCTGACTACTTTTATGGAGAAGATACAAAAAGTTAAAGAAGAGCAACAGCATGACTTTTTACACCACCTCGAAAGATGTGAAAGTGGTGATCAACAGCCCGACGTCACTTGAAGTAGAACCGTTTGACAAACATGTGCCGGAAAGTAAAGATGTTGACTTGTTGTTGTTGGTCCATGATTTCTTTTATACAGACAATGAACATACTGTGCATGCATTCAATGTGTTTGTGAGGAGACCGGACTTGGGCGGACTTATCCTCGAAAGAATGAAAACGAGTCATCCTCTCTTTTTGATTGACCGTCAATGGTATCAAGTCCGATGAGATCAAGCAGAACATGCATTTAAATTTATCCCCTACTCCAAACCCGTGCTTGAAGCAAGACACACGTGTCTTGTCCAGCAGACGGATAATGACTTTTTAATGTTTGAAGAGAGAGAAGCTTGCAGAGCGTTGCTGGAACCCTTTATCTTAGAAGATAAGCTAGCTGACCGACTGGTGGGACAACATGTCCATTGGGCTAAAACGCATTAACAAGAACTACGTCTAAAAATGGCATGTTTAACCCTAGATGTGAAAGAACAAAAACCTTTTAAAAGAGTAGAAGACAATTGGAATGACATTAAAAAACAAATTGAGGAAGAACCCTTAGATTGTATGTTTTATAGTTAGCCAATCATGTTATACTGTTGTAAAAATAAAAATCATGTTCTAATAAAAGTGGTTTCATTTAACCATAACCATTTATTATTATTATTTGCATCTTACAGTTTAAAGGATTACAAACCCGCTTATAGCAGAGCTAATCTAGGCAGGTTGTCCTATTTACAATATATATTTACTGTGCAAAAAGTGAATTTAATACAGTTGCTAAATAGATACACATACAATAACAGTTAATCAAGTACAAGGGTAAAGCAAATTAAAATGTGTAAAGTAAAAATACGACTATACGCGAAATTGATAGCTATAGGGTGTAATAATTACTTGTGTTTAACTTCAATATTACAGAATGGGCATCAACATAATAGTCCTCAATCTCAAGTACAGTTAGAAGCAACGTATGAATTTTTCTTTTAAATGCTCTTTTCGTGAGCTTACGCCAATGCAGGTGTACACAGTTCCACAATCTCGTTCCGAACACAGGAAATGACTTAAGTTTCATATTCAATCTAGATTTCTGTACAAAAAGATTATCTGCACTCGACAAACGCACATTATATGCATGAACGTCAGATGCATGTATAAAAAGTTCACAAATATTTTTAGGTGTAGAATGAGTAGAAACATCATGCATTATGGTGGAGACCGTTTCAAAGTAGAGCATATGAACAGGTAAGATGTTGGAAGCAACAAAAAGAGGGATGGCATGGGATTTATTACTGGCAAAGATAATTAGGTGAAGTGTGCACTTTTGCTGAATGAGAATCTTTTTTAAATCACACTGAGAAGCCTGACCCCAAGCAAGTATACCGTAGAGCATGTAGGGAAATATCAGCAAACAGTAAATTTGAAGAAGGGTATTCAAAGGTACATGGTGCCTCAATTATACCTACTATTTTGCTAATCTTTGAGGTGATATGATCAATATGAGGCCTCCAGGTTAGGTTTTTGTCAATCAGTACTCCTAAAAATTTTACATAATCTTTGCATTCACGAAGCGCAAATCCATTATTTTTATTATCCGGAATTCTGATACATGGCTGATGATTAATTCGTTTTTGTGCTGGCCAATTCTTTTTTGTGCTGCGCAAGTTTCCTAACGAAATCTATATGGCGTTGATGGTTGGAAGGCTCCCGCTATACTTCTTAATAAAAAATTAGCCATTGAAATGGGTTGGTTTTAGCCCGATACAAGTGAAACCAATCCACAGTTTGCTGTCAAGTTAGGACCTAACCTTGTAACGGAATTACATGGTGACACTCTCCCTCCTTCAAGCGACATTAAAACAAAATTTATCTAAAATGGTGATCTTGTGGCCTCACAATAGAAACAGCGATACTGGCTTATTCCTAAAAATCCAAATGGGTCCTTGAGTAACTACATTCGACTCAGTTTAGACGTCAACTGGCGATTTGTCAATCTCAATTACGGTTTAATGGTTTGACCATTAGAGACCAGTTTGAAAATGCCTTAACGGCGAACCAGCTGAACGTGGGTCATGAAGATTACGTAGCTTTGCCGGAGGACGAGCAAGCCTGGGTTCTATCTAGAGTAAAGTTTCTCGACGGAAACAGAGTTATTTTAAGGTTTAAACCCTACTTGGAAGTGTTTAACCTTAGCAAACTCTTAATACCAGGTGTACAGATACAAATTCAAATGTACTTGAACAGTCACCAGATCTGAAGTCAGACACACGGGGGAGCTTGACATGTTCAAGATATTACCGCCAAAGATATAAAGTCACCCTGTTTTTGTGTCAAAAGAAAGTAGAACCTTCAATGTTTGAAGTGGTACCACGACGAAAAGTTTAGATTTTTTTGCCGGTTTTTTTAATTCAACTACAATGTTTATGACCTAAAAAGATAAATTCGTAAATTTGGATCAGGATACACTATTCTTGTGAAGAAACAGCCTGGGTAAACTTGTCTAAAACACGTCCACCATTACTCGAATCACCAACTGGTAGGCCTGCTATTATTTGTATCAGCGGTCTTCTTGTGACGTCATCCAATCAAGACAACATAGCAACACCATGACAACGCCATATCAAACCTTCAGTATGTCGATGAGTTTGTCTCCTTCGAATTCTCCTACTCCTTCATCAGAAAGCAAGTCAGACAAAGACTTCGAAATAGAAGAAGACACAGTACATGAAGCAGTCGATTTTCTTCCTTACGACGAAGAACTGGAGCCACTGGCTACTGAGGAGGCCGCCGAGTACGATGCAACAATACAGCAACAAGAACAACTAGAACGACACTATCAACAGAGATATACTCGCGAAGTTGTAGCGAATACATGGTACAGTAGTTATATTTGATCTTTTAACCGGTTATGCACACACACTTTATATTCTTGGCGGCATATTTTAGTGAAAATGGACTAAGTTGGTTGATTCGCAGCGAACTTTACACCTCATGTGCATACTAAGTAAGAGCCGGGAAACAGTAATGAACAATCGAAAAATAATAAAATATTCGACTACAGTTCAAACCTGCAATGTTGTTATTAGCCAGCATAATATGTAAGCCATACTCATAACCGATGTGTGTTTCAATTTGTCACATTTTGCTTTTTGTTGGCTCAGGTGCACGTGTTCCCACTGCTCTGTCATGTCTGCAACAAAAGCCGAGGAATGTCAGTGCTGCAAAGAGATGGATCGCTGTGCAGAAGTGATGGGCAAAATTGGTCGAGAAGAGGACTGTATTACTCTTCATCCCGGATTCCGCGACGTTTGTCTCAACAAGTACGTTTTGGAGGTAGCATCTCTTGGCCCCAAGACAAAGGTTGCTAAAAGCTACAGGACAATATACGTTTAAGGGTAGAAAAGTGAAAATGAGTAAGTGAAATGTTTCTGTTGAAATGTAATTTTCAGTATTGTAGTGTCGGGTAACATTTTTTTCTGGTAAAAAAGAGAATTTTATTTGTCCGTTGAGAGGGAAACAAAACGTATGACCATATTATAGTTAAACTGTAGTTCCTTCCAGGATGTACCCAGACCCAGATATTTTACAGTCTGGGTATATTTGCATCTTGGCAAAGAAGTGTGGCACTTATATGCATGTTGTTTAGTTGTGGGGGGTTCGAAGTTGTTAAATATAATTTGTTCTTTTGTCATGCATCACTTGCAGACAGGTCTATATAGTGGTTGAACCGCGTAGCACCCATGATATAGAAATAATGCTATTTAAATTAATTGTTAAGGTGCCGGTAGTAGTAGGTAGTGGGGTTTGAACCCACGACCTCCAGAACAGATCTTGCAGACATACAATTTATCTTTTTACCATGCAGGTTTCCTTAGGTCTTTTGCATATAGGCAATTCACATGCCTGCTGTGGGACTATCTTGGAAGTTCCAAGCGCTACCCCTTGCCGTGTTGTGCATACAGCGAGATAAGGAAACAGTTTCCAAGTGAGGATGGCAATTATCATGGATTTGAAGATGAGAACACCAACAGTTAAATAATGGTCTGTGCACACATAAATGCACATGTAGTTGTTTTATTCAAAAGCATCACAAATCAAAATGCTACAAATCGATCATACTGTTGTTTCATTATGTAGTTCCTTACAATATCCATACCTCTCCCACGAAAGGGATTTTTCAAAGACCACCCACCCCCCCCCCCCCACTGGAATTCCAATAGCCCAATTTCGATATATTAAAATTCAGCCTAAAACAATAGACCTCAGCACGAGGCTTGTGGGAATAAACCCCACAAACTCTGTAGTTATTCCCACGAGCCTCGTGCTGAGGTCTATTGTTTTAGGCTGAATTTTAATATATCGAAATTGGGCTGTTCAACTTCATACATTTAATGACTTTTTTGGTCTTTACAGCCCCCCACCCCAAAATCCACAAACTGATATTTGGGGGAGTATGGCTATGTTCCGTAACTACACCGTTCCAATTAAATTGTGACTGTGTGGGATGGTTTACATCATCCATCAGCATTAATTTTAGTCTCATTTTACACCAAAGTGAACTTAATCATATATTCAAAAGATTTCCAGAAAGAATTCTTGTGCAGAATGCTTTTAAATTTATTAATATTATTAAACTTCGGTTCAAACTCCATTGTGTAATTTAGTGTCAGTGGTGATTTTTAAGTGCAGCTACTTTTGCAAATATGTGATTTCAGAAAAATCCATGCCTCCCCCAAGGATGGTTTTTGGTTTGGACTCTCCCACTTCCTGGAATTTCCAATTTTGCTCTATATATAGTTTTACTTAAAAGTGTTGGCTTTCGACACCCTCTCCCTTGGAATTTCCAAGACCATCTTTAGGGGTGGCTATGCATATTTTCTGGAACCACACAATGAGAGAAGGTAAATCACATTTTCTTTGCCAGTTAACAGTTTGTAAATAATATCAATATTCCAGGTATCGCTCTTTTTATAGACTTCAAAAAAGCTTTTGATACTATTGAATGGGACTTCATCAACTGCTGTCTTAAAGCTTTTAACTTCGGACCCGACATTCAAAACTGGGTTAAAATCTTGTACAATAATGTCTCCAGCTGTATTGTAAATAACGGATTTGCGTCCGAATTTTTCCCTTTGGAACGTGGTGTTAGGCAAGGATGTCCCTTGTCCGGGCTGCTATTCGTAATTGGTATAGAATTACTCGCAAGAGCTATCAAGAACGACGACAACATAAAAGGCATTAATGTAGGTGAGAAAGTGATTAAAGTCTCTTTATATGCAGATGACACTACTGTTTTCGTTCAGGATCTTGATTCCGTTGCTCATTTACTAACTTTACTTCAAAAGTTTAAAAATCTTTCCGGTTTGGAAATCAACACAACAAAGACTGAAGGAATGTGGCTCGGCAGGTGGAAGAATAAAAGCGATATGTCTTTCGGCTTTCGCTGACCGCGGGACCCAATAAAAGCTCTGGGCATTTTCTTTTCGTATGATAAAAATAAAACCAATGAATTAAATTTTGCAGAGAAAATCCGGAACTTAGAAAAGGCCCTGAATAATTGGAAAAAAAGAAATCTCACACTTTACGGAAAAATCAACATAGTCAAAATGTTCGGACTTTCTAAATTAATTTATAACGCGTCTGTTCTTGTCATACCTGAACACTTTATCAAAGAAGCTGAAAAACTAATTTTTGACTTCATTTGGGATGGGAAACTGGCTAAGATAAAAAAAGTCTACCATCATAGGAGAGAAAAAGCAAGGCGGACTCAAGATGATTGATTTTAACATTATGAATAAAGCATTAAAAGTTGCTTGGGTACCACGTTTACAAACCAGGTCTGATGCATCGTGGAAAATCATCCCTGAAGCCACGCTTGAAAAGCTTGGCGGAATTTCATTTCTTTCACAATGCAACTACGACGTCAAGTTCTTGCCATTTGACAACCTCCTAGACTTTTATAGTGACATCTTAAAATACTGGCAAAACACGAGATTTGCTTTTCAAAAGAATACTTCCCCCCGCAACGAAATAATCTGGAATAATCACAACATAATAATAGATGGTAAGGCACCTTTTTATAAAAGCTGGCTAGAAAAAAACATTCTACGGGTTGAAGATCTCCTTGACGATAACGGTAACTTTCTTCCTTTCAACCTTTTCTCTAAAAAATTTCATCTCGAAACCCCCTTCACTCTTTATTTCAGCTTAATTAATTCTGTGCCGTCCTCTTGGAAGCTGGCAATAAAAAGGACTCCTCCACACGTAGTGGAAAATGAAAACAATAAAACAAAAATTTCAACCAAATGCGTGTACTCTGTTATGCTAAAAAAAGTCTTCAAATCCCCAACCGCTGAGAGCAAAGTCATTAGATATGGTTTCACTCAAGATAATATTCACAAAGTGTACGAACTACCTTTCCAGATAAAAAGTGATATAAAAATAACAATGTTTCAATATAAGATTATTCACAACATTCTTCCAACAAAGGTCAGTCTCTTTAAAGCCAAGATATGTGATGATGACATATGCCCCCAATGTTTTGCTGACAGACATTCCTTAGATCATATGCTTTTGCGCTGTCAATTAACTGTATCCTTCTGGAACTTATTCCAAACATGGTGGACTAGCAAAACTAAAGAGAATGTCACATTAACAGAAAGCATGATTCTGTATGGTATTTTCGACAATAGAGAACACCTATACTTCTTGAATTACTCACTTCTTATAGCCAAGTACTTCATATATAGCAGCTGCTTACAAGAAAAAAAAGCTTTGTTTTGACTGTTTTCTCACGCTTCTAAGAGAAAAAATCAATATACAACGGGAAATTGCTGTGCGTAATAACAACCTTACAAACTTCAATACCATATATAGATTTCTTTTGTAACTTTTTATTTTCTTTTTTTTTTTTCCTGTAACTGTATTTAGTATTGTATTGCCAGCATAAGTAACCCGTATTGTAAGTAACGTAAGTATAAAATAGCATAATGAGACTTGCATTGTAAGTAACGTTTGTAGCATTGTGTTTTGTAATAAATTTAACATTGAAAATGGCGGGAAAAAAAAATAATAATAATAATAGCAATGAACAAGAACCCAAAATGCATACACCAATATATGAATGGTACTGAAGATTGTAGTCATTGTTTTGTCCCATGCAACCAAAATATGCACAATATGCATGAAATTTTTTTTCCAAGGGACATCCTAAAGATGATTTCCAGTCTGTACTTCGCAGTCTCAGAACCACATACCTCATCTTTGAGACCTTTCAAATTCTCTTTCTAACACCTCCATTGATTTTTACAGCTGGGAAGTTCTTTCATGAAGTGATGTGAGAAAGAACAAAGTATTAAAGTGCCCATAATGTCATTTTTTTTTTGTTCAACTAATTCTGCACTTCACCTTATGAACGTCTGCGAAAAAAATTTTCGATTTGGATTTAACACAAATTTTTTATAATTTTTTAAAGACATTTAAATTTGCCGCCATTTTGGTACACCATTCTCACCAGTCTTCCTCGGGTTAAAAGTAAGTTGTGACGTAGGTTCAGGAACACTTGATTTGAGTCGCGGCTTATCTTACTGAAAACAAGTGGGAATTTGCTTCAGAGTTGACTCCATTTAATAGTTTAACATGCTGGAAAGGTGCTTTGCCGCTCTTTGGGACAACGTTAATGATCCCGAAAACAACATTAGTCTTCATCGAATTCCGTTTTTTGGCGAAACATGCCCGATAAAACAGAGGAGACAAAACCGGTGGATAAACTTTGTCCTCGAAAGAAGAAAGAACTGGGTGACGGGAAAACTGCCTCGCTGTGTTCAGTGCATTTCGCAGAAGATGACTTTACGAGGCCCCCTAATTTAGGAATTGTAAAGATGAAGAGGGAGCTCAAAAGAGATGAAGTAGGTGTTTGTGTCTTCCCTTCGAGGCATATAAGCCAAGAGAATTGCGACAAAGAAGTACCTTCGAAGAAGAGCAGAGAACAGCGAATGGTAAGTCAGCTAGCCTGTCGCTTCTAACATGTGCTTGAGATGTATACTTCATAGCGGAGCTCCGGCGGCCCGAAGGGCCGCCAAGCGGAGCCCCATAACCATATAGGAAAAAGAAACCCATGTATGGATTTTCTCATGGTTAATCATGGACAGCGGTATTGCTCGTGGGCGCGTACGCACGACGGCGACGACGACGGTGGAGTCGCGCAAGATGGCGGCCATAAGGGGATCATAAGGGGACCTCTAAACCAAAAGGAGGCTTAATTTTTCGCGGGCTTTCTGGAGCTCAACGCGGCTACACAATATGCTAGGTCAGCTAAAGGAGTAACGTTTGTCGTGTTTACGTGGAAACAGTGGAACAGTGGAAGCAGTTTTTTTGTGTGTATCAGGTTTTGTGATTATTAACTCATTTCCGACATCGCGGTGGAATTTTTCGCGGGAAAAATATACAGCAAATATCGAAAAAACCTTTTTTTCACTCCAAAATCATCTCAAAACATAACAAATTTACATTCGTTTGAATTGTTATTCAATGACCTTTTCAGGGCTATTTTTGCCGTCAAAATAAACATATGACCCGATTACGAAAAAACCCGGAAACTTCGCTATGCAAAGAATTTTGTCCAAAAATACGACTTCAAAGCGATATATCTCGTTCGCGTTAACAGCTAGCACACATCGATAAAGACAAAATTTGTTCCTTAACAATTCAGCTACATCATGTTAAAATTTCAGCGAAATCGAACGAAACCAAACTTAATTAGATTTATCTTTTGGCACATCGCCCACCGCTTGCGTAGCCAAAGGAAGAGATAGTTTCCCGTAGCAACGGCAAAACATGACTGTAAGAGCAAGCAGCGTTTTGGTAAAAAAAACGCTGAATTATTGTCCGAGAGCTGAAAGTTGGATGGGCAAGTCTTTTTCGAACTAATCTCAAGTGATTTAGACGAAAAAATGACCTCGGCGGGCTACAAACGATCAAAAAAACACTTTGTAATTCAAGCCGTAATTTATTCAAAAACGTGGCGTGTTGGATTTGCACACGCAAAACTAAAATACAGCTGAATACAGCTTACCCTTGCCTGAAAAGCCAGCAACTGGTCCCAAATTACTTTCTTTATCCTTAGGAATGTCCTGACTTCCATCTCCGAAAGATTTAGACCGAATTTTTGGGCAAAAAAACATTTCGCCGACGACAACCGACATCGCCGTGGTTTGCATACTAATGAGCGCACTTGACAAAACTCTCCCGAGGGGGGGATATGTATCAGGTTTTGTGATTATTAAACACAAAACAGAAGGCCAAACAATATGCAGAAGTTACAAAACTGAACTCAAAATTCAACCTTATCCTGGATAAGCCTAATCGGGCTACAGGAGCTCCGCTTTTAGGTTGACCTAAATCTATATATTAATTACGTCGCTCCAGTATTTATTGACCTCGTTTTGTCATTTCTTCATCAGAATTTAGTTTATCCTGTTATTATTTTGGTTTGCTTTTATAGATCGCTAGATCTGCGAAGGCAAGATTGAGGGACCTCACTGCACACGAGAATATCGAAGGTGCCACAGCCTCGCACACTGATACTTCCGGCCCTTCTACAAGTCTACAAGCAGCGAGGTCTTTAATGGACTGTTTCATTAAAATGATTTCATTAAATACATATTATATATATACATATCTCAATGATCGATTACCTTTGTCTTGTAATACTTTTCTTTAGAGCCAAGATAACACAGAAAATGCCAGCAATACCCTGTACGAAGAAAGCGGAAATGAACCTAGCGCAGCGGAAGTACATGTAAGCATATTTTGTTGATGTCTTTGATTTGCAAATGATTCCTATTCATACATTTATCCTGAAGAATGTTAACCACCACAGAAGCAGAAACTTCAGTCATTGTTGCCATTCAAATTGTTTAGAATGATTTTTTGTATTACATGTTTGTAATGTTTGTAATTTTAAAGGGAGAAGAGGACATGCCCAGTGATCATATAGGATATGATATGATAGCTATTGAACAGGTAATAAGTACTTTGATGAATTATATTCACCCTACCTTTTTGTTGAATGTTTTGATGGAAGATCTTTAAAAATACAAGAAAATATACCTTCCGGCACACCTTACAAGTCACAGTGATATTTTTTACAGGCACAAGAAGAATCTGTGATAGTTAGCCACATAGATGTTGATGACTGCAGCCTTCAACCTGGTATTGATGGCAAGTGCAAAGCCAGTACACAGGTACATTACTCTTAAATTGTATAGTTCCAGAAAATATCCATACCTCCCCCATGGAAGGGATTTTTTCTAAGTGGATTTTGACAAGGATTAAACGAATGCTACAAATGTGTTCGCTGAAAGGGAGAGATGACTCCCATAGTGCATTTAACTTTTTACATATTTTAGATGTTGCTATTGACAAATTTTGTCTGCATTTTTTTCTCCATTAATAGTTAACAACTATCTACTGCTAGCCACTGACACTATTGTGAATAGTTGTTTTAGGCATATACTAAAAGCTGTGTTATAAACAACGGCCACGTATCTGAATTTTCCCCCCTACAACAGGGGGTTAGACAAGGTTGCCCATTATCGGGCCTTCTGTTTGTGATCGGAATTGACCTTTTTGTCAGGGCTTTAAAAAATGCTAGTACTATCCACGGTATAAACGTTGGCCCAAAATAAATTAAAATCACGCAGTATGCTGATGATACCACGGTTTTTGTTCGTGACTGGGAGTCAGTAACCCAACTTTTGAAACTTTTAGAAGAATTCAAAACAAACTGTGGATTGGAAATCAATACCTCTAAAACCGAGGCTTTGCGGCTAGGTTCTTGGAGAAACTGCAGAGAAACCCCATACAATTTTAAATGGCCAAAGGAGTCTGTGCAGGCCCCTCAGTGTACATTTCTCTTATGATGAACAACACTCTAACAGGCTAAATTTAAGAAAAGATCCGAAACATAGAAAAAGTTCTAAAGGCATGAAGACGACAAAATCTCACTTTGATCTCTGGGCTTATCTACAGCACCTCTGTGCTCCCTATCCCCCCACTTCTGGCGGAGAGAATTAATAAACTCACTTTCAACTTCATCTGGGAAGGCAAACCTGCCAAAATAAAGAAGAAAACAATAATTGCCAAAACATGGCGGATTGAAAATGATGGATTTTGAAATTATGGGAAGCCGAAGTTCCTGCTGCCGGCGATAATCCGGTTGCTCCCGCTGAAGAGGTAAGCTGGTTTCTCTTGCTTTACTGTGGTTGTTTTTTGCTCGTTTCGTGGTCCACTTTTTAAATGTGTGGCGTGTGTCGCCTTTGCTTTCATGGTGTGTGTCGCCTTGTAAGTTTGTTTTCATGGCGTGTCTCGCCTTACAACTTTGTTTTCTTGGTGTGTGTCGCCTTCAATTTAGTCTTGATGGCGTGTGTCGCCGTTTGAACTACTTTTTGGCACGTGTCGCCTTCCAAGTTTGTTTTCATGGCGTGTGTCGTCTTACAACTTTGTTTTCATGGCGTGTGTCGCCTTCAATTTAGTCTTGTTGGTGTGTGTCGCCTTCTAAGTTTGTTTTCATGGCGTGTGTCGCCTTACAAGTTTGTTTTCATGGCGTGTGTTGCCTTTAATTTAGCCTTCATGGCGCGTGTCGCCGTTTTTACTAGTTTTTTGGCGTGTGTCGCCTTCTAAGTTTCTTTTCGTGGAAACTGTCACCTTAAAATTTGTTTCCTTAGCGTGTGTCGCGAACCAAGTTTGTTTTTCATGGCGTGTGTCGCCTTTTGGTATACTTTGGTGGTGCGTTTCGCCTCGAATTTTGTTTTCATTGGGTGTGTAGGTTCGTGTGTTGCCTTCAAGCCAATTACATGTAGTGTTCATCGGTAATTGAACAAAGTAAAAGCTTTTATTTATTCCAGATGATTTCTGGACATTTGTTCCTTTTAGTTTAACACGAGTTTTTGGCAAAGGTTGCCTTATGTTGGGTTGTCCCCGCTTATCCGTTCTTAAGTCGATTTTCAACAAACACAGTCAACCCTTGGGTTATACGCTCGATGTAAGTTGTTTCTTTGACGTATATCACGTTGTCTTATACTTTACTTTTCTTGTACTCTGCCACTGTTGGCATATTTTATTTCTCGTTTGTGACTTGACTTTGAATATATATGCTTCTCCGGATTTTGTCTCGCTTTGTTCGTCCCTAAATTCTCAGTTCAAATTCTCTTCACAAACAGCATGCTTTCTCCGTTTTAACGTCATAATTTGCACGAGATTTTATTTTGTTGGCTTTGCATTCCTTAGTGTATCGCTAGGTGCTGTTTTCGTTACGGTGACTATTTCTCACATACTTCTGCGATAGTAATTTTATTCCTAATCGCGTTATGCCTTTACCAGTATAAACGGCACATTTCTTTACTTGCGAGTAGTTTCGCATTGTTTCCTCGGTCGATTTCAATTCTCTAAGTCACCCGTCTGCCAGTTATTTGAACTTCTGACACAAGAGAGCTTCGGAGTACGTAATATTTCTGCTGAACCTTGGAATTGTTTTAAATGCAAGGATTGCGGTAATTTTATGAAAACAAAAGCGGCATTGTGTGTCTATGTTATTTTTTCAGTATGAATCCTTGCACACCTTCCTTTGCTGGTGCCGCTTGATTAAAGTTACAGCAAAATAGATGAGTAAATAAATGAATAAATTGTATAACCTTCTCTGCAAGGCGGAAAAGCCAGTTTTAGCGTACCGGTCGATTCTATCTAAAATGTTTTTGAGCTCAGAGGCGTAAGAGTTGACACGGTGTTGTTTTCTCTACATGCTCTGTTAATATTTTGTTTCCATTATTTGCACCTCATGAGTTTTAGTTTGACGTTGTGTAATTTGTCACTTAGTACTGCCGCGTGTAATCGGTTACACGCATTTGTTGGGTCAGTGCGTGTAGGGCGCTTGATCTCCGCGTGTAATGTGCGTGTAATACTCGCGCGTAAACATGATATTTTTATCCTCTTTGTCCGATACTGTTGTTGTCACAGTATGCTCAATTGTGGTAAATATTTTCCTCCTTGTGCTACTTTGTTTCCTGGCCTCAATTTTATTTTGACCTTTTCGCCAGGCTGAAATGACCGTTAGAGAACTACAAAATCAGCTTATGGAATTAAAAAGAACGTCCGCGTCCAATTCCGTTGGGGCTGCCCTTTTGTCACTCCAACAAGAGCTTGCTAAGCCTCCCCCGGTGTTCGACCCCTACAAAGCTCTTGCTGGATTAGAATCGCTGGTAGATTTGGCACGGGACAAGGCTGACGCTAGGACTAAACGTCTTGGCACGATTCTACGCCAGTGCCACCCCCTCCTGGGCAAGCCGCAGTTCCAAAGCATTTTATTAAAGTTGGTCGGAGACAAAGAGGATGTTGAAGTGGCGAAAGCTATCCAGAAGTCCCTGCGCCCTTCCGCTTCATGGGGGCCCAGTATGGCTCCGCGTCTGCCTGGTCCAGGTTTCTCCCAGAGGTCTTCTCATTTTAGCTATGCTCCGCGTCCACCGCCTACATGCTTCAATTGTCGCAGGCGTGGCCATATTGCTAGATTTTGCCCAGGGAACTAAGCTGTTTTTGTTTGCTTTTGTCACTATAATTTGTTGAATAAATGTTAACTTGTACTTGGACATGAGATGTGTTTTATTTTACTCCAGGATTGTTTCTTTAGGGCATTTCCGCTATCAATTTGGTCGATCTGGGACGGGTTTTCTAAACAATACCCGATACTCTGTCTGTGACGGGGTCCCTGGATCGGCCTAGTTGGTGGCTCCCCTTTTTCGTACCTGTTTGCTTTTGTAGTTGTTTACTTCCCCTTTTTCTTTTTGCCTTGCTCGTTCTAGGTGTCTCCTAAATTGTTTGACCTTCATTTAAAGAGGGCTCAAGAATCTGTTAGGTCCACGCCCATTTGGTGTAACTGGAAAGGGGAGCCTGCCAGCTGGGCCTGTCCACTTCCGTCTGCCCGGATGGTGGCGTCCGGAAAATTCCACGCTTCTCCTGATCTTCTTTGTTTTCGGGACCCCTTGTTTTTCATCCCAGGTTCCATCCACCACAGCCTTCCTATGTGGTCAGAGTATCCTACAAGATTCCCCCAACTGTTCAGCATTTCTTCGCTACCTGGAGTTTGGTATAGATGTAAAAGAGTTTTTCACTAAGTTTAACCCTTTGGTGACGGATGTGGCGAATATCGTTCCATATGGAACGATGACGTATTTCTTATTAAAACAATGCTCTTTTAACATTACCTAATCGTTTTTACACTAAAAATAAACTATGGATGTAGCCAATCAAAAAAAATCAATTGTGGTATCCAGAGATGTCATTGGCTAGTCGAAATTCACTTTAACCGTATGCGGCGTGACAAGGTCCCTTTCAAAATGGCGTCTTCGAGCAAGCGTCCACGCGTGACTTTCACGGCTGAAGAAGTAGCTGAAATTTGTGCCCGAGATAGCAGTGATGCGGAAAGTGACATTGACAGTAACACAGGTGGAATTTCAAGTGGAGAAGAGTTTGATTTAGACCAAGAACTCGACGGAAATCATGATTGAGAGAGAGAATGGAGGTAAGCAATCGTGTAAACAACATGATGAAATATGTAGTCTTTAGTTAGCCTGAATTTGCACTTTTTTGTCATATTTTTGCGAAAAACAAGACTACAAGTCTTAAGTAAACTAAAATGATAGAAACAGAAGTTCTCTGGGCCCGTTTTATTCATTTCTTACCACAATTTTGAGTGCCATACAATCAGCTGATTTTTTCGTGCTATGCATAACATGAACCTTCCAACATGTGTTCCCGAAAACAAGGACAGAAAGAAATATCATGGTTATTTTGTTAGTCTTATCCATTTTTTAGTGCTCAAAGAATTTGTAGATAGCTTATTGTTTTTTTCAAGAACCCTTTTCTGATGAAGTTTTATGGAATTGATGCATAATATTCTTTTGCTTGTTTCATTTGTACGTGGACATAACAACCTTGGAATGTCGTCGGGAATGTTCCATAAATAGTGGAAAAATCGTCGGCTAGAGTTTTGTAATTCTGTGTTTTACTTCACTGTTAGTGGTATACAAACAATGCTATAAGCATTTTATCGAGCACCAAAGTGTAAACATAATAAGGTTTTAAAAGAAGAAGCTTTTTGTCTGATTTATTTATCATCAGTAATGATCTCTCCAGCTTGTGACCTTTGATCAAAGGACATTGTAAGATCTAAACAGCAAATTTTAGCTTTCCTGATGTTTATTTGGTTTGGTATAAAATTTCCTTATTAGCTGTTGAAACTTTCATTTTATATTAGTGTTACAGATTTGCCCCTTCCAAATTCTCCAAAATTCATTTCACATATGTTTTCTTTTCAGTGAGCATGAATCAGAGATCAATGCTATGATTTCTGACAGTGACTCTAGTGACCAGTCTGGAGATGAGGTACATGTAAGTGACTCTGATGCATCTGCAGAGGAACAAGAAAGACCACCAGGTAGAGTTAGGAGACAACCTCAGCAGAGGCCAGCAAGGGGGAGGGGAAGGGGAAGGGGAAGGGGTAGGGGTAGGGGAAGGGGTGACCCTCCCCCTGCACCTGCAGCTCCACCTGCACCTGCAAGTAGAAGTTACGAGGATCCTGATACACCAAATCAGCTTCCACCATTTACCCCAAGGAGAGTGCCTGGATTGCATTTGAATATGCCAGTGCTGAGAGGTGCAATGACAAGGGCTGTAGATTTTTTCAGGCTTTTCTTTACAGCAGAGATTGTAAGAACCATGTGCACCCATACAAATAGTTATGGGTGGGGGACCATTGGAGACAAACCCTACTATGGTGACAAGGAAGGTGCCTGGGTCGAAACCTCTCCTGAGGAAATAGAAAAATTGATTGCCCTCATTTTATATTGCGGTCTGGTACATGTTAGCTCATTTCACCGGTATTGGAGCACAAAAACTTTGTACCATGGGTTGTGGGCACGTAGGATTATGTCCCGAGACCCATTCAAGGCACTCATGGCAATGCTTCATGTTGTCGATCCAGATGAAGAAGATGAACAAGACAAATTGAGAAAGGTGAGTAGATTTTTGGATTTTTTCAAACAAAAATGTAAGGATCTCTACCAACCTTTTCAACGTGTGGCGGTTGACGAGAGAATGGTAAAATCAAAACATCGGTCTGGAATTTGGCAGTATATAAAAAACAAACCAACTAAGTGGGGAATAAAGCTGTGGGTTTTGGCAGATAGTTTGAATGGATACACCTGTGACTTTGATGTGTACATAGGGAGAAAGGGAGGACAGGAGGTGGGTCCTAATGGGTTAGGGTATGATGTTGTAATGAAACTTGTTGCCCCTCTGAGAAACCAGGGATATCATTTATATTTTGATAACTTTTATACTTCTGTGAAGCTTGTGAAAGATTTGTTTCAAGTTTTGATTCTAGCCACAGGTACTGCTGCTGAGAATAGGAGGGGATTCCCTGAGACAATGAAAAAGGGACAACAATGGGCACGACGGAAAGCCCGGGGAAGCATGAGGTGGGATAGAGATGGAGTCTGCCTTGCCCAGCAATGGAAGGACAACCGACCAGTCACTATTCTTACTTCAATTGACAATGCCAATGATTTTGTAATGGTTGCTAGAAAAGAGAAAGTGGGCGGTGTGTGGAGAAATATCAATGTAAAACAGCCTAAAGCAATTGAACATTATAATAACTATATGAATGCAGTTGACCGTTCAGATCAAATTCTTGCAAAGAACTGTGCTCTTCGAAAGTGTATGAGGTGGTGGAAAACATTGTTTTTCCACATGATCGACATAGCTATTGTCAACAGTTACATTCTCTTTCAACTTCATCGCGCAGAGCACCCTGACAATGAAGCACTCAAGCGTCCTCAAAAGTTTGCAATTGCAGAATATCGAGAGGAACTTGTGAGAGATCTAGCAGGCTGGAATGAATATGGACAACCTCCAGTGTTCAAGCCCCCAACAAGGGAACCTGGGGATTTTGTTACTGTGCATATACCAAAGGTTACTGACACCAAGAGAAACTGTAAAGTTTGTTATGCAGCAACAAATAAGGAATTCAAAGTTAGGACTTTCTGCAGTGCACCACAATGTAACAATGTTCATCTCCATTGCACTCAGGATAAAAACTGTTTTGAGATTTGGCACAGCAAGGACTATCACCATGATTAATTGTAAAAAGACACTTGTAGTTGATTTAAGTTGTTCTTTGTTTAGTGAAGCACCTTGAAACCCCAAAGGTAGCATCATAGCATTGGTTGGGGGTACACGGTCCCCGTTTTCCACTTGGTGGTTTTTAGGGGTTTACTAATTGCTATTTTATACAAGTAAAATAGTTGAAATGAGTGACATTTAACTTTTATTGTGCTCAAGTAGCCAATGGGCATTTGTATCAGCCATGCACCCATATAGGTGTAGTGAAGGCAAAATCGGGCTTTTGAGGTCACCCCAAAGAAATGGGCATAACTTTGTCAATTTTCATTGAATTTTAATAAAAAATTCAGGAAAAATAGAGTATTTAATGGGAAACAACTTGTCTTTATTCAGTTTTCAATGCTATGTAAAGAGCAGGTGTTACTAAGAATTTTCTCCTAAAAATATGTATTGCGTGACATTTTAATTAGCATAAATTAGCCTAAATTAATTAATTAAAAGAGATACAAAGAAAATGACAACAGTCTTAATGTCCATTTATTCAGCTTTAAAATGACATATAGCATAACAAAATTGGTTAAATGTAATATGAGCTGGCCATTTTTTACCAAAACATGTCAAAAATGGCCATTTTTAGGGGGTCACCAAAGGGTTAAGGGTACTTTTCAAGGTCGAGTTTATAGCAGCCCTTTACCCCCTCGCGCTCTCTTCCCCAACAACAGAAGCTGCCAAGCCTTTTCTGAATTTATATCTAACACTATTTTGGAACGGGTCGCCAATGGATCCTTGTCTGTCTGGGGGAAAGTTGGAGAAGTGTCACCCCCTCACCTGGTTATGCCGATCACTGTGGAGCCATCTAAGCCTCGCATGTGCCACGACGAGAGATTCCTCAATCTGTGGATCAAAGATCTCCCTTTTTCTTTGGATCTTATTACTGACCTTCCCCGATACGTTCACAAGGGTAATTTTCAAACCACTTGCGACGATAAGAGTGGCTATGACCATATTCGTCTTTCGATAGAAAGTCGAACCTACTTTGGACTTGAGTGGAGTGGCTGGTACTTCGTTTTTAATACCCTCCCCTTTGGCTGGAAGGCTAACGCGTACCTGTATCATTCTGTCAGTCTGGTTGCTACTAGTTATATTCGTTCTCATGGTGTACCCTGTTCCCAGTACATAGATGACCGCCATTTTGGGCAACTTCAAATCCGCCGTAATGCCCCTCCTTGTTCGTGGTCTGACTTTCAGCGTGCTCAGGCAGTCCTTTATATTGCATGTTACATCCTCATCGATCTTGGCTACTTCATTGGTCTTAAAAAGTCCACTCTTGTCCCTACAGTGGTTAAGGTACGAATTTTATATAGCCAATTTAAACTGTAATACATCATTATATCTGAATTAGTCGAGATTTTAATTTAATATTTAGAGACATTAATTGTAAAGCGCTATTGATCTGTCATTGTAAATAGCGCTCTATAAGTAATAAATTATTAAATTATTAATTATTACACAAGCGCCTATTTTTCTGGGGTATATCATAGACTCTGTTAAAACTGCATTCTTGATGCCGCCCGACAAGAAGATTAAATTCGCTTCGCTGAGGGAAGATCTACTTAGCCACAAGACAGTATCTTTGAAGTCACTGCAGAAAATTGTGGGCAAGATTAACTCCTTCACACTTGTCATCCCTGCCGCCAGGTTATTTTCTTGTGTGGCCTGCCTCGCGATGTCAAGGGCATCTCCAAGTCTCCAAGAGCTATTCCCGTTTCCCGCAAATTAAAGGCGGAGTTTGAGCATTGGCGTTTCCTTGATTCTTGGTCTGGGTTTTTGCCTTGGAAAGACGAAAAACATTTCCAGTTGGATGTCTTCTCTGATGCTTCGGACTCTGGTTGGGGTGGCATCCTTCGACTTCCCGACCAACCTCGGCAAGAATTACACGGTCATTGGGATCTGTCCGAATGTGACCTACCCATCGTGGTAAAAGAAGCATTGGCCCTTCTCTATGTTCTGCGAAATGTTGCTGGTTTGATCTCAAATGCTAGAGTTGATTGTTTCGTTGACAGCGCGACCCTAGTTGCTTGCTGGAGAAAGGACGGTTCTAGGAACACCAGCGTTAACAACGCTCTTAAAGAAATCTTCCATTTAACGTTATCTGCTAATTTGCAAATTATTTTGCACTTTGTCCCTTCTCAACAAAATCCGGCAGATTCTCCGTCTCGCATTCCCTCAGATCGGGACTGCATGCTTAGCCCTGCGTCTTGGCTCATTGTACAACGAGCATTTGGCCCACACACCATCGATCGTATGGCTACATCCGCAAATGTCCAGAAAGATTCTTCTGGTAGGGCACTCCCTTTTTTTGCACCGTCACCCTCACCACAGGCTCTCGGCGTCAACGTTTTCTCGCAGACTCTGTCTCCATCCCTCAGTGCGTATGCGTTTCCTCTGTTCGTGCTTGTCGGCCCCCTGATTAGATTCCTCACATCTCAAAGCTGCCCCTACACAATTGTAGTACCAGACCTTCGTCCAAGAAAATACTGGTGGCCGCTTCTCGTCTCGTCCTGTGTTGAGTCTTTTAAGCTGGGTTCCAAAGGAGATCACAACATTCTGCTTTTCCCAACAAATACCGGCGTTGAATCTAGGCCACTTCAATGGGACTTATGGGTATTCCGAATTTGCCCGGTTTAAATTCTTAACATAGAAGGAATTGCGTTTTCCTTATATTCAGAGCTTTGGCCCTCGGTGTTTTATATTGTACTTATTATTTGTGTAATTCCTCATTAAACTGCTTAAGCCCATTTGTTTTTTGCATTTTTTCCTCTTTTTAGTCTCCCGCGAATGTTCCAAGTATTTGGAAGCCTGCCTCCTCGTGTCCTGACTGCTCTTACGCCAACGACTGTGGTTATAACTTTTGCCAAAATTGCGGATTTCAGCCTGCTCCCCCTTCGGTCCCGTCCAGCACTGCCAGGGTTTCCCTTGATCTGGCTGCAATTGATTGCAGAATCTCCTGTCTTCATTCTGCCAGAGCTGCCAAACCATATGAAAGACAGAAATGTAAATTACATTTGGAACTGGAGTCCTTTTTGTCTTCTCTCCCTACCCCTAAGTCTCCCATCTCTGCTTCCCCAAAAGACCTCATTAGATTCCTCGTATGGAAAGACTCTAAGGGGAAAACCAAGATTCACGTGACTAACTGTCCTAATTTTGGCTCTCATTCCAAGCGGAAATGTAGCTGCCCCTCTAGATTGGCCGCTGGTACAGTTGATAGCACAATTGGGAAATTGCGTTCTATTTTTAATTCTCTTGGCCGGTCTGGCATGTGGTCAGGGTTATCTCCTGGTAACCCGGCAGCTCATCCCTCTGTCAAGGAATACCTCGCTTTTATCTCCGAGGAACAAGCAAAGCAAGAGTCTCGCCTCGCCAAGCCGTGCCTTTTTTCTTCGACAAGTTCTCTAAACTCTGCTATTACCTTCGTAAGCAGACATTTCTTCCATCCATATCCCCCCTGGAAAGGTACATCGTGAGCCGTGATCTGGCCTTCTTCTGCCTAGATTTCTACTCCGGTGACAGAGCATCTGACCTCGGCCGTGTTTTTACTAAAGACGTTCTCCTGCTTCCTGGAAAACAAGGCTTATTGTTTCACCACAAGTTCGGAAAAACGCCTCGAGGAAAGGACTCCAATATCTTTACTGTTAAGAAATGCCCTCATGACAGCATAGTCTGTCCCGTCGTAAACCTCACTACATATGTTAAGCTGGCTGACCTCAAGCTTCAGGAGGGCTTTTTGTTCCGTGCCACTGACCCCAAGGGCCGCGTCTCCACAAAGCCTTTCCTTGGCTCTACTGTAGCTAACCGCCTACGCCTCCATCTCACGACTCTGAAACTTCACGAGGGCGAAACTATGCACAGTTTTAGGAGTGGTTGTTCCATAACCCTATCCCTCCTTGGTGCCTCAGATGACCAAGTGGCTAGACACGGATGGAAAAGCGTGCAGACGGCTCAATATTATTCTCAAGTCCCCAAAGTTATGGAGTTGTCGCTCCCGGCTTCTCTTCTTGCCCAGGGCTCTGTTAAAGGGAGGGATATTTCCCCTGCAGAATCGTGGGGGGCCGAGTTTCGAGCTCGTAATAATCTCTTAAGGACTTTCCCTCGCTTTCCCTTGAAACATTGTATCTATCTACCCCTTTTTGAATAAATTGAGCTTCTGAGATTGGGAGGAATGCGAGTCTCTTAAAGTATATGTTGGGTTATTTGCGGCAATTTGGGCTTAAGTAAGAAATTATTTTCGCCCATATCTTTGCGTGTCCCATAGAGGTGTAGCATTACAATGAAAATTCTACTACTATTTTCATTGGTCATGCGCGATACATAAATTAGCACACGTTTTCTCGAGAGACCATTGTAATACCCATGGGTATTGAGCAGAGTATTTATTCGACCTCCACACTCGTAATTGCACTGTTATGCGTTCATGCCCCGAGAGGTCGCTACAGAGCACCCTTTTTTGTCCCACCCACCTCCCCTTAGCGACGGAAACCTCCATCCTGCTGCACTTCTTCGCATGCGCGGAAATTATTTTCGCCCATGTCTTAGTATCTTAGCGTGTGCCATAGAGGTGCAGCATTACAATGAAAATTCTACTACTATCCTGGATAAAACTTTTATACCACCAACAAATGAAAACAAAGTTTTAAACTACGGATTCAACAAAGAGAATATTCACGACGTCTACTTACTCCTTTTCTTACTTACAGACGAAACAAAGCTTATTGCTTTCCAGTATAAAATAATGGATAATATTTTGCCATGTCGCTCCAGTTTATTTCGCGCTGGCCTTGTAGATGATGACATCTGCTCTTTGTGCAAGTTAGAAAATCAATTGCTTGTTCGCATGTTACACAATTGCAGCGAATCGCTCCTATTTTGGGATAAATTTATGCAATGGTGGCAAGAAAAAATTTCTGAAACATTTGTCCTATCTGTAAGTGCGATTTTATTTGGCTGGCACCAAAATACGAACAATAAGAGAGTGCTCAATTACGTTCTTATCATCGCCAAATATTACATCTTCACAACAAGTGTCTGCGACAAGAAGCTGAGCTTTGATTGCTTTCTTTTACATTTAAATAGCAAGTTAGACATCCTGCGTACGATAGCTACAAAAAAACAAGTCACTAAATAAATTCAAAACAACTTGGGCACCTCTTTAATAGTTTATTTATTTATTTTATTGTTAGCTATATTTGTTATTTGTTTTGTTTGTGTAATACAATTAGGAAAAAAAAAGTAGGTACTGTAATGTAATGTCAGTGTTGTTTCATTGTAAGTTTCCGTCACTAGACTATGTAATGCACTGTATTGAGGGATTATTATTTCGTAGTATCGTGCAGCAAAACACGACAGGGGGTTGGTAGGAGTCCTACAAGATGAACCAATCCAAGAACACTCAACTTTTTGCGATGACAGACATGGTTCCTGTTCTGGTCACCTACACACGTTGAAAAGGTCAAGGCTTCTTCGAAAAAGGCGAATTACAAGGGTCAAAGTCCCAACGTCATCCGGTACGTTCAAAGTTGTGGTTCCGAGATCGACATAAGTTCGCTTATTTCCCCAAATCTTGCCGCGGGTGCAAGACTCGCGGCAGAAAACCAGTGTCAAGCATTGGACAAAAAGACAGCAAGGACATATGAGCTGCGGCTCATTGCCCTGGAAAATTTCGCCAAGGCCAACGGTGATGATGCGGTACTTTTTGGGCCCGACAAACGACCTTTTCTAACCGCCACAATACAGACCTATATGCGTAAGTTTTTCCAAGTGTTTCTAGGGGGCGATAATCCATTGCCCGAAAAATAATTACACGATGGCCGAAAGCGCGAGTGTTGTTAATTGTTCACGTCTATTGAAACCAAAAATACTGAAACCTCGTATACTCTATATATAACTTCGATCGACAGCCTGGTAAATTAAAATCAGAAACGAATATATTTTGTGGCTCTCTTTTGTCATTGTTTTGTTGATGGAAATAATATTAATCTCGTGGATTTCCACGATACACATTTAAACGAATGACTTTCCAAAACAGAATAACTGGTTCCTTACAAGCTTATCTAGCAAAGAAAGTAGCCTACAAATCTTGCCTGGAATACCATTTGGAATGTTTTCTCTAGAGTACTTTTGTCATAATCATTAGCGCATTGCCATAATCATCCGCCGCCCGGCCCTTAAGCCTCTGCTTTTCTTCCTTATTAATCTGTTATAGTGCTATGGCTGGGATCTGTTATTTCTAGTTCTTCGAAGTTAAATAAAAATCTTCACCCAATGACGTGTGATGCCCCAGGCGTTAAGATGAGAGACCCTGGGAACGAGGTTGATTATGCACGAGAGAGTGGGGGGAAAACTGGTACCAAGGTAGTAGTTCACCATCCGCCATATTGTTTTGACGCAATCAATTTCAAACAAAACAGAATTCAACTTCTTTTAGACAACGATTTTGAGCGCGACTCGTAGACTGACGAAGAAGAAATGATCGATGCACACGGGTTATTGAACTTGATAAAGTTTTACGTTAATTCTGGTCGTGTGTGACATTGTACAAAAGAAGATGCGATTTTGATAAGTTTTTTTCAGCACTGAACAATTGTTGGTTTCTTGTTATTGAAAGTAGGTCAAATGTCGTGTCAGGCCTGGTTCATATGTCGCATTTCTGTCGTGTAAAATTAAGTAATGGTTCGCCTACAAAGGAAAGGAGTGTAACGCAACACATGTGCAGTAGCCTTACGTGTTAATTTAATTAATTAATTAATTTCCGACAATTTCATTGGTCAAGAGCTCTCTTTTGGCGAAAATTGCACGAATTAGAACGACTTTGACCGAGTTACTTGCCTTTTATGGAAGAGAAGCTATTGTTCTATCTTTCGGAAAGGTTTCGGCCGATTCGTATGTGCGGAAGTCTATTTTCCGAAATTCATACCAGTTGACCTGTGAATGGCTGCCATCTTGGACAATTCTTTGCAGAGCTTTTTTCACGAGATTTCCTTCGGTTACCTTGTTTTCCAGTTTTGTAAACATTGTATATAGTGTAAACAGTGTATATAGGTATAAACAGTTTTCGGTGTGGCCTTTTCGCTGGCATTTTTTCTTCAAATGGTGTTCAGCGCTCGTTGTGTGTGCTCGAAGTATGACACGTGGAGACATGGAGAGGCTGTGGCTGGTGATTTACGTGTCGTTGCCGTCGAAGAGCTGTGATTCTGCGATATCGACTCTTGAAAAAACAAAGGCCGAAAACGGAAAATTTGTGGAGCTTGTCGTGGTCGAATTGCTACCGAACTGAAGTGCTTGCGGCTGGAGGTAAGCTTTATCATCCATGTTACGTGTAGCTCATGTGTTCGTTTGTTGCCGTCATAAAAGTGGATTTTACTCGCAAACCTGTTGTCCAGCTGAAGATTTTTCTGCGATCACGTGGTATCTTTTAGCACGAACTAAATAAATACCATGTTGAAAAATAAAAGAAAAACTTTTTTTGAAATATTATCGAGGAAATGCACTGATTTCTTCACATAAGTATTATGCTTTTTTGTCACACACAAGAGACTGGTCTTGACTATAGCACCTCGAAATATTTGGAGCTCAAACAAAAGTCCCTTTTTGTGGTGTATGTATCAACTTGTAACAGGTTCTCGTTTACCTTTTTCGAAGGTAGCTGACATGTATTTCTTCCTAGCTTTGTAAGGCTTCCTACCCTTATTTTTTTTAGTTATCTTAGTAAGCCAGCACCCTTTTAGTTTTAATTTTTTCATGTTAATATTTTTAAAATTTTCTCAAAACTAAGGCTAAATAAAGTTGTTGCTGTTCCTTTTGTGAATTTTGATTGTTTGATTTACTCATTGCTTTTCTTATTTAGGCCGAACATGACATGCGTGAGCAAATGCTCAATCCAGCCAGTCCTCATGAAATGGAAGATGGCAGTCTTCAATGTGCTGATGTTGATGAGGTTGAAACTCCAGCCCAGCCTTGCACTTTTTCACCTCAGTCTTCCAGCTCGAAACAGGTACAGGTCTTGGACATTCCTTTACGACCATACAAGGAAGCTGAAGAAAGGACTCAGCAGGTAATGAGAGCTAAGACAATTGACCTCATTCAAGATACTGCGGGTAAATTTGTCCATTTCAATCCACATGACATACCTGATTTTGTTCGTGATTTGGTGAACAGTATGAAGTGAAAGTCCACATTTGGAAACCCTTGTGAAAGCAAGATAGATCACGAAGGCATCTTCCTGTCCAACCTTGCAGCTGAATACAAAAGCTGCAAAGATAAAGAAACGAACAAGGCCATACGACTCCAGATGGCTAAACAAAAGCAAAAAGTGTTAATCGGATAAACACTGCGGGACAGCCGCATTTCTTTTTCTGGCACAACATCAGATGTATTTAAGTCACGAGTGGATGCTGCAAAAAGCTTAGGAAGAATAAGAAGTTATAGCGATGAAAAGCGCCGACTTCTTTCTATTGTTGCTATGGACTATTCTTACTTGACCCTCCAGAAACTGTTCAACTGCTCATCAAAAACTATTACAGCTGCAAGAGTACACTGTATTTTGTTTGGACGTGGGGGTGTCCCTGCAGATAAATTCAAATTTACAAGGCAATGTGCAAGTCCATGCGTTCTGGAAGAACTAACAGAATTTTTGCATAGAGAGGATGTTTCAAGGCCATCTTCATGCCGGAGTGTTTTGGTCCAGGAGGAGGAGACCACTGTGAGGTACTGGCAGGATACAGTTAAAGGACTTGTCAATCAGTACCTCCTGGAATTTCCAAATGGTGTAAAGCGAACTTACATTTACACACACCTCCCTGTAAATTTCAGAGTGAACACCATGTTGGCTGGATTGTGCAACTTATGTGATGACTTTGGTCATGCAAACTTCGACAAACTGTGCGAACTTATCACCGAGGTGTCATCGAAGTGCTCTGGCCTTAATGCATCCACCCTGATCAAAGATGTGAGGAAGTACCAGAGGTTTCTGAAAACCACTTTCCCCAAACTGGCAGGGAAACACTCACGGTGCCTTGAATCATGCTTGTCTCATGCCTTCGATTCTTGCTCACAACCACATGATTCCACAATAGCAGAGTTAACATTGATTTATAATGTGCATGGCTCTACCACACAGCACAATGAATCCTTGAGCAATGAAGATTCTTCAAAGGCTGATTTTAAGGACAAATTTGAGGACAAGTTTAAGGTACACTTTGACTATTTAGGTCACTTGCTTCGCACCAAACATCAAGGTGAATATTACCAGTTTGTACAGAAGAATTTGAAACCTGGAGTGTGTGTGGTAGTTATTGACTACAAGATGAAGCTGGAACTGGGCAAACAGAGCAGGGAGATTCAGCGAGACTGGTATGGCAAGAGGGGGTTATCACTACATGGCTGTTATGTTATTGCCAGATCAGGAGAACAGGAACGAAGCAGTGAGGTTTTAGATTTGTGGTCTGATGACACCAAACAGGATGCTTTCTTCACTCAGAGTGCACTGGATATCTGCTTCACCTGGCTGGAGAGGACATTTCCAGGATTCTCCGTGTACTTATTTTCGGGTATGTAGTTGTTGCATTGCATCTTTAAATTTCTCACATTTTGAAAAGTTCAAGTAAACTTTTCATTTTTACACATTGTTAGTGGGACTTAAGCTTATGACCACTTATTATCGTGCTACACTGTATTTTCACCATAACTTGCAATCTGCCACGTTTTCCCTTTCACCAGAAATGTGTGGTCCTACAGTTGTTTTATGAAAGAGGGCCCACTGTTTTTATCACATTAACATAATATTTGCAATGGTCAGTTATAGGCATATAATAGACCCTATGCAAATATGGCTGCCTTTATATTATTCTTGTTCGTATTTAAAATAGCCTCACTAACTTCCCTTCTGAGACAAAAATTGAAAATAATTTATTATCCCAAACGAGGTTAGTGAGGCTGTGTTGAAAAAGAACAAAAGAATAAGTTAAAGGTAGCCATTTTTGCATAGGGTCTATAACATAGGATAACAAACACAAAATAACTTGTGACTGGTTCTAGTTCCCAAGGACTCTATATTTTAAGTGACCAGAATGTTTTTTTTTTGTGTGTGTGTTTTTGTTTGGAGGAATGCATGTGTATGGTAATTTATTTCAAAATTGTTTCTGGATTATTTTATTTGAATGTTGATTCAGTTGGGATTTGATTCTTTGTGAGGAAATTAAGACAAAAAGTTATGGAAAGTAAGATTATTGCTGTGCATAGTGTGTGGGAATGTAGTGCAACCAAAAAAATGCATGCATTCTGAAATCTTAGTCACTTGTCCATATGACTAGTGAACACACCCAGAGAGTTATTAGCATGCAACTGTAGTAGCATGGAAATCCACATCACATGATGATAAAACTGCAATAGGAGTTTGATTATAATAATTTTGTGTCGAATGCTATTGTCAAATAGTTCACACGAAAAAAAAATAGACAAAAATGGGGCAATAATACATGTATTTTATTCTTTCACTTTCTTCCTTCAGACAATGACCCTCATTACCACAACACGGCAGTTCTGACATATCTCAGTGAGGTAAATAGTGTGTTCAACATTAACCTCCTGGAGTACAACAACTTTGAGGCTGGTGAGGGAAAGACAGCTCTGGACACTCACTTCGCTCACATATCACACAAGATTGTGAGATACGTTCGTGTGGGCAATGACCTGGAGACAGGAAAGGAGCTTGGGCAACTTGTCCAGGTAAATGACACTTTCAAGAATTCTGTGAGGTCACATCTACATGCAGTTTGCAAAGGACAACTTCCCCATTTTCTCATAACGCATGTAAATAGCATTGATGTGCATTTTGGTTGATCCTTGTTGCTGTTTAGAAAAAAAACTAATACCCACAGTGTACCTGTACAGGCTGTATGTAGTAAAAGCTGAATACTTCACCCTTCAATTCCCATTGGGACTACCAAGCAATTTTTTGGACAGATAACTACCTTATCAAGAAAACGGGTCAAAAGACTGAGTTTACTTAATGAATGTTAAAGATAAAATGAACTTTCCTCTGTCTGGTACATGATGGGGGTTAAAATTGACAAAATGCCTTTTTCGCATGCTTCTTTTTAGAAAGTTATGGTATAAATATTTTTATTTAATTTTTTTTCTGATTATTATTTCTTTCAATTAGAGCATGAAAAATGTATCCTGTTTCAAGTTGAGCATCGACCGAAGCAAAGCTCCCAAAAAAATGGGTACATTCAAGGACATTTCCCTGTTTGGGAATTACTTATTTCATGTAGAAGGAGATTTTACTGGGGGCATTATTGCCCATTCATTGGCTGGTGTTGGAAAGGAGGTAAAGAAGACAAAGGCACAGCTGCAAAAGATTACTTCGCGAAATGCCCCAATCGCTGGTTCAACAGGCTCTTCAATTTCCTCAGAGTTGCCACCAGCAAGGGAAGGGGAGTTGCAAGGTCACCCAGATCAAAGTGAAACCTACAGTATCCGTTTCATAAACCATGCACCAGAGCCCATGCGGACCCCATCCTTCATTGAAAATGGAGAGATTGATAGAAGAATGCATCCATCAAGTGGGTTTGCACTAAAGAAGGCATCTCGAAAGAGAGTGGTTTTCTCTTTAGAACAGAAAGAAATAATGATATCCTTCTACAATCGGCAGGCTTCAACTGGCATTAGGGCAGAACCGAAAGATGTCATAGCATGCATGCAAGCCAAAGGTTTGGAGCCTCTTAAAGAGTCGCAGATTACCAGCTGGTGGAGCACATACCATCAAAAAAGGAAACGAATGTTGACCGCTGAAGCTGATTATTTACGAGGGCTGCATGCAACCACAAGTACCTCTGGCCCTTCTGTTCCTGTTCAGTGAACCACTCCTGACTCTACTGTTCCTGTTCAGCAAACTCCTGCCCAAGCCTCTAACTCTACTGTTCCTTCTCCTCACACCACTTCTGCTCAGGCACCTGGCTCTAATGTTCCTAGTCAGCACACCACTCCTGCCCAGGTCACTGGCTCTACTGTTCCTACTCAGCACACCACTCTTGCTCAGGCACCTGGCTGTAATATTCCTAGTCAGCAAACCACTCCTGCCCAAGTCACTAGCTCTACTGTTCCTACGCAGTACACTGCTCCTGCTCAGGCACCTGGCTCTAATATTCCTTGTTACCAAAGCATTCCTGCCCAAGTCACTGGCTCTACTGTTCCTCCTCAGCACACCACTCCTGCTCAGACACCTGGATCTAATATTCCTACTCAGCCCACCACTCCTGCTCAGGCACCTGGACCTTTTGTGCC
>OZ026600.1:22483763-22518763 GCA_964020085.1 Micromussa lordhowensis | reverse complement strand
GCAACTGTTTGGAGTGTATCTACCAATTTTTAATTTCAAACTCTAATTTTAAAACAACAACAAATCTTCAAAATTTCCTATTTCCATCAATTTTACTAATCCTTTGAGAAAAACTATTTCTCTCCAAATATACCTAAAAATCACCAAAAAATTTACGAAACAACCCAAAACATAGATATGTGAGATGAGCAGAGAGATTCTTGATTGCTTGAAACGTAAACAAGATATTTGCATTCAAAACATAATACCCAGCCAAAATATGGCTTTCATGTTTACCCCCGCCTTAATCTGAGGGAGTTTACAACTGTAGTTGAACGTTATGTGTTTGGCTACGATGTTCAGCAAGATATCGAGGACAGCAGTACATTCTCCGCGGAATGTAAGAGCTTATTTCAGTTGGTGCCTAGTTTAAACAAAAGCAGCCCTGCATCCGGCATTTTGAAAACTACAATGGTCATGTAAGAAATAGTGGGCACACAAATCGGGCACACATAATTCACAGTAAACTGTGTACGTTCGCCTCGTTCTAGCCTGCGTAGCTGGCGGGATTTCGTGCGCGAGTGCTTTTGTTTTGGTAACAATGCGACAACGCCACTGAACGAGTACAGAACTTGCATATACGCTCTAACTTTCCGAGTCTGATGATAAACAGTCCGACAACTGAAACACTCGCAAGTAATTCTTTCACAACTCGTACGGGTCGTGGACTTGTATAAACATTCTAAGTTTCTGTAATGATATCCATTTCACGAACTGTACGACTCGTAAACCATTGTTTCACGACTCGTACGAGTTATACGGGTCGTACGAGTCGTGGAATTGTATATCGCCTAAGTCCCTCTAATGATATGCAGTTCGCACAAACTGTACGACTCGTAAACCATTGTTTCACGACTCGTACGAGTTGTACGAGTCGTACGAGTCGTGGACTTGTATATACACCTTAAGTAAATATACACTCTAAGTCTCTCTAATGATATGCAATTTACAAACTGAACGACTCGTAAACCATTGTTTCACGACCCGTACGAATAGAACGGGTCGTGCAAAAAGGAAAATGCTATAACACGGCTCGTATCAGTTCATGTATATTGGACAACCCTCCATATGTTAAAGCTTTTCAGTACAAGATTCTTAATTCTTTATTATACACTAACAGCAAATTATATAAGATAGGTTATACCGCGGTTGATAAATGTTCTTTCTGTGAATCAGAAAGAGAAATGCTACCTCATCTCTTCTTCCATTGTGTGTACTCCTAGCTTTTCTGGGAACAGTTTGAATCCTATTACTATTCTTTAACGAAGGAATTCTTTCATCTTACTCTGCAAGACATATTGATAGGAATAATAACCTCTAAATGCCCCTTACTAAACTATTTGTTATTGATTGCTAGGGTATATCTTTGGGATTGTAGAAGGTCTGAAACGCTTCCAAAGATAACTGGTCTCAAGTTAAAGGTCAAAATAAATACGAGGCAGAAAAATATATATGTATTAAAAACAATACCATAGAAAAATTTACTAGGAAATGGACGTTAACCTGTGCTTCTGCAAGTTAAGTTTAGTATTATTATTATTCGTATGTGTAATTAAATGGTGACGAGTGAAATTAGGGAATAATTTCACACGCGTTTTGTCAAAATTTGGATAATTATCCGAATTTTGACAAAACGCAAGTGAAATTATTTCTTAATTTCACGAGAAAACCATTTGATTACCTTTCGAATTCTTCGTGCTTGTTCATAATGTTTCAAAACTAAGGCAACTGTCAAATCTTTCTTAAATGATTGGCTCTAATTCGTCATCAACTGATGAATGAAATGACAACGGCGTCCGTTGAAATGCCCTGAAACTAAAATTTTGCACGAGGCCATATAAAATTTTGACAGTTTGCTTTGAAGTGCCTAATTGAAAGTCAAGCGAAAATGCACAAAGTTTAAGAACCTTCAGAGCCAAGGAGCATGATTGCGGACAAATTACACATCACCGCTTGTTGTGCATGAAGCGTTTGCCTGTCCGGCATGTCCTTGGTTGATCACCACATTACAGTTGTGGAAATTGTAGACGTGGCCACTGCTCACCACTGCTGTGGACTGGATTAGCGGCTGAAGGGGAACTCGACTGGTTGTCTGGTTTAAGTGGATTTCTTTGCCATCAATGATGTTAGACAGTTGTCGCTGCTCGTCTTCGTTCCCGGAGTCGTAGACTTCAACGCTTTGTTCTTGTCGATGGCCAGTTATTGTTATTATTTCGGATTTTGGAACTCCCTTAGCCTTGAGCTTTCTGACCACCGTTTTCCGGACCGAGTGGTTGGATAATCTTTTCTCAGGACACATCTTGTAACTGTGAGTTTTCTTTCATGCATTTCATAATTTTACTGATGGTATTTTTACCCATTCGGGTCTTCTTGTACCATACGTCTGTTGTGGTGGGGTTGTCGATGCATGCTAAGTAGAACGGACCCGATAATTTTAAATCTTCAGGCCTCTTGAACAGGTAACTCTTGAAAAGAGCCACAGGACATCATGCTTCACCAGTTGCGAACATTTTGGGTAGTACAGATCTTGGCTGAACTCGTAAACCTCCTTTGCGTGTTTTTGTCGGGCTTTCTGCGAAGGTTACAAACTCATTACCGTTGTCGTCTTTATTGAGCGTGAAATCCTCCACATTCATCGTGTAATGCTCTTGGCAGCCGCGCAGGCCGAAATGCTGCGAGAGCAGCCACCACATTGTATTCAGGAGTGACCGTGGAGATGAATTTCCAAGCTGCCCGCTTTCCCACAAAGCTTCTTCTTCCTCTCTGGTTAGGCTTCTGGACTTATTTGGTAATTTTCCTTTACCTTCATTTCTTAGCTTATGCGCCTTTCCCTCAAGAACTTTTCGGGAATTGAAAAATTCTCTGTCTTTTATAATTGAAAAAGAACAACCTTTTTCTTTCAAATGGCGGTCAAGTGCTGCTTGCATCACTTTTAGGGACCCAGGTTCGTAATCAGTTCCGTCTTGTTCACACACGGAGGCATAAAATCGCTCGAGCACTTTATCCAACTGCTCAGATGGAATCATCTCCAGGTTTTTCTCAAGGCTATTTTCGTCACACCAGTTGTCAAAAACCCTCACCCAGTTAGTTGTGCTCTTTCGCGTATTTAAGTTTTCTGCGGCTTCTTTTAATTCCGTAACTTCATCGTTTGTAACTTTCTTGAATCTCGACACCATCTTG
The DNA here is from genome assembly GCA_964020085.1 of Micromussa lordhowensis. NCBI lineage: Eukaryota > Metazoa > Cnidaria > Anthozoa > Scleractinia > Lobophylliidae > Micromussa > Micromussa lordhowensis. Next base: position 22,515,544 of record OZ026600.1, on the reverse strand, counting down.
GCACTGATCGAGCGACAGATGTTGCCATGGCAATATTATAATTTCACATGTGAAATTATAAATTATTATTATTATTATTATTATTATTATTATTACTTAGTATTATTGTTGTTGCATTACATTGTCACTTCTAGGATACTGTGAAATAGTTAGTAGGCACTGTGTAATGGTAATAGTAGGTTACTGCAAAATTGTGTAAGTAACTTTATTTTTGTATTATTATCCTTTTGTCTTATATTATCACTTTTAGGATACTGGTTGACCAGTTCATGGAAGTCGACTCGTACAATAGCATTGCTGGAGGAAAGCACTCTGCTTTTCCAGACATGAAGCAAAATTTGCTTGCTGATAAAATGTTGAGGACCTTAAAAGATGGATTTCAAAATCACTGAAAACTTTTTCAAGAAAACATTTCTACCAACTTTGATTTATTATCTCAGTGTTAACAAGTTTAAGGCTTTCACAAAGTTAGCTGCACCTGATAGTTTGTCCAAGTTTACGTAAAGGTTAAAGTACGCTAAAGGTGCATCACCGTACACGAGACTATTAACAAAACAAAATAGAATTATTAGTAATGTCAGTTTCAATGTAATTTTCAAAGTGGATTTAATATGTTCTCCAATTTTGAAAAGATCAGTGAGTGTATATATTTACAAAGTGACACATATCACACACCCTAAACTTTATAAACAAGGGTTATCAAAGCCTCCTTTGAACATAAAAGTTTCTACATTTATAGAAAACCAGAATGTTGTCAATGCTGAACACTCGCAAAACCATTCAGCTGTTGTCTATTCCATCCCAGCCCCCTCATGGTTATTTGTTATGAAAGTACTTGGTGTGCTTTGCTCCATTTTCGTTGCATTTGTAGTATATTCTTTGGGACTCTTAAACTTACAGGGACAATTCTGGAAGACCTCCATTACAGTAGTACAGCCATGATTTGTTTCTCACCTAGTAAGCCTTGGCAGTGGCGAGACCTTTGAGTGGCGGACAAACTCACGACAATCCCACATTTTGCAAGCTTCTTCTGGATCTATTGGCTTTTTATCTTGTCGTTTTAGAGCATCTCCTGATCTATGAATACTTGTGCATCTGTGGACAGCTTTGCTGCTCTTCTGGAGCAGGGTTTATCTGCCATGAAACCAGTAATTTGTAGCTCAAATTCTTTGTTCGTAGCAAATGATTCCTGGTCACAAATGGTCGCTATGGCAGCACACAGTGGGTGCGCAGGACACAAAATTGGGCAGTGGAATCTATCAGAAAAAGTGACAATTTTATCTACTCAGTCGGGAGGACTAGGGTTGTTGTCATTGCCATATAATGCATTCTTTTGTTCTACTTTCCTAGGAGGTGCTAGGATTTTTGTCGAAAGCACATGGTTTCCACATTCTTCATTTGTTTCATACCAAATTCTACAAGTTTCCGTAAACTCTAGAGTTTTACTGCCCAAAGAGAGAACTTCAGCACCCAAGAATCTTTAAGATCATGGACAAGGCCATTAGTTTTAGCTATTTTCAGCCTCAAAAGGTTTTGTAGCTTGGTGCTTGATGACCTATTTTGAGGTAAGTTTACAAAGAGTATTTATCGAACGGCAATCCTATGTATTTAGTTTTCTGATTTTTCAACTTTGGTGCGAGATATCTTGATTTAAGTTACCCTTGTACAGTATTGTGCAAAAGTGTTTTGCAGGCCAGTATCATGCATGATGTAAATGGCATCAGTATAAACACATGCCTACAGATTATAATATCTGCATCATGTATGCAAAACATGAGCAGTTCGTATGTATTTCTTATGTCAAACTGGCTTACTGATGCTTTTTTCAACCCAGAACTTCAACGCCAGCAACTTAACATTCATCAGTATTCGGAAAACGACAACATGCAAACAATGAGAAAAATGGGTGACCTTCACGTTAAGTCCAAAGAGGGCTTTTAATGCAGCATATGACATAGCACTAAGTGCTGGTTTGGGTGATTATGCAAAAACATTCATTATTTTTCAGCCTGGTGATTGGCCATATCAATTTTCCTGCTGCCAAATAATATATCAGAGTGTGAAGAAGTTTATCAGCTATCAGGAACCTCGGTCAAGTCAACTGTGAAAACTCTCAAGCTGCATCAGATCATTCTGCATATTCTTATCCATCCTTCACTGACATTGAGCAAAGTTTGCCATTAAACTTGTCTTCTCAGCCCTCCATTCTCTCTGTGATTCAGGTCCTCTCCACATATCCTTGAACTGTAGAGAACACATTGCTACTTCATTCCACCCATTTTTCAAAACAGTTTATGAAAGAATTTTTTCTTGATCAAAACTGGCAGACAAACCAAAACCCTGGAGGATCAGCTTGCTCTTGGAAATTGCTTACGGAAGATGGACATTAAGAGTCATTGTCTGAGAAAACCAGGCAGAGGCGAAAGATGGGGGTCGGCCGATTTCCTTGAAACTTTCACCATTTAATGTCTGTCTGAAATGATAATGAATGATGGTATTTAGCAATTCTCCTGTTGTTGCCTTTCGTAGTTTGACCACCCCCCCTTGTTTTGGCCCTCACCGACCCTGACGTCACGCAAAATATATGCAGAATTTGAAGCTCAATAAAATATATTTCGCGTCATTTCTGGAGACTCATATCGATTTCTTGAGTTGTTTACCATCTAAATTACTTTGTTAAAGGAAAATATCCCGACTTAACATGAAACTTAATTTTTTATAGAATTTTGCAATCTCCTTGCGATCGCGAAAATGTTTTGGGCCAAATGTGAGGTAATTTCGAAACTGTTTTTCTCAAAGGTGCGGTGTCCCTTTCCGAAAATTTTCAGACATTTTCTAAGCCCATCATCTGTTCTCCTAAAATCAGCAAACTCTAACTTGAGCCTTTAAAATGTGTTGGAATGAGCCACGCTCGAAGTCAAAGATCACTCGGTATTTTTGCTAATAAAGTTCCACAGCGGGTTTTTCTTTATTGCATCTTTTTTGGGGGTTTTTGTTCGATGAAACTATCCTAACTATCTGCGGTAGACCTTCCCTTGAAGATTTAGTTGAGTGACGCTTTGGGCAGGAATAACATTGCAAAACAGACTGCCGGCAGTCTAGGTTTATTTGATAAAGCGTGACATGTGACGGTAATAGACTATTGTCAAACGTGAATATCAACAGAACACATATCTCGCTTCTTTTTACATTCAGTCGTATTTTAAACTTGGTAATATTAAACAAGTTTTTCCCTCATACTAGATTAAGTCTTGGAGTCAGTCTGTTGTTGATGAAATGTTAATCAAAATAAAAACATCAACAAATAAAACTTGCAAAAACAACAAAACAACTGTGAAACTTGCTTGATACCGAACTTCCGGTATGTTCGTCACATAACTGACAATTGAAAGAACAACAAGCTCATTTTTCGGTAATACACTGGGTTCCGCCATGGAGCTGAAGTGCTCTTTCTGGTCTGTGGATTCGCCTTGTGGTGCTGAAGGTGTTGGTTTGAGGATTTGTCCCTTGCTATCATGTACACGAGATATTGAATCGCGTCTCGTCAGTCTCGGTTTGGGAAGCAAGCGTGGCGCGACGGGTTCAAAGATCTCCGAAGCCGATTTGATATCCCTGAAGACGAAAAGGGGGGAATGACTGTTTGCCCCAGACATCGCAAGAACCTTACAACAGACTGGATCGGCCGAAAACGGGCTATGTGTTGCCACCCAAGTCATAAGGGACAACGAAAGGGTAATACACAAACCCGACGAGTAAATGCCAAGATGTCACAACGCATTTTTGAGCTGCATAACGCTGTTGTTCCCATCGGTTCAGGTTCGTTTTATGTCAACTGTCTGACTGCATACTAGACTCATTTAATAAGATATAAACAACGTAGCATTTATGGCCGTAGCACATTTGTTTTGTTTACATTTGTTCCCCGGTTCAAATTAGCCATATCACAGGTCAACCAAACTAAATATTGTCATTTTGATATTAATGGTTTAAAAACAGCTTTTAGTTGGAATTTGGAATAAAGACAGGAAACATTCTATCTCATTAAAGTGTTTCTTAAACACATATTCAATAAATCAAGAAACTAGATAAGTTTTATACCAGAAACACATTCCTTGTAAAGAAAATGACAGCAGGATCGGTATGGGACTAGTTCCCTCTCTCCTTCAATCAGGTGGAAAAGCAGGTTGTAGAAAGGAAGTAAGAGTGGTATCCGCCTTATAGAATACATTACATTTTTCTGCATTTGTTACGGCATTCCCGATAGAAGCGTTTAAACAAGCTCGCACCCTGTTTATATATTCTTTGATTCGGAAACCCTCAACGTTTTCCAGTCTTTCATCATTCCTTAACTGACTGCAAGAGAAAATGCTGACTGTAAGTACAACTCTTGCGATCCCCGATAAACTTTCACAAACTGTGCACATTTGATGTTCTTCATCTTCTAGCAATTTGCTGGGGTTGCCGAAAGGTACATTACGCAGCATTTGTGACGAAAAAAGAAACTGAAGAGGAAAGAATGGTGCAGGTAGGTTGGAAAAAATGCATGCACATTTCAGGTGCGAATTTGTTGTCATGTTTAGATATTTTTTTTTACCTCATCCTTGAAACAGACAAGAGGCCAGTGTAGGAATCTGGGATATATAATTTTCCTTGCACTATTTTGAAGAGGTTAAGTTGAATGAGGGGGGCATAGGGAGTTGACCAAAACTGCTTTTGCGAGAAAAATGAGGAAATACCGCGTTGAAATAAAGTGAAATACCAAAAAGCAATTACAAATGCAGTTATTGTTTGGCTGGCGTTTAAATCGGTGATTTCAAGTACATGTCAATCAATGGCTGGTAAGTGAATTTCGACGGAATGTAGTAGTGCGGGATAGCACTTAGCAAACCCCCCCACCCCCCTAACCCCTTGAAATTGTTGTTGTTTTATTTTGAGGGAAGATGTCCACTTACGTGTGAACTAACACAACTGGCAAACCGGAAGTCCGAAAATACCGCACCAAAAACTGATGGATACCGCATTTCTGGTGACCAAAATGGCCTCCCCCCTCTTGAATGTACTCAGATGAATGGTTCCTTTTTGGTGAGAGTCAACAATGGTTAATCATGGAGAAAAGATAGAGACAACGATATGCTATTCAGATTTTGACTTGTTTTCTTGCTCCAAAGGAATTGCCAGCCAGTGCAGATATCCCTGGCCCTTCATTAGAGCCGCAATCACTGGCAGCAGAGAACACTCAAACAGAATCGTTGCCACAGGCCTCCCAAAGCGCTACTGAAGGAGAAGTTAGTATTTGTTCTAAAAGTAAAGTATTTCCGTTCTCATATTTTAATTTAAGAAGAAGAATATATGAAAAAAAAAGAAAAAAAAAACAAATAAGGAAATTATGGGACGAACTACCAAATCCGTGAAAGAATGGAATCGATCACTCAATCAATCAATAAGTCCGTCAACCAACCCTCGAGCTATGAGCTCTGACGCGAGGATATTTTTTCCCTTTGTGTCAGGCTTGTTTGTCTTCTTGTTGTATACACCCGCTCCAAAGTGATCGCTGACAAAACTGATTTCACATTTTACTGGAACCACAAGAAAATCGAGATTTCGGTTTACCTGGTCCTTCATACGAACCTCCTATGGGGCTGCCAGATGACACTCAAACAATATCATCCCAGTCTTCTCAAAGTTCTAATGAGCAAGAAGCCAGTATTTGGGTTGATGAAATGGAAGACCAGCAGCAGTCTCTTAATGAGGCCGTAGGCAGTATCTCAAGTGGTCGGTTCAGTCCCGTATTGTCCACCCTCAACACCTCCTGGGGTGATATCTCAAATACCCAACAACGGTACTATATACGAAAGGCTACTGAGGCAATTAGTACCACGCTCTCCGTTTTCTGTCCTGGGCAAGAAAACGAGATATGGAGCGCTCTGCGTCAAGCCCCAATTCTGTTAGAAAATCAAAATCCTGTAGAGTCCTCGAAACGAAAATATTTCGATCAGAAGTCTGGGATTATCGATGCATTGGTTAAAGCTCATAACAAGGCTGAATCGTGGCAGACTAAGAGACAGATTTTGTCGCTCTTTGCAAACGATTTTAGTCGTGCCGAGCTTCAGCAAATGATACCTGGGCTTTCAAAATGGCGAATTGATCAAGCCCGGCAACACGTGATCCATACAGGGCAGGGCCAGCCCGTCCCAGATCAGCCCATCTTCCACACAAGAATTGACGCTGCAAAAGTTGACCACTTCCTTGATTTTATTGCCCGCCCAGACCTTCTCCAGGATGTGGCACTCGGAACCAAGAATCTAAAACTCGATTCTGGCGAGAACATCATCATACCGGCAGTGATAAGAACTCTGATTCCCTCTCGTGTTATCAGGCAGTACGTTGCATATTGCAAGCAGCAATCATTCGAGGCAGCTAGTGATCGTTCACTTTTCAGAATTCTCGATGTTTGTTCTGCGTCAAAGCAAAAGTCACTTCAAGGTCTCGACAACGGCACTTCAGCCGGTGTCCAGGCGTTTCAAAATCTGGTAGGTGTGGTTCAAGCTCTCGAAAGAGATGGTGCTCGAGAAGGATGGGTAGAGGATAAAATCAAGGCCCTCAAGGAAGCAAAGAGGTATCTAAAACGGACTATAAGTTGCACATCAGTCGTGACGAAGAATGCATAGGCCACTGTATTGTGCACGCTCTTAGTGATCCTTCCCACGATTCTGCTGACTTTCGCGGAGAGTGTTACCACAATCACAAAACCAACTGCGAGAGATGTGACGCCTTGGAGAACGTGATCGATGAGATTTTGCGAGAATTAGAGGATTCTGGTTTGAGCGAAGAAAAGAAAGCGAGAATTATGTTCGATTACAAAGAGTGCATTCAGAACATTAGCGCTTGGAAGGCACACCTTCTACGTTCTGTGAACCAAGAAGATGCAAAGCAGGATACACTTGGCAAGCTCAACGAGGGGAGTTGCTTGATAGTTATGGACTGGGCCAGTACCGCATCATTACCGTGAACAAATGAGCGAGTTTTTCGGCAAGCGTGGCCGAAGTTGGCACATTTGTGCTGTGATAACTAAGTCGACTGCCGAGAAATTCCAAGTTGAATGTTTTGTTCATCTGTTCAACACATGCACACAAAACGGCTTCGCCGTTGCGTCCATCATTGAACATCTTCTTAAAACCCTGAAGGAAGAGTATCCAATTCTCAAGCAAGCCTTCCTGCGCTCAGATAATGCTGGTTGTTACAAGAACGGAGCACTTCTTCTCAGCTTGCCGGAGATTAGTGCGCGCTCTGGTATAAAAATCCTACGCTACGACGATCGCAAGACGGCCCTATGAAGGCTCACATCAAAACTGAGGTGGGTAAACGAGAAACATGATGTCCTAACTGCAGAAGACATGAAGCAGGCCATCGAATCCCACGGGGGTTTGAAAGGATGCAGAGCGGCTGTCGTTGAAGTAGACATCTCAAAGGATGTGGTCAAGGACAACACAATACCAGGAATTAGCTTGCTGAACAATTTCCAATTCATTGAAGAAGGCGAAATCCGATCCTAGCGAGCATATGACATTGGACCAGGTCGGCTAATGCAATATCGTGACCTCCAGATATCAGCTCAACTAGACACTAATCTGAAGGTAATTGAGCCGTTTGAAGAACTGACGAAAGGGAAAGGATTAGTGGGAGAAACATCTAAAAATATTCCTGTCAAGAGAGTGGCTGTGTGCTGACTTTCAAGTCACAACAGGAAGCAGATGCCCATATGGACACACGCAAACACAGTAAAGAACTTGAGTCCGAGTCACTATATGACACCATTCGCAAGAAATGGGCAAGCCGAGTTACTGGTGTTACAGTGGTTGGGAAACGCCAGCAAACTGCAGTCAGAGTCTTCGACCAGGAAGCGCAATCATCAGCTGGGACTGGTGAAGATAGGAAGACACAGGGCTGGGCCCTGAAAAGCGCGAAGAAGCCATCAAGGATGACTGATAAGACAAAAACTTACCTCGTGAACATATTTGAGCAGGGCAGCCAGATCGGACACAAAGCCGATCCTGTTCAGGTCAGCAGGCAAATGAAACTGGAGAAAGATGTTGAAGGTAAGCTCCTTTTCAAGCCAGATGAATGGAGAACACCCCAACAGATCAGCCAGCTCTTCTCCCGACTAGCAGCAGCGCAGAAGCAAGTAGACGAAGAAGCATGATGTTGCTGCAGAGGAGACAGAGCTTACGCTCGTGACTTTAAGAAACGAAGTGATGGACCAGGTGGCTTTACCCCAGCATCCGATCGTTGTTGGTGCGAGAAACATATGCCAATTTGTCCATGGAAAGAAGTTGGCCTCATTGAAGATCGTAGAGCTCCAATCAATCTGTGACCAATTAGACACAGAGCCTTCTGGCAGCTTACTGCGAAAGAAAAGCTTCATCACAGCAATAGAAACCTATGTTAAAACCTGCCAGTGTTTCCGCGACTAAAAAAGTCGCAATAGTCCGCAAATTAGCAACTAAACCTAGCTGCCAGTGCTTCCGCTACTAAAAAAGTCGAAATGGTCCGCAAATTAACGCGTAAACACGATCTGGTCTATATCTTTTGAATACATTTCATTAGTTTAACCGGAAAATGAAATAGAATGTTCAATGAAATGTCCCGTATTATAAGGGTACGTAATGGATACTACAAACATGATCGCGGTGGCGTAGTACGATATATGCACGTGCCGACAAAAAAGGCCGACAAAAAAGGCCGACAAGGAGAGGTAATATATCCAAATGTGTCAACTTTTCTGGGAAATTCTGTGAACAAATTATTCACTGGCTGTCGATGATAAAAAAAAGTAATCGACTGATTAATGTGATTTACTGGAAATTTATTCATTAAAATGTCCTTAAGAAAACACCAGAGTGGTCGTTCAATTTCCAGGGCCAGCATGTACCCTTGCATCTATGAAGGCTCGTTCGCCACCTGGATCGTTGCATTTTTTGGTGATGGACCAGTTTAAAAGCATACCTGCTGCTTTGACCTTATTTTATGTGGGAGATATTGCTTGTGGAATTTTCTAAATGGCAAACGAACTCACTGCATACAGCTAGCGACCTTGCGTACAGCGGTGGAAAAATATTGAATTGATAAAGCTCCCTTGCATGACCTCAAGGGTTGTTGATTTCATGTTAACGAAATCATGTAAAATTGTAACGTGATAGGGTTGACGGGCGTTCTCGATAGATTTAATTCGTTCTGGATAGATATCTAATTGTTTTTTTAGGGAGTTCTTTAAGTTCGAAAACTTTTGGATTAGGTCTGTTGCCGAGTTTTAATTGTGTTTCACGAAAGCAAGAGATTACTTTCGCATGTAAAATTATTTCGTTTGCTGTACCGTAATTGATTTGATTTAAAAATAGGCAGATGGTGGTCCTCAGTAAGGCTGTGTTGTTACAATGGCGATCAGCATTGCACGTTTTTGATCAAGAGTTGACTTACACTCTCTTTAGACAATATGCTTCGAGATGTGATAGATTGTTATCGATTAAATAAAAGAAATTGGTTTAGAAAAGCACCAGCATTTTTGTTGCCTACGAGTGCGGCTCACGCAAACACAATTAAATGGCTCAAGTTAGAGTTTCCTGATTTTGGGAGAACAGATGTTGGGCTTGAAAGAGGTATAAAATTCTCGGGAAAAGAACGCCGCACCTCTGAGAAAAACAGTTTCGAAATTACCTCACATTTGGCCCAAAACATTTTCGCGATCGCAAGGAGATTGCAAAATTCTATAAAAAATTAAGTTTCATGTTAAGTCGGGATATTTTCCTTTAACAAAGTAATTTAGATGGTAAACAACTCAAGAAATCGATATGAGTCTCCAGAAATGACGCGAAATATATTTTATTGAGCTTCAAATTCTGCATATATTTTGCGTGACGTCAGGGTCGGTGAGGGCCAAAACAAGGGGGGGTGGTCAAACTACGAAAGGCAACAACAGGAGAATTGCTAAATACCATCATTCATTATCATTTCGGACAGACATTAAATGGTGAAAGTTTCAAGGAAATCGGCCGACCCCCATCTTTCGTCTCTGCCTGGTTTTCTCAGACAATGACTCTTAATACAAGAATCTGTGATGAAAAATTTTGGGCGATTTAAAGATCTCGAGTATGGAACAATTTTTAATCTTTTGGACAACTACATATCCTTAGTTCTTTCTATTTACAGCATTTCTTTTAAACTTAATAATTTTTCAGAATACTTCAGGGCTATGCTTCAACGGCTCAACGCAGGACCAAGTGTCTTTAACCTGTTGACTTATACATACTTATAATTTTTAGAGGCCTGCAACAATCAGGGTTTCGGGCCAACAATATAAATGAGATAAAAAATGCTTAATGAAGCGGATGGCCGCTATCTTGGGTTTTTCCCTGAACATTTTGGTCAAAATTGGCATCTTTTGATTTCCTTTAACTGTCAAACAACGCAAGATATTTGCCTTCAAACTTCAAAAAATCTTTCAAAAATTTTTTTTGATCGTTCTGTGCCATCTTATGGGTTAAATATCTCCATAAGTATTCAACTAATATCTTCAAGATTTACCTTGCCTTTTGTCTATTAACATGGTATCTTTTGCAATCTTGCAGCTACTAAATAAGGTGAGATATTTGGACTCAAAACTACACAAAAATCCAATTCTCAAAACCAAATTTTTTTTTTACTCAAAACTAAACCTGTAAACTAAAAAACTGACCTGAGCTACATAGCATATGTCACCTGGACCTCATTGGTTAAGACCGCGAAGAAAACAGCCCATTGGGAAATTTTTTATGAATATTTTTGTACTGACCACCCTGCAAGCAGAACCTCTTTTCTCTCTTTTGCGAGCGGACAGGAGACGAAAAAAGTGGGCTCTGCACAAATCTGCTTTATCCTTTGAAGTCGCCTTAGCCCCAATTCTTGGGCTAGTCATTCCGGTTTACTGTCATGAAACTGTTTTTTTGAGCGCAAGCATCAATTTTGACGAGAAACCGATGGTCTAGACTGAGCCCACTGGTGCAAGGAAAACATGGCGGCGAATTGGGCTGGGAAAGGAGATTTTGCGAAAACGTTTGACGATTCTTTTTATATTAAAAAATGCCCAGGATTCACCCAAGCATCAGTCAGCTTTTCCCAAGTCTTTCACATCTGGGAGACATACTTTCGTAATTTTTTTGATCGATGAGGAATATGCTTGGTGGCTTCCTCCCTTGGCAGGACCGAGAACAACAAGGCCACCTAGCAGGGCGACTAGGGCCCCCAGGATACGGACTGGACAACCAGCGCGCAATGCGAGAGCCCTCTGTGACAACGCCCTCGTGACAACGCTCTCGTGACAATGCCCTCGTGACAACTCCCTCGTGACAACGCCCTCGTGACAACGCCCTCTGTGACAACATACGCCAGCACCGACAATGCTCGCTGTGTCCGTTTTTCGGCACTCATCTACAGGGGCACATTGCTGCCAAGCACCCTTCTACCTTTACTTAAAGCCGGAGCAAATCGCCCTTGTACATCGCCACGATAAGTTTAGCAGAAGCCAGAGTACTGACAACTGACCAGGGAAGTTCACACAGAATACCAGAGGCTGCATGTTCCTCTCCTGCCAGACATACCAGGGTTTAAAGATGACAGCTTATTCAGTTATTGAGGCTACCAAGTTCCTTCTTTAGGAAGGTACAGAGTTTGTGCTCTCCGAGCGGTTTTGTCAGGATCCAGTGGAGGAGTACTTTGGGAATCAATGCAAAATTGGAAGGCGCAGTGACAATCCTGACATCCATGCATTTGGATATAATGCCAACACCCTCAGAATTCAGCGGATGGTTTCTTGTCAAAGTGGAAACACGAGAGGCAGGAAAGACAAACGAAGAGCATGGGAGCAGGTTACAGATGCAGTATTGCCATTCCACAGGCCAGATGGTGCAGATAGGTGACATTGTCAGTGAACATGATGAGTCTCTTCCCCGTACAAAATGGAGAATGGGAGTCGTTCACGAGCTGATAAAGGAGTCGACGAGACAAGGGGAGCAGTCATCCACATTGCTGACATGGGAAAGAGTTCACATGCATCGCTTGTTTCCCCTTGAAATTCTAGATGTTAAGAAGGGACCAGAGAGCGCCACTGAAGACCTCACGTCGTGTGTGAAAGAAGAGGACCCAGAACCCGTTAAGGCAAACTGACAGAAATACGTTTGCGACCACAGAGCGTGTCGGTGGAGGAAGGAGACTTCTAACCAATGATTAGAGCTGTTGGTTAAGCTGATTGGAATTCAAGACAAAGTTGCATAGAGAACACACGACTCAGTTGCGGAATAGTTTAGATGTCGTTATTGTTATCAAACAGTGAAGGACATTAACCAATGTTTTTGGACCATTGGTTAAGGTGGGGGTGTGCAGAATTCAGGGAACCCCTCTAGTTGACATCGACTCAGTTGTTGATCACATGTTGCAATACTACTCGGATTGTGTTTCGGTGTGCATGCTTTCCTTGCGTTTGAGGGATTCTGGACTATTTTAATTTACTTTGGTCGGAATCGCTTTAGAATCCTATTGCAAGTTGGAAGACGGAATAAATTCATTACACACACAAGGCAGCCACAAATTCATGGTGATACTGAGGAGAGTGATAAGGCAGTTGCTGTTGGACTTGTGGAAACGTTGGACACCAAGTTCTCCAAGAATCTTGTCTGTTCATTAGTACAGTACCGCCTGAAACTATGGACCCATCCGGTTGCGGCAAAACCTCGTCTTTGCCGCGTGTTCCCACCTCGCGTCCACCGCGGGTGAAAATATGTAGCACCGCGGTAAAGACGAGTGTGACCGCAATTGAATATACCGCGGCAAAATAGACGAGGTAATACCTCGGGAAAATAATGTATGCGTATCGAGTAGAGTGGCATTTTTTCATCGTTTCATGTAAACACGCGCGATGAAAAGTCGAACGGTTTACATGCAAATGCGTATCCTCTAGTTTGTTTCGCTCTTCCGAAATCTACATGTGCCGTTTTACGAACTGTGGCTACACTGTACATAGCCGTTTTAATAGGGTTCGCAGAGTTTTCTTGGCTAGAACGGCAAATGGATGGAGCAGTCTACTACTGCTGTAATCAACAAGGCGTTGATAGAGTGCCATTAAAAATACATCTGCTGATCCGTAATCGCGGCAACACGCGCTAAATGCTACCAGTTTCAGGTTAAAATGTCACTGTTCGTCGTCTAGTTGTTGTTCTTTTTTCTTCAAAATCGATGCATTGAAAGTAGAAACGAAACTTCACGACTTAGTGTTGGAAGCAACAGAAGTCAGGAATCATTGAAAATCAAACACGCAGCATCTTTTGATTTCTGCGAAAGGTCACCGAAATGTAAAACAATATCCACTTGCCTAGACTGGAGATTTTGATTCTCCTTTTAGATCAAGTGTATAAAGGCAATTAATATATTTCCCCGTAGGAATCTTGGCTTGAACTTATTGGAAGATTACATGTGTTGTAGTCAGGAATAAAGAGCGGTCACCGCTGTAAATTCTTTGTCAGAATCAGTGGAAATCAAACGGGTATGATTCTAACATCTGGAGGTACAGATAAACGAAATGGGAGAAACTATGTACACACTGAAATCTCTTATAAAATAAGACATCATACATAATCAAAGGCTCTCTGAGCAGCTCATGGATGAATAGCCCAATGCCAAGTTTACTTTTGCCCCTGTGGCAAAACGAGTCTTTGAGCGAAACTATTGGTATGAAAATATATGTCACCTGCACGGTCATTCGCATGAAAATCAAGTGATTTTCATGGGAAACGTTTGGCACAAGCACTCGTTCTGCAAATAGAAACTCAGACGGTGGAAGTCAAAGTCTACATATGTGCCAAGCGACCCATCAGGCCAGCACTGATAAAAAATAATCTAACAAAAAAACAATTTACCATCTTCTCGTGGTCTGTTTACAATGTCCGATTAAGAGCTTTAGATATCAAGAGGGTCGTACAGGGAAGTCTCTGGCACGGTTCACGAACCTAAAATACAGAGGATCACGGTTCATGGATAAAAAAAATTCGTTTTCCCGAATTACGAAAATAAGAAAGTAAGGAACTGTTCTTACATCAAAAACAGTGTTTGTAGGAAGCAAAATCGCGAATGGCTATTGCATATTGCATGGCTAAGGCACTCTCGATAGACCACTGTAACTATTCGGAGAACTTGTGTCTCAAATCACGTAGAGTTGTATGGTAAAATCGCGAATTCTTGGTTTTCACGTGACGTCATCAATATTTTAAAATGTACAATCACTGAGCCCCTGAGTTTTCAGCTTTCTTTGGTCATTAAACATGCTAAATATATTTACTTATGAAGGTTTTCAGTTCAATAGCAACCTTCGTTTTTATAGTAGGGCATTTTGAAATTCGGTGTTTTCACGCCACAGGATATCAAAGATGGCCTAGAATGTGTCACGTATGCCTGAAAAAAACTACTCATTCAGTGATTTTTAGCAATCTAAACTGTTGTGGTATTGTGAAAAGTGTTAATGTGAATATCTGCTAGCTCAAAATGGCGAACGGGTCGATTTTTATAGCAGAATTCAATTCCAGACGTTTTCATTGATTTCCGGCCGCCATTACTGTGTCCCTCTCCAGGACACAACTATGGCGTTTCCATACTGAGCTCTATAAATTTGTGTAAAACATTTTGACGGCTAACTCAAGTACGAAGCATCGCAAAGATCTGAGACTCGGCAAAGTAGATAAGCTATTAATCTCCTATAATATCACCAATTCTTGACTTTTTTTATGCAATAGTTTTGATTTTATTTTTTCGTTGCGTGACAGTGAAAACCAGCAATATCAGTTAATATTTCAGGTTCTTCACGGATCACGCAAAACCTTCAGGTCACGAATCAGGAAGAACAAGAACCGCAGTATGCGGTTGAAAACCGCGCTTTAAAAAACGCGGTTAAAAAAACGCGGTTACTTACACTGTCTGCAAAACGTGACTCTCTTGCCCTTCAGCAAATATACGAAAAAAAGAATATCTGATTACATTCTTTGCATAGCGTGAGTTTAGCGTGACTTGTAATCGGAGAATTTTGTTTACGTCTAATGAAAAAACACCTTGACCTTTCAATATAAATTTACACATGGGTTTTTGACGAGCGCTATGCTTCTTGTCTTTCCATGTCCATTTGTTACAGCTACTGCTGCGTAGCTTGACAAATTTCAATTTTACAACTCCACGAGTTGAACCAAAAACCATCTTCGTGCTGCGTTAGCTGCCATATGTATGAACTCCATGTTGTCGGACGAAAAATTCGTCTTTCTAGTACCCCGCTAAAACCTGCTGAACGTACCCCACGAAGTGCCTAGGAAAAGAACCATACTAAGCAGGGGAGGGTTGGGAGAAACGATTAATGAATAAATTAATCAGAATCGAGTGAGTGAGTGAGTGAGTGAGTGAGTGAGTGAGTGAGTGAGTGAGTGATCGAGTGCCATCCGATTGCCCCCTAAGCTCATGGATGTTACGTAACATCCATGAGCAAAAATGTGTAGACTGCTATATAACCCTTTACTTCCAAAAACCCTGGAATGCAATACGCCCGGGAATACGAAAATAACGGCATGTCTTTTGTCGGCTTTTCGGAATTTCGTGTCCCAAAAGGAAACTAAAGGTAAAGAAACCTTCCATGGGGCCGGTGAGCTTTTTACAACATTTTGATCAGAATTATAACAAGCCAAATAACAAGCCTTATAGCGACCACTTCGTTTAGCCGTAAACAGAAATAAATAAACCAAAATCTATTTTAACCATTGTTTATTTTGCGGTAAATATACCGTGGGACCAGGCCAATTTCATTGGTTGCCACAGCTATACAAGAACGAGGCACAAAAAGCAATGGGCATTTTTATGTCATTCACCTTTCGCATTTAGTCTTCCCGGTCGTTTGCATGATGCGTGGACATGTCAGATCATTTAGCGAACCCGTGATGTCGCGTTCTTCTTGGCAAACGGGAATGCTTAACACAATGTTATGTTGTCAATCTCGTAACTGACATGACCCTGACATGGATGATCGGCTTTATCAAATGCTTCTTTGCGATAAAAATGCGGAGATTGAAGCTGAACATGTCGCGAAGAACAAAATGCTATTCAAACTTGACGCGTCTTTTTTACCGAGGTAATACCTCGTCCAAAATGCTGCCGCGGTGGGACGAATAGCGTCCTCGGGTTTACCTAGGTAAAGACGAGGTTGAGTGCGGGAATACCGCGTCATTGACGCGTGGCAGCCCCGCGGCAAGAACGTGGGAAATGGGTCAATATCTTCAGGCGGTACTGTAAGTAAGAAACCTAAGGTGGCCAAACAAGTTGCATCTTCTTTTTACAATGCTTAGTGTAAAATGTAGGAGAATACTTAGAAGTGTGCCAGTTTATTAAAGCATGGGTGTCATGGGCAAAAGGAAGGAAATGAAAGTGCGCCATTCCCTTTCATTTAAGAGCCTCTTTACACAACCCCGGGTTGCTATTTAGCCCGGGTTGGATCACCTCAGCGGGTGACCCTTTTGAAGTTAAATGTTTATAAGCGTTTACATGAAAACAGTAGTCAAGCCGGCTCAGCCCCCCATCCTAGGCAACCCTTCTTGAGACTCGGTTCGACCCGGCTAGAAGGGTTGAAATTTCTTCAATTTCCTCATGTAAACACTGGCCCATCTGGCCTGGGCTTGTTTGAACGTCACTCTTTTTGCAGTTCAGCGTTCTTGCCCATGTGCAGCTTGTACGAAAATGGCAGAGGCAAATTGTGAAGAGCGTGTGGAAAAAAGAACATTAACTTCGCAGTGGAATCACTTAACGATTGAACATCTTATTGCGAAAGTACAAGAATATAAAAACAAGATGGATTGTCAGAATATCGACTTTAACAAGGACGTTGTTACTGTGTACTCAAAATTACGAGAGCGAATGGTCCTGTTTAATTGACAGCCCCAACAAAAGATCTTACCAAAATGAGCCAACAAGAATTTAAGGAACATAACCAAAGAAACGAAGTGGTAAGGCACGATAAGAAAGGGATATAATTGCATAAAGGAGAAGATTCGCGCTAAGGAAGGCTTACAATAAAGCTGTGACCAAAGGCACAAGGTCAGTTGCAACATTTATCTCACTTTGCTACAGAATTGTTTTACAGTTTTGTATTAATACATTGTTAGATATTATTTGATGTAGGATATTTATCACTTCTGTTTGCTGGGATGTTGTAATGTCCCAGCTAAATCAAAGCTTCAACTTCCCCCGGGCAACTCCAAGGGCATTTGAATTTTTGAGTCACTCATCATATTAGCATTCTGTAGATCCAGGTCAATGTTGTGTATAAATGCAAACTTGAAATTCATGCAGTTTTCAAAATGCACCTAAACTGTGTAAAGGATATATGAATTTAAAATGTGTATACATCTGTGTCTAGTGACATCTTTGTTTCACCCTAGCCTTTGTTTCCCTTGCCTTCTGCACTGCCTTTGCTTGTAAGCTGATCCGTCAGAAAGCCAAAGTTCTCTTTAAAATCATCTATAAAATCTGCCACATTTATTACAATTTGGACAAGTACAATTGAGGCTAGCATTCAAATTCCCCACTGTTATGTGTGGAGATCCAATTCTCCATGTTCTGGTGGACTAAGATTATTAAATTCCCACCCCTCCCCTCCCAAGAAGACAAAGGCATCAAATGCCCAGGATACATGTATACCCAGTTTTGCATGGGGGAGGGGATGTCAAAGCTTTGATTTGACCAGTACATAACTGATTTGAGATGTTTTTATAACAGTACGATTTTTAACTGTATAATACTGTTCTCTTTACAGATTTTAATATTACTCATGTTTTATGGTCCAAAAACCAACTGACTTAATTATGCAAATGAGGTCTCTTCTGAGACATGGGATAATGACTAAGAGGGCATTTTTAAGGCACGTTTTCTCCCCAAAGGTTTGCTTTCTATCTTGTTGTCTTTCCTGTCACATGTAAAACATGGACGAGACTCCTCGCTGGCTAATGCGCAATTGCCTACGTCAATAGTGAAGTCAGTTATGACGTTGTCAACATGGCATCTCAGTAAGTGGGAAATCAAGGTATGTCTTCAAGTAAAGTGTGTCCAAATGTCCAGAAAAGAACTGGAACTCTCATAGTACTTTTAGGGCTTGCTGAGAAGGGCCGGCATTTCAAATTTCAGGTACATCGGTTGAAACCTTGCAGAGTTATGAGGACTTATGCAAATCTTAAAGTATGCAAAAGAAAAGTCGAAGAGCTTCCAAGTCGAAGAGCTTCCAACTTTGCATTAACGTGATGGTCTTAGCCTGTTCTCTTTGCTTAGTTTCAGAGCTGTAGCTCTTGATTTGGCTAAGTTATGGCGTGTCTAGTATTTTAGTCCCCTCTGCCTATTTCCCTGAGGACATGGAGCCGAAAATTTCCAAAGGCAAAGCTGGCGGGATAAGTGTGACCTTACACGGGAAAATGTACATTAACGCTTGTCTGTTAAACACATGAATCCGTTTGTCATACGTTTGTTATCCGTTAAAACGCTCAGCAGAAACCGTTTTAAGAGTTTTCCAAACCGTTTATTACTGATATGAAACCATTTGAACATTTGACAAAACTGTTAAGAAATTTTTTCCATCCGTTAAACGGTAAGGTCTATCCGTTTACAGTTTTTTCCATCCGTTAAACGGTGAGGTCTATCCGTTTACAAATTTTTTCCATCCGTTAAACAGTAAGGTCTATCCGTTTGCAAAAGTTTACCATCCGTTAAACAGGAAGCCCTAGCCGTTGCGAAAAATTTATGGCCCGTTTAACGGCAAACTCTATCCTCTATCCTTCACGGAACTTTAAGCAGGCAGGAGGGTCGTATCGGTTCGGAACATTTTGCCATCCATTAAAAAGGCTTCCTACAGCCATTAACAATAGTAATAATAATAATAACTTAATTTATAGAGCGGGTATATACAAAGCTCTATACTGCTTTACAGTCATAAAAGTAAAACTAAATATCTTAGCATTCATTGAAACGGTGCAAGTTCTGTCCGTTCTATTTTCAAACAATAATAAGCTTATCATATCCGTTCTTATTGAGTGTATGTCTGTTCATTATCATTCCTTCGTCAGTTCCGTTCCATTGATTGATTGAATTGGAGGACTATCGGACTGTTCAAGCATTATTGACTACAAACTCTTAGAATAGAAAACTACGAAAACGTACTCACATCCCATCCATGCCTGTCAGCTGCGAACACTTTACTGGAGTTTGCTGTGTTTGCGGGTATGCGTGCAGCCACGTGAAGCGACGAGCAGTTTTTTAATTCATCGTTGTGTTTAAGGTTCTATTGGAAACAAATAACTTTAACATTTAAAAAGATATAACTTTTCCTAAGGGCAATTACTCGAGTTTTCACTACCGAGAGCGTGTATCGACATCAACACACCACGACCTCTCGTTAGTTCAGAATGATCACGTGGTTTCTTTCAGGATGTAAACACGTCCCAAGTCCCGCCATTGTCACATTACGTATTCAGAGATCATTCTGCTTGCTTAGCAACAGCATTTTTACAATTGACATCTCCATAGCAACACGCAATAGTTGAAATACCACAGAATACTGGTTTTATTCATTAAAACTAACGAGCTATCATCACGACACAATGACAGATCTAGGAGAACAAGAAAATAACGACGAATTGGTTCAAAAAGTATCAAAATTTATGCATGATGGCTGTGGTTGTGCTATGGGAGCAAAAGGCGGTCCTTGTTCTAAACAATTTTCCAAGGAGACAGTTCTATTTAATTTGAATAACTGTCTTGAACTTTCCAGCGGAGAGCTTGATCTCGTCATCTTGGCCAGCATCCAGGCTTTTACTCGCACTGAGGCAATAGGCAAGAAACGAAGTCCACGATGCACTTTCTTCTATCAGTCAAACCCTATCTACAAGGAGATGTTTTTGCACTTCTATGGCATAAGTTATTCAAGATTTAGACGTTTGAAAGACCATTACGAGCATCACGGAATTAGCGCAAGATCCCACGGCAACACCAAAAGACTGCCCGAATTAGCGCAAGATCCCACGGCAACACCAAAAGACTGCCCGAAAATACTCTTCTAAGTCGGCAATTGAAGACGTCCACACATTTCTGGTAAACTACGTAGAAGAAAATGCTATCACTCTCCCTGGAAGAATTCCAGGCTTTAAAAGTGACGACGTTAAAGTTCTTCCTTCTTGCGAAACGAGAATGAGTGTTTGGAGAGCGTATGACACTGTCTGTGAAGCTTCCAATACGCGGGCAGTTTCCTATACAAAGTTTCTTCAGCTATGGGGCCAATTTTTTCCAAATGTGGTCGTTGCCAAACCTATGACAGATCTATGTATTACATGCCAGCAAAATGCTGTAAAACTTCAACGAGCTGCGAACCTGTCGGACAGGGAAAAATCGTCAACTGTGAAGGCCCATCAGGATTATTTAGACTGTGCCCAAACCGAAAGAGCATTTTACAGAACTGCAAACGCTGAAAAAACCATGCAAGAATTTGGGATTGATGCAGTATTACACCGTGAAAATCGAAAACCATGTTCTTTCAACGACACAATGCATTACAGCTTTGACTATGCACAGCAAGTCCACATACCAAGCAATCCACTTCAACCTGGCCCTATTTACTTTAAAACACCCAGAAAATGTGGAATTTTTGGAGTGGTGTGCGAGGGAGTACCAAACCAAGTGAATTTCCTTATCGATGAAGCTAGCTCAACTGGGAAAGGAGCCAATGCAATGATCAGTTACTTGCATTATTTTTTCTCTCATCACGGACTTGGAGAGAGCGAGAGAGCTGACAACTGCGCAGGTCAGAACAAAAACAATTATTTTCTATGGTATTTTGCCTGGAGAATTATGAATCAACTTCATGCTTCGATCGTTTACTCATTTCTCGTCGCTGGCCACACCAAGTTTGGTCCTGACCGTTCTTTCGGTGTGATAAAGAAGGTGTACAAAGTTACCTATGTCTCTTCACCTTATGAATTTGCGAACATGGTGGAAACTTCAAGCAACCTTGGAGTAAACAAAGCGCAATTGGTAGGAACCCATGACGGCAAAATAATCGTACCGGTACCAATCGAGCAACAAAAAAAGGCCAAAGTCGTTTCCAATGAGTCTGTCACTGAAACCAGCAGTAGCCCAAGCGAAGAGTTTGCCTCTATTAGAAAGCAGCTGGACGAAAAAAACGAAGAATGTGCCCTACTAAGAAAAACAGCTTCTCGATCTACAGCAGACCAACAACGATGCAGCGAAAGTCAGTTGGACAGAGAAGAAAACTTATTTAAGGTTAGTGAATTGCAACAAAGTAACCTGTATGTTAGTTATCTCTCTCATTACACGGGCTTTGATAAATCAATTTTATGGGTTTACGCCGGTTTCGCTTCCTGTCAGATGGAAGAACGAGGAATAATCTATGTGTGTGAAGTGTTAAGCTATATATTTTAATTTGGTTTCGCGAAGTTTCAGCTTCACTGATAGTAGAGAATCAATGCTAATTAAATAGGTTGCGAATTGGAAATTGTGGGGAGTGAACATGTAGCGAACTCAAACGTAGCAAGCGAAACCAGCTGTTACCATTTTATGAGACGTATAAATATTTTCACAGTTACTAGGATGGGAAAACTTATATATGTTATTTGCCGCCTTACGGTCGGTCCGTATTTAGTCGACTCGAATAAATAAGTTCGGCAATTCAATTCGGCGCATGTAAAATGCGACGTTTAAACCGTGCCTTACTACCAAAACAATTCCTGTAAGTCGTTGCGAATCACTCGAAATCAGATTTTTGTACTCTAAATTTAGCAGCAGAAAGCGAGGAAATTTGTTTAGTGTATTCCACAGAAATTCTCTTAAATACAGCAACGACTCGACTGATATTGACTCACTTTTACTTTAATTTTATGGCGAGAGAAACACAGGATTACACACCATTACAGCGCCGACTACAAACAACCAAACTCTCAGAATTTCAAAATTTCTGTTGATTATTCGTCGATGGAAGTGTAAAACGGGCAAAGGTTGACAATTTAATACTCGTAGTTCACTCACGAAAATTGAAGAACACGACAATATTTCCACCGTTACTGTGACCGTAGTCAAAGATGGGAAAATCCGGACCGCCGTAAGAAAAATACAAAATACTAGTTACGAATGTGTAAAAAATCATTTCTTTCTGATCTAATCCATAGATAGTGGATAGAATAGAAGAGTCTATAGCAGCCATGGAGCACAACATCGCCTCATCCCTGCAGCAATTTGAACAGCGTTTGAAATCGTTGGAGGAGTCCTCACGGGTAGCTTTGGTATGTATATTTCCAGCATTTGCTTCCTATTCAATTAGTTGTTACATGTAGCTGAACAGCCACCCTTGTCACTTGCTTATTTTTTCCCCTTTTTCCCCTTAAGAGATCTGTAATTTGTGTCTGCTCAAATACACAACTCACTTGTTTATAGTGTTTAGCAAATTTCCGCTAGACTGTCCCTTGGAGAAAGAAAAAATATGGAAAAACATCAAGACTAAGATAAATTTGAAGTGTCCTGCGAGAAAGTTTGCTTTCACAACTAGGGAATAGATAGTGTTATGCAAGTGTTTTTCTCCCTTTAGTTTAACACAGTTTTTGTAAAAATGAAATACGGTTTGTAACTCGTCGCTTCGCTGTTTTCAATAGACTTTTTCATGACCTAAATGATAATACATTACCTGTAACAGAAAATAAAGTAAAATTGTTGGAGTGGAAAGATGATTTATTGTTTGCGTGGTCTGAGGGACAAAGTATTTTTTAACCGTGTTAGAATTTTAACCCCAAACGATCTTAAAAGAAATTGTAACAAGGACTCCTATTCATATCATTTTGCACACTTGTTAAGTTGAGGCTAGTTTTGATATGATCACTTCCATATCCGAAAAACAAGTGCACTGCGATCTACTTCATTGAAAATAATACTATTTTTACGGGGAAACAATCTTAGCTTCACCCCACCCTGGTGATACCGTATTTTTTTGTTACGTATGTCACGTGTACTCTGCACGCGATGACTCTTTTTTCAGTCCCTGCCAGTAGCTTTTCATTTCACAGTAAATCATCTTTTTTTCAAGAAGTACGCGCCAGTTAACATGATTTTACATTATTTTATGGAACTGCATTTAAAATGCGTCTGGATTCTGTGCAAAACAAGCAAGTATATTACAAACGCCGTTTTAAACAAGTACAACGGCGAAAGATGTTTACGTACCGAATGAGAAGATTGCTAGAGATGTTTACGACTTATTTTTGACAGTCATTGGTTTTTTGTGGGATTGTAGATGAAGCTTGCCATTCGTAAGCAAGCTTAATTCACTGCTTTTGAAATTCAAATTATGAAGTAGATGATTTTGTTGTTGTTGAAAAGGGACTAAGCACTCATTCAACTTAAAAGAAGGTGTAATGTCCTTGAAGTTTTTGTTGTTGTCAACCTCTTAATTGATCATGCGGCATTCTTTTACTGGTACAAGCTTACCACTGTTTAAAACGTTATTTTGCTGTTAGTTTGGAAATTTTCTTTGTCTGTTTAACCCATTGTCTCCCGTGCCGGCCGTAACCGGCCGTGCGAAAACCCACCCCCAATTTCCCGTGCCGGCAGTAACCAGCCGTAAAAAGGCAGGTCAGGACAATTGCCCCTCCTACCCTCCCTGAAGATATTTTGGTCCTCCTATTGTTCTATTGTTGTTAAGGACAAATAAACCAATGAGAATGGACCTACTGAGCATATTTTTAGACGACTTTAGGGGTCCTAGAAAGATGGTTTTTCGTCTTAAAATCATGCGCTCGAAAAGCGCAGGTAATCATGGCGCGTTGCACCACAAATCTACAAACTTCCAGGGTCTTGTTTTAATTCCTAAAACGGAGAAATTGCTTCTTTGGGCATTTAAAATGAAAAGGAAAAACATAAATCGATGTTTTGGTGGTCTCAGAATGGAAGACCAAGGTGAATGGAGTCCTCAAACCTTTCTGGAGGAAAATTTTTCCTTCCTTCAACCGCGGCGAAAACAAGGCGATCGTTGCACTTTCAAGTGAGTTTTGAATACAGATCGCGGATTTAAAGCAGCTGCCTGGACTTAAGAAAACAAAAATGGTAATGTAGAGTATTAGTTCTAAGTTGAATTTAGCATTTACCACGAATGGCAAAGCCACGGCCGATAAAATAACTTCAAAACTTGTAGGGAAAAACTCACGCTTTCGCTTTAGCGTGAATAATTAATTCGAACACGCGGTCATGCGGTAAATCACGTCCGTGAAATTTTGAACATTTTTGTGCTTTTAGATAAGTTTTTTTGCCTTGTGTTGAATGAAAATTTATTGTTATTGAACTCCCTGTCATGTTTCTTTCATTTGGTCGTCTTTATTTCGGAATTTTAGGTTTTAAAAGTGAACAGTATTTTGTCACGCTGAATTTCTGCATATTTAATTTACGGCGACTGCCGTGGTTTGTTTGTCTTGTGTATTCGCTTCCCTGAAATATATTTTATTGAGCCTTGTTCAGCTTCTACAGAACTTTTGAGGAAAGAACTAGGTGGGCACTAAATTTACACAGTTGAAAAACGATTTACCTCAAGATAATTGGCTTGTTTTTGTCGTGTTTTTGATGTACAACTTTCATCTTTCTTTGGCCGCACTGTATAATTTCGTCGGGCGGCGAAAAAATTATCTGAATTTCTTCTTTTAAATTGGTTTTTACTTGTGTTTTTCACCTTAATGGTCTGGTGTTTTCTTAAATGTTATACGTTACAGTAAAAGAATGAAAATTCTGTTTTACTCGGTTTCGCTTTGTCCTCTAAAGTCAAAAATTAACTCATTTTTGGGTATTCAATTTTCTCGGGTTTTGTCGCGCGGCAAAGGAAAAAATATAATTTCTTGTTTTCTTACAAGTTAAAGACATCAAGTTAAGTTCTTCCTGTTGATATTTTTTCATATTTTGGCTGTTCAGTTATTGAACTTTCAATAAACGAAGTCTTGAAACCTGACCTTGTGTCTGTGGTTACTGCGCATATGGTTTATTTTTTTGCTTTCGCTCGCTCTGAAATATTCCAAAAAATGCCAGGAAATTAGGGGTGGGTCGTGGACAGTTTGATGTGGGGGTCAATGGGTTAAACAATATGAGCCGTCCGTTCGAAAACCTCGCTTAACCGTTAAACGCTTTGAGCTCTCCGTTCGCTAGTTTTGCTTTACTGTTAAACGCTTCGAGCGGCCCGTTCGAAAATTTTGCTTTACTATTAAACGTTTTGGAGGTATCCGTTAGAAAACTTCACTAAAACGTTAAACGTTTACAGCCATCCGTTTACATCATTTCCTAAACCGTTTGAACGCTAACTGTACCTGTTAAAACGCCTAGAGAGGCCGTTTACTAAGCATTTACGATCGTTCGTTTTCATCCATTTAACGGATAAGTGCAAGTGTACGTTTTCCCGTGTAAGGTCACAAGTGTTTTGAGTTTTATCGAGCTTTGGCCATTGTCCCCGTGTTGTGGTCTCTCAAGAAACCAAGTTGGAGCCAGCTAGCTTTTATTTCGGCAGAGTTACAGGCCAGAAAGGTTTCCATACGAAAGTCTCTCATTTTCGATCCGCCAGTTTTGACTTTCAGTGTCTTTTCGTAATCAATCAGTTCTTGTGACTCGTATTGCCAATTCTGGGCCTCTGTTATTGTGAAGAGCCGTTGTGGGTCTTTTAGTACATTTTTGTAGAGCGTACACCTCGAGGGAACATTCAGAATTGAAAAAACAAGATGGCAGACAGAGTTGTGCCCCTTGAGAGGTCAAATTTCAACTTTGCTGGCAAAAGGAGTTCATTCATTATGATGCCCCTGGTTTGCTCTCTACACCATGCAAGTTTCGTGGTGATATGTTAAATCCCCAGTGAGTTAGCAAGCTACATGTGTGTCATACAAAAGTCTAAACACAGCTCTGCTTCATATGAACAACCAATGTGTTACTTTTCTAATTTTGCTCGACTTAAGTGCTGCCTTTGATACAGCTGACCATGACACCATGCTACGTGACTTGAGTATTCATTTGGTATACAGGAAAAGCTCTCTCCTGGTTTGCATCCTATTTGTCTGGAAGGACTCAGTAGATAATGATTAACAAGTTAATATCTAAACCTTTTAAACTAGAATGTGGCGTGCCTCAAGGCTCCTGTCTGGGTCCGCTATTGTTTACCTTGTACACAAGTGAGCTTTTTGAGATGATTAAATATCATCGGCCCATGATGCACTGTTACTTTGATGATTCTCAAGTTTACATCTCATTTAGTCCGAACAACAGAGACGAGCATCTTGCTGTGGTGAGGAATATGGAAGACTGCATCAGAGACATCCGTTTTTGGATGTTGAATAATGGTCTCAGATTAAATGACAACAAGACTGAATTCCTCACCATTTGAACGATTTGCAAAAGAGTCTAAACTAGACATCAAAACTCATTTTAAAGCTACTGAAACATTTCAGTTCACGCATTTCTCAAGCTGCCACCCACCAGGGGTCAAGAAGGGCTTCATTTAAGGCAAAGCACTTAGACTTCTCCGTACTAACTCCTCCCAAGGAGCGTTTAAAACTGCTATTAAAAGATTTAAAACAAATGTCATAGAAAGAGGGTACCCTGAAACTCTTGTTTCAAATACTCTCGCAGAAATTAAATTTGAGGAGAGAAAACACGCCCTACAAAAGAACCAGAAAGCAAACACGCAAATCCTGCCTTTTGTCACACAATACAGCTCATCAGTGCCTAACCTTAAGCATATACTTATGCAGAACTGGCATTTAATACAACAACAGCCATTGCTTAGAAGAATATTCAAAGATCCCCCATTGTCTTGTACAGAAGGGGCAGATCCTTAAAGGATATACTTGTGCGAGCTAAGCTCTAACTGGCTATTACACACGAATGGGAATCGCGCAGGCCTGCTTCCTCTTTATTATCACTATTGATTTTTACCAGGCAGGCCCCGTCCCATCACGTGCGAGTACGGACTTTATACAAACCTAATTATAGCATGTATACAAAGTGCAATCACAACATGTACTACAAAAAAATGAGTTAAAAAAATGAAATGCAGTATGTAATACCCTACGCCAGTGACCAGCACTTGGCGAACTACTAGAACATAAAAGGGTCCCTACATAAACTGCTCTATTCTGTGAGATATGTACAATACATGCTTAAAATTTTGCATTATAGCCATCAGAAAAAACAGCGTTCAGCTGTGTACAATAGGATCGAAAGAACTGCTCTATCACATTCCACTTGTGATGCATCAGCCAATCGAAATTAAGAACTTTCGATCCGCCGATCAACTATACAAGCTGCAAAAAACAGGCCTTTGACCGAGTGATACCGAGCATTGGTCGAGGATCGAAACCGCGGTATTGCCCGAGATACTACGGCCATGAGCCTACTAACATCAGACGGTCTACTAGCTGACCGCGCCAAAACCAGCCAAGACTTCATTATGGGAGAACCTAACGAAGAGACGAATGTGAACCAAAGAGCTGAGATAACGAACCCGCATGCGGACAATCCAGACCTTGAGTCAACGGATAGTGAGGAGTCTACCCACGCCGAAGAAGACAAGGTAAAACAAGAGAACCACCGCAAACGCAAACGAGACAATCCCAGCAAACTGGAAAAAGACCTTGTACATTCTCAGAATGCGCCCGAAATCACTGAAAAAGCACCTGGCAAGGCAGACTTGCCCAAAGTCACTGCAGTACAGAGCCAGGGCCAACATAAAGACGGACGGCGAATTCAGAAAAGACATTAAACGTCTTCGCTCAAAAGCTGAGCAAGATTTTGTACAAGCTTTAATCAGGTTTCACAATCGAAACATCGAAGGCCTCCGTACAGCCATATGACAAGAGAAAAGAGTTAAGGCCAACAAAAAACAGAAGCACAATGTAACCAAAACAACAGCTTTCACACGCTCGGCGCCCAAAGAAACTGTTAACGAAAACACTGTAAAAAGAGTGTCGAAGAGAATCGATAAACTCAAAGCCGAGATCATGTCATTGTCAACAATTTTGGATGTCAATAATAAACAGAAGAGAGATTATACTTGTCTCCTCTCTGACTCTCGTAATATAAAACGGGGACTTGGGAAGATAAATCCATCCCAAACACAAAACAAGAAGCGAAAAGAATGCAGAAAAAATGATCGAAAAGATCGTTTACATGCACAAACAGAGGCAAACAAAAACATAAAAAACCTCTCAAACATAGCACTGACAAGCGACCAGACCAACTTGTTAGCTAAGGGTCTCAAATTCATCCCCACACCAAAAGAAAACGAGACACAAATAAGGCGCCACATTTTAAAGGACTTCGAAAATTTCACAAGAAGAATGCGCCTACAATACATTTTCTTTGGGGAAGACAACGAACCACATCCCTTCCATGTTAAATCTAACTGGATACCACCGGTTCAAAAATCAGTGGCTCTAGAAAGCTACTTAGAAGAGGTTAAAGTTCAACTAGCTGAAACACAGCTAACAAAACCTAAGGACAATCTGCTTAACACGGAACGAAAGGCGTTGAAAACGCTACGGGAGAATGCCAAAATCAATCTTAAAAAAGCAGACAAGGGCACACAAACGGTTGTTTTGAACACTGTAGATAAAATCCGCGAAGGACAAATCCAGTTAGACAACCCTGAACACTACAAACCCCTTGAACGTCCTATGGTTGTTGAAACATCGCTTAGAGTTCAACAATTAGTTGAACTCCACGAGCAGAACTATATTGATGACATGACCAACAAATAGTTCTGTCAAACACCTAACCAGCCTCGCACGCCAGCTCAGAGGACATGAATTTCACATGGGATTTCACACGTCACATGGGAAGGGGGTTGTTGATGGTATTGGAGGGATAGTAAAGAGGGTTGTGTGGAGAGCAGTATCCTCTAGGAGGGTGCCAGTTGTTGCTGATACTGTATCTTTTCTAAGGTTGCATCTGAAATGTGTAAAGCAGTTAAAATCAATTTCATCAGTTCTAAGGAGCTAGACAGGTCTGCAGATTTGCTAGACCTTAGCACTTGCTTTCAAGAAGCAACAGCCATCCCTGGCATATCAAAATATCACTGCATTGAACCACAAGAGGGTGGACAGGTCAGATTTCGTATCTATTCTTCTCAGCCACATTATGTTGAGCTTGGAGATCCACACAAAAGCGATTCTAATTCAGAGAGTGATAATGGAACAACCAGTGATCTGAGTGAGCTTGAAGGCAGAGACGAGGATTACAACTTTGACAGTAATGATGAAGAGATAACTACAAGTGAAGGTGATCATGCTGATGACACTGATGAAGAGGAAGACAACAGTGGAGATGACAGGATCAGTGATCACGAAAGTGCAGGTGGAAACAATGATACCTTAAGTGCAGCAATACTAAAAGTACAGCAGTGTATTCCGAGAGATTTACAACCCCTTTTTGATGTTTCAAAGCCCTTCACTTTGCACCACTTGCAGTATAGGGCAGATGCTATTGCAAAAGGCGTTCTTTCTTTTCATGGCCACAGCATTATAAGTGACACTGACCTCGAGGCCCTGTTGGGTGAAAGCTCAGTTTAGAGAGATAACTGGCTCTCTAACTTTGTCATTGACAACTACCTTGAAATTATGAGAAATAAATACTCCATGGAAGATTTCAAAATCACGACCATTACCTGGGAGAGGTTTGAAAGAGCCATTGGCGTTGTGCCTGCAAGAGAAATTTGGAAGGAAGGAGATTCATTGTGGCAGCAAGATATTATCTTTGTCCCATGCAATTCATTTCAGAGTGAGCACTGGTTTGCCTTGGCAGTGATGCCAAAGAAGAAGCAAGTCGTATCTCTTGACAGCAAAGTAAGAGATTTTGTTAAATCTACTATCTGTGATGCACTTCTTAAGATGGGCTCGTTCTTGGTTGAGCTGGATGAGAGTGTTGATCTGAGTGAGTGGGCTTTCTTCTCAAACAGGCAACAAGATGTCCCACAACAGGCCAACCTCTCTGACTGTGGAGTGTACACTTGCCTATTTGCAAGGTGCCTTTTCTCCAAAAGCCAGTGTATGGTCACTACCACCTGTGGCAGCATTCCTTAATTCAGGAAAAGCATGATTATAGAGCTGCATATGCAAGCTATTCTTCCCACTCCACCAGAGGACATAATATGCGAAAAGTATAATGCTGTCGAGTATGAGAAGAAGTTGTACTTTGGAAGAGGTGCAAGTGTAACTGACGACAAGGTTGAAGTCAAATTTCTACATCAGGTTGGAATTCAAACATTTGACTGGCCTATGAGAAATGATTTGGATACTGTCTTCAAGAGAAGAGTGTTCTATGGCCCAGTAGAGCTGAGTGGTACTGGACCATTTCATATTCTAAGCCTTGCTGAAATCAAAACCTATGTCAAAGTTTAAGTTTGCCTTGCATTGAGTAAGTTTTTTTAAGTTGACGACATTTTTGAAATTATGCTGCCCTGGTATAATAATTTAAAATATTACACCTTAGTAGCTACTTAAGTAAACATCTCATTGGTCAAAAATCAACGGTCTGTCTTTGCCGTTTACCACATAACAAACTTTTGACAAATTATTTTCTGAACACATTGGGTTATCCTCTTTCCAAAAATCATTGGTTGGGTGTAAAAAGATATGTTTGAAATTTTGACATTTTAATGTGGCTAAATGTAATTTAGGTAAAGTTAACCTCAAAGCAATGCTCTCCTCGTGGATGTAGACTGTTCACAGTCCCCTATTTTTCCGTGAAATCGTAGATGCCGATCGTTGAGTTCGACGGGCCGCCATCTTGGTCTCTCGATGCGAGCGAATCTGGGGAGAGTACAAAATGCCTGTGGATAGGGGTGAGGGGGCGGAGAAAATAGGGAGACTGTAACAGCTTCCCACTGTCTCGCATTCACTGGGTTAGTTGCTCCAGCAACGGCAACAGCTGATTGGTCGAGGGGACAATAGAGTTTATCAGAGCGTAGCGGAGCGTTGACAACTTGAGTGACAGAAAATGATTAATTCGCGGCTTAGGCCCAAGTGGTATCGATTGCAAGGGAATTTTCTGGAGAATGTTTTGATTTTGATCGTCTGTGTGCTACTTGTCTTGGCGGATTGGTATTGAAGCGCGAGCAAAAGGAGGCTTTGTCTCGTTTACTCGAAGGAAAGGATGTGTTGGCTGTTCTTCCAACTGGTTTTGGCAAGAGTTTAATCTTTCAAAGTTTCGTTTTGGCGAAGGAAATGGTTGAAAGCTCCGTTGGCTGTTCTTCAAGCAGACCTTCCTGCCTTGTAATTGTGCCGCTACGTAGCATCATAGAGGAGCAGGTCAACTCAAACGAGTTCGACCTTGAGGTGACTCCCTGACTTTCCTCGTCGGTGCTTTCTCGATTAACAGCTGTCCTGATGAAATCAATCAAGGAACTTGCATTTCGAATCTTCACCGCGCACTTTGAGGGATCTTGAATAGATTTTTGGTCGAAACGTACTTGTTCTTGTTCCGAAATCACCGACTAAAATTTTAAAATTAATGCCACAAAGACGGCACGCATCTGAAACATTGGAATTCTCTGCGGGCTTTGCCGCTTTCTTTGGAGTAGGAGAAGAGTTTTTCCGTGCCGCATTCATTCGACTCAATTTAGTAAACCTTCCAAATGATTTCAACACGGGGTCATGTTATCCGATCATATTTCC
>OZ026600.1:22441263-22478763 GCA_964020085.1 Micromussa lordhowensis | reverse complement strand
CTCAAGTTATGTTTTATTTTCATTCACAATTCGTCTTCTTTTATTATATTGTGTTAGTTTGGTAAGAATTTTTTTGATAGAGGGCCACAAGTTTATTAGTTTTCTTATCTATTCTGTGCCACCCTCTTTAAATAAAGTGTATTATTATTATTACATGTTTCAAATACAAGTTAGTAGTGGCTTTTTGGTTAACAAAATACACACAATGTACATGTATGTATGAATCACAAAGTATTTCCTCCTTTAATTTAAATTCACACACAAATACACATAATTACAATAACATTACATTTTACATGGGGGCGTTATCACACACACACACACACACATTTCATACAGTTTACAAATAAATGCACTTTACACCCATTTAAAGTGCAGGCAATCTTTTTGGCCTGTACTATAGGTTCTATGAAGACAAACCTTTTTCTAAGATGTATTTCTTTTGCCCTTTCAAATGATATATGGTAGACTATGATGCTTTAAATAACTGTAGAGATATTACATACAATCAAAAGGCTTTTAAGCCACCTTGCAATATTTAAAATGGTAATGTTATTACAAGGGTACTTTGGGGGGGTCAAAAAGATTTTAAGGAGATGGTCATGGTTGTATGACTGCATAAATTTAACAGCAATCAACAATCTACACATAATCTTAAAGTTTATTTAGGTGAAACACTTAAGCTGTTTTGACTGTTACAACTGTATCGAGTTCTAAAAACAAAATGTGTTATGTACGTGTGGTTTTCCGCTGGCTGAGTCATGAAAGAAGCGGAAAACGTTTTTCTCACACACGGCTGGGAGTCTGGGTACAGGTTTGCGGGGGGTTTTCAGGTCACATGGCTTGTAAGGTGTCAGTTTTTGTTTTGCCATCCGCCATTGCCTGACATGCCCCGCCCACCCACCCGTGAAGTACTTGTAGAATGTGTTAAGTGAGGAAAATTATTCTCTAGCCACTTTTGTGTCGTTGTAAGACAATTGTATTGTTATATTAATAAATGTCAGGCCGTGTGGTTCGGCTTGGCATGGCTCCCGGCGGTGTGTGAGAAATGGTACTTAAGAGATAACTATAATCAACTTGATTTCTTTCAACTAGACCAAATCCACATTTCATTCTACATCTCTTTTCCTTTAGAATTAAGTCAAGGACTATTCCTGTCCTTAGGACTCGAGTTAATACAAAAAATCGTTGTTCTTTCATTGCCCTAAAAACCACTGAATCTGGGGTAGAAATTACTCACATGAAAGCAGGCCCCAAACTGACCAAAATACAAATTGCTAAGGTTGTAGAACAAACCATGTTTTCAGATGACTTTTACGAGCACGAGTATGCACCCACCGATCTCCTGACCTCAGTGGAGAATGAGAATGAAAAACCCTTCCAGCATTCAAAACATCCAGAATAGATGACATGGCCAGTAAAACAAGTCATTTGGTGGGCATATCGAGTGATTTCTAGCAGAAACCAACAACCATTTGAATTTGTAGTAGCTCACTGTGCAAATCATTTATTTAAGCCAGTGGTAAGCATCAATCAATCAGCAGCTTTAACCAAACTAGAATGAATCAACAGTTGTATTCCCTCATCAATTGTGCCTTATTACAGATTGAAGCAGTGGTAAGGTTTCAGTCTGGGAATCGGAAGTTGGAATGAAGGGTTGTGAGGATATGCCAATGTCTGATCTATGCAATAACTGAGAAGCAAAGGCGGTCCTCAGGAAGGCTGGATGACAAGCTGTTAAAAAGCATACTAACATAAACAGAGAAGAAAATCATAAAGGGTTGAGAAAGATATTTTGAGCACAGGGCTCTCATTAGTAGCCAGCAGCCGTCGACTATCGCCAGTTACTCTGACAAAAATCGCCAGCTACTTTAATCACGAAATGACACTGAAAGTTTAGATACCGAACAAGTCTGACCAGCAGATTCATATCCTTGATAGGGAGTGAAAAGTAAAGCATCTCATTCACAAATTGGGGGCTTTGGTCGTGACATTGCACGCAACTGAAAAGCCACATTGAAGTTTGGCACCTTTGCACGGTAGCACAGCAGAAAAACAGAAGTCTTTGTTTGCCGGAAGTTAGTAGTAAGAACTGCTTTGGGTTTGGTTGAAGTTTAACTGCAGGATATCCTAGCACTTCACAGCTATTAGTAATTTCACCTGGTTTCTTGTCAAAACAGGAACATTTTAGTAATATTTTCTTAGGTGAAATTAGCGCAGAAGTATGTTATAGATAAGCATGTATTTTGTCCCGGTTTGCTAGGGGTTGAAGATTTAAACAGTGAGCTGGGTTATATTCCCAAAACCCTGAGGTTATTTAATGGGCCAAAAACTACAGTTCACTCAAACTTGTGCAAAATATGGCACATTCCAGCCAAAAATTTGAAATAAAAAACCGAGGGAAGCAGGCATCGGAGAGTGTGGGGAGTGCTTGATTTCTGGTAGCTACATAGAAAAAGCTATCCAAAAGAAACGGACAATGGATTCATCAAACGACATGAAAAACATGAAATACCTCTCACCCAAGAGTAAAACGGCACACTACACTACTTCCATAAGTCCCCTAAGAAAACAGCTTGTTTCCTTAACCCTTTAAGCCCCGATAGTGCCAAATGGCAGTCTTGCACTCAGGGACCTAGACCTATTCTAGTCAATGAAAAGCAGTGTTATATCATTGCAAAGGTGCTCCTTTGTGCATCACAGTGAAAATTTGAATCAAAGTTTGATGGCGTCCGCTAGCGAAGACGAAAGTGAAGGTAACTTGTTTGTAGGATTTGGTGAAGATCGAGAGGCTGTTGCTGCATTTAGACAAGCAAGATTTGAAGCGAGACAAGAAAGTGACTCAGAGTCGGATATATCTGATATTTCGGATGTCTCTTCCATGGCAACCGCGGATTTGTCCATCTTCACTGACTCAGAAGAAGAAGAAGAAACTTGGAATGTAGATGAAAACCCTGTTCGCGTTTTGCCTTTTACTGAGCCAAGTGGTCAAACTTCTGGTGTTGCAGAGGATAGAACTGCAATTGCCTTTTTTTATTCAATGTTTCCAGAAGATTTGATCGAACACATGGTCACAGAGACAAATCGGTATGTACGTGAAAGTATTGCTGCAAAACCAGACCCGGAATGGTTTGACACAATGCACAAGGCATTTCTTGGCTTTCATGTGTTGTTTGGGATCAATCAGTTGCCAGCTATTCGACTTTATTGGAGCAATGATCCTCTCATTAGAGTCCTGGCTGTCCAGAAAGTCATGTCGAGAAATCGCTTTGACAAATTGTCGAAGTATTTTCATCTCAACAACAATGCAAATCAACTCCCTCGCGAAGATGTCAACTACGACAAATTATTCAAAGTGCAGCCTCTTCTTGATCGTGTTATTGAATGTTGTCAGACAGAACTGAGACCTGATTGAGGAAATGAGTAAGTTCAAAGGACTGCTCAATATAAAACAATACATGCCCATGAAACCGATAAAGCGACGAATTAAAGTATGGGAATGCGCCGAAGCATCGAGCGGGTTTGTGTGTAATTTTCAAGTGTACACGGGGAAAAAACAAGATGGCATGGCAGAACACAACTTGGGCTATTGTGTCGTTTCTGATTTAACCCGAAATGTAATGGGCAAAAATCACAATGTGTTTTTGGACAATTTCTTTTCGAGTGTCAAATTTGCAGAAGATCTGCTGAAGGATGGCATTTACTCCTGTGGAACAACGGGAGCGAACAGGAAAGACTTTCCTAAAGAACTTGCAACGACAAATCGTGAAGTCAAAGCCTTGCGACAAGGGGAGTCAATATTTCGCTGCAAAAACAATCTTGTTGCAACTGCTTGGAAGGACAAAGCACCCAAAGTAATCCAGTAGGAAACGACACAGTGAATGAGCAATTCCAAAGAAGACAAGAAACAAAAGGACATCTAAGACCACTAGGAATTGAAGTAGTGATGTGGGATGAGTTCCAAGGTTAAAATAATTATTTTCACTTTAATGTATTTTTTTTATTGCAACAATGTCGCTTTATTTTTTATTTTTTTATTTTGATATTAAGGTTGTTTTTTTATTTTTTTTTTTACTACTACTGTTTTTAATATTTCTCTCAGTTCCATTATTTACAATGCAGCAATTATATAACTAAAATTTATCTACTTACAATAAATTACAGTTTTAACATTTCCACAGTACAAAGAACACTTAGGGTACATTCTAATTGCCTTAATTTCTTATACTTACATAGTCATTGAATAGAAGTAGTAACATTATGTACCATACATTTGATGACTAGGAATTACTTTAATTATAATACAAGTTGTAAAACAGGAAAAGAAAGCGGAGGAGACATCTTTGGTTTCTCATATTATTTATACTTCGAAATGTTCAATTCTGTATCTAAGTGAGATTTTGTTTACAAAATCAGCAAGTAAGATTGAACTAGTATGCAGTTTGTTAGTGTAAATGTAGTATTTCATAAAAAGAAGTGTGTAATTAAATTTCTTCATTGCATTTTTTCCAAATTGTTCGGATGTAACACCGAATAGTTTCTCTTGTACGGACGGGTTAAAGTGAGTTTTGTTCCTTAAATTGAACCAATTGATGACCTCATGTGAAAATTTTTTAACAAAAGCACAGTCACTAAAAGTATGATCAATGGAGTCCCTTTCGCCACAATATACACAGTCATCGTCTGGCTGGATACCATAACGAAAAAGTTCTCTTTTTGTAACAACAATTCGGTGCATAAATATAAATTGAAATTCCTTAAGCTTGGGCTCTTTACATAGAGTTTTAAGGGAGGCGAAACGTTTTTTCCACACATCTGTTTTTGTTAGATAGTGATTGTCCCATTTTTGGGGACCCTTATGTTCTACTGTGTGTTTCCTGGTGTTAAGTAGTTTGTAAAATTCACTAGTTCGAATTTTAGTCAGGTCAATGTGTGTGGTTTCGTCAAGCTGAAAATTAAAGGTATTGCTAAGGCAAGGTTCTTTTTTGATTGGAGCCTCATTTCTTGCCAAAGTTAGCAGGTGTTTCAGGATGGCACTAATGACCTGATAATAGTGAAGAAAATCAGTCTTTTTACAGTGGTAATTGTCCAAAAAGTCTTGATACGACATTAGTTGACCGGTCGATGTTAAAAGATCTTGGATTGAAAGGATGCCATTTTGATACCATTCCCTAATAAAAAAGGGTCTATCTCCAACGAGTATATCTTTGTTATTGTGTGGAATTATCTTTTGGTCTTGACTATGATTATATAAAGTTTTTAATTCTCTAAAGTACTTTAGAATATTTCTATAGAACACCGGCAGTGAGGTTAGGTATTTTTCGTCATAATTGCATCTTAATAAAAAGTTGACACCCCTACTCCTTTTAGATAGTAATCTGGGACTGTTTTCCATTTTGGATTTCTTGGCAACAAAAGTCTAGGAATCCAGGCCAGTTTTAGTTAGAGCCTTAAACATTATTTCTGTGTCTACCATACACAGTCCGCCTTTATTGATGTCTTGGTAAAGCCCCTCCCTATTAATTTTGTATTTTTTGTTGTTCCACAGGAAGTTAAATAGTTTTGTTTTTAGAATTGGTGTGATTTCCTCAGGAACATTTAATGTTAAGGCTGAATAAACTAGCTGTGACAGTCCTAGAGACTTGATTATCATAACTTTTCCAAACAATGTGAGATTTCTTGCTCTCCATATATCCAAATTTGTTTGCATCTTGCGTATTTAAGATGAAAGTTTAATTTGTTGTTTTCCTATCATTATACAAAACATGAACCCCTAATATACGCACCGGACTGCATATTCATTTTAGATTTAAAGGATTGTTTTTATTTTTTCCCATTTCCCCAGCCACATTGCTTTAATGTATTATTTAATGAAACAGTTTTAATAAAGTCTTGAGTTAAAGAAAATTAAAATACTCAAAGGAGGGTATTGCCTCTTTACTGTCCCCTCTTGCCCCCCTTTTAAGCTTTACTGCCAACCAATTTCTTTATGTAGATACTATTGATTTTATCTCAACCCAATTAGCAAGTTATTTTGGGTGCATTTACCTACTTTTCTGTTTCAATTTTCCTTTTGTAACTTAGAGTTTTTCTAGTTTCAATTGTAAATTAAGTGTGTTATTATTGCAAATATTCAAGACCCACAAAAACGGCTTCTTTTGGCGTGGATAAGGAAAACATGTAATGCTTATTTTTGTTGTTGATGTTGTCCTTGATGCTTATTTTGTTGTTGATGTTGTCCTTGTAATTTAGTTTGAAATTTTTGTATAATTATTGTAACATTTTTATAAGACTGCAATATTTCTCTCGAGATTCAAATAAAAGTAGTCTGGAACCTAAAAGGAGCTGGCCATAACAGGTTACAGTGTATTGGAAGACAATCTGAAGGTCCTTCACAATGTCTACAGTGATGCAATACAACCTGGTCTCAAGAAGGCATCATACATTTTACAGTCCCTGTGGAGGGACTTGACCTCTTGTTTTGACATCATATGGCCTTACTTCCATGTGGAAAATTTGATGACATCACACGTGTCACAGGAATTCATCGTGCTGTGCCTCAAGGCATGTTTAAGATTTCAATTCTGTTGTGTGATGGGGCATCCTCTAACTTAACAGTGTTGAAGGTTCCTTCAGGCAACTCAACCACACAATTCCTTACGATGCAATGCTGCAACTTTGAGGGAACGTTTCAATATTGAGGCATCACATATATCTGAAGATCCATATGGCAACCCAATTTTCTTGTTATGTCCAAGCCATCAGGTATTGGAAAACTACATTCTGCAACTATCAATATTGCAGACAATACTTGTTAGGAACCTCATCCTGAGGGTTCTTCATTATTCTATAATTCTATTTTTGATTAGACTGACTTCCTTAAGAAAACATAGTTTCATTCTAATGTGACCAGCAAAACTCACTTTATAACCAGCTCAAATTTCTTTTGCATTGTTAAATTAAAAAATAGTATTTTACTTGTTTGAAGTTTTACATTGCTATATTTTTTTTCGACTCTAAGTATTTTTCAGCCGAAGAACATGACAGCTGCTCCCTACAGTTCCATTTACGCAGGACAATCACCAGCTTGCCTAGAAGACCATTCAGAAGGTGTTTGCTGAAGATCTTGACCGAGCTGAGAATGCCTTGTCGAAAAGTGCCAGGATTAAAATATGCACACATTTAGAGAGATGACTGGACGTGCTTAAATTTAAGACCAGCAAAGATAATGCAGCTATGGCCAGTCAAACTGTACATATTGTCCTTTCCAGTGTTACCATTGGCCTACTAAATTATCTAGCTGCCTTCAGTTAGGGAACGTTCTTGCTATAGCTGTTGTTGTTCAGTGCCATCCTTGGTTCAAATTTTGTTGTTGTCTGTTTTGTTTGGGGTATGATAGTTTATGAAGTGAGTTTGAAAAAACGTATAAACATAGCCAACTGTTAACATTTCACCTACACCCTTTGGCAACATGCCCTACTTAATTACCACACGAGAAGTGCAGCACTGATCAGATAAAATAGCCAAATGCGAAGATCGTTACAAGACTCGCTGATTGCAAACGCACTTGCGCATACGCAATTTGAATTTAAATTTTAACAGCCGTTAGCACGTGGAAAGCCCACTAGAACAGTTTTTTAGCATGGCAATGATAGGCTTAAAGTTCTTTAGAAGAAATTTGTCTGCGTGCCTACAGGAAGTCACCAGTTCATTACGTTTGTTCAAGGTCGCCAGTTCCGGTTTGCAAATGATGAAGTACTTCTCCCACAGACACAAATTGCAGCAGTTTGAGGGAGGATAATAAGGAGAGGTTTGTTTTAAAATCCTCCAGGTGATCTTGAATTTTAACCTTGCCTCCTTTAAATACCAAACATGCTTGCTGAGCTCTGTGCTGGGTTTCTTGCTGGAGTCGCTGAAAGAAGATTTGTGGTTGACAAATCTTGCTTTGAAAGAGGTTTTGGTGAGCCTGACATACGTTTGGGCTGGCCTGCTGTCTTCCGTTGTCACCGATGCTTGATAGACAACGGATGATTTTAGGCAATTCCTGGTCATAGGGCAGTCAGCCGGTCTTCAGCAGTTGCATGCTTTCAAAATTGGTGGTGTGGTTGCTTTCTGCAACGTTGATTTGTTGCGACCATCAATTTTCTGCTTGAGGCGGGGCATGCAACTGTAGCTGCTCTTGACCGTGTTCCAGTTGAAGATCTTGTGAAACATGTGGCTTTCAGCGAACTCTTCAGCAACGATCTTGAGAAACGCACGCCCAACTTTTGTAGCCACATTCATGCTAAAGGGTGGATTGTACCAGATGATGTTTTGCTGGCGCTTTTTTCTGGTGGAGCTCGAAGATTGCGTTAATGCTTATTTCGGAATAGAGTTAACTATTTCTTAACTTCTTCATCGCACGTATTGTCCACTTAATGAATTTTAATTGCACATATTACATAATATATTATTGTGATTTCTTACATTTTTTTTTAAATCTTACATTTTTTTTTAATATTTTACACATTCTGTTTCATGGTTTTGTATAAATAGCACAAGTTCAGTTGTACCAGGTATTTTTAGTTTTTAGTTTTTAGCACGTACTGAGGAAGCCCGAAGGGCGAAACATTTACACTAGATTAAAATATACAAGACCTGTGAGAAGTTCGCCAGCGACTCATCTTTTCATTCTCCTTATTAACTTATCCGAGTCAAGACATTTTGTATCCTTTGGATCCTCCTCGCAAGTGGCATCATTGTTGGATACTCAATCTTTATCATTCTACTTACTCTGCGAACAACAGGTCGAAAGGCGTGGCTCGTTGTTTCTCATCATGTACCTGGGTTCTTCCTGACAAGGCTTTCCCCACAGAGGGTCTATGTTCAGCCCAGAGTGATCAAGTACCTGCAGGAAGTTGAAATGAAACCAAGAGTCTGATTGACGCCACCCATCCCAAAACAGACAAAATGTGCCACGCAGAGAACAAGGAGGAGTGGACAAACACAAAAAAGCCAAAGAGAAAGAAGTGAGAAAACGAAAGAGTTCCATGTCGACTCGACTCCAGGCAGATGAGCCAGTCAAACGCCAGAAAAAAAGCTGCAAAGAGAAGCATAGGGCAAGAGGCAAACACGACCAGACACCATTACGTTGTCGATCTTGGAACAGGGTGACAAAACTCCAGGAGTCAGTTCAATAAAAGAATTACTTGTAGTTTTTACAATTGTAGAAACCGCATGTTAAGTCCAGCTTGTAAACACAAGAATTCAATAAAAAAATTCCTAACACTGGAATTTACAAGTGTAGCAAGTCTTACTACAAGCATAAATTACAATTGTAGCCATAAAAAGCGCCTATCAATTGTATCCATACAATAGTAAATGACACTGGGTGTGCTTGTTTACTACAAGTCCTAGTTCAGTGCAAAATAATTTCCATTTTGAAGAATTACTCGATATCTTTACGTCCTGTTGTTGAAATTACAAAAATAACTGTTAACGCAGCTCATGAGGGAAAACAAAACAATAGTTTTGGCCCCCTTTTCATCAACTGTCACAAAAAAGAAAAAACAACAGGCATGGGAGAATATTGTGAGCCAAATTAATGGTGTTGGAGCCAACATCGACAGCATTAAAACTCTGAGATGTTATTTGGGCAAACATTCACCAAAGTACACAAAAAAAGTCAGTGAGTCCAAGACGACTGGTGCAGGAGGAAGTGGACAACTCTCTGAACTTGATGAAACTGTACTCGATATGCTTGGACGGAAGAGCGCTAACTTTGAGCCCCTGAAGGTTGAGGACTAAGAAATTGTGTTTGAGAAGGAAGGAGCAGTCTGCACTATGCCCGGAAGCGCAGGTGACGCATTCTTTTAGCCATTTTAGAATAGAACAACCACATTTATAAATTACGCTGTTCTCTATCTCAATCACCAAGAGTGCCAGGTAAAGAGCGCCTATCGGGCTCCCAAATAAAGATCTTGCTTGCAGCTAATCATTTCGTATGCTCAGAAGCTAACGTTTCCTAAACCCATTGAAATCTGTTGCGCCCACATGCGCCCGGAAATATAATCCCTCTGAAATTCCAATGCACCCTCATGCGCCCTGTCAAACATGGCACACTTTGATTAGCTATAGCTAAGAAACCATACTCCCCCGAGAATTGAAACACAGTGAAACGTGACCTGCATAAAATTATCTTTCATTTGAGACCAAACTCACAAAAATACGTTCTATTTATGATTTTCACAAATTTTTGAAAACGACAATTTAGTTCTGAACATGGCTTCTGGTCGATCTGATGAATTTCCAGGTTCATCCGATGAAGAAGATTTCTTTGCCGGTTTTACAGTTGAAGAAATTGGCCAAATGAGGCAGGATCGCTAAAGACGGCGAGAGCAAGAATTGCTTCGCGATGTGGATGAAGTGATTGATGCTCTCATCGACCAACAACCTCAGGAAAGTGCAAGTAATTCCAATGTTGGGGTTTTTGCTGATGATGGCGATGAAGAAAGTGGCAAAAGCAGTGATGAAGAAAAACTGCTATTATTAACGCAGATTCCGAGGATGCGCCTGGAATTTGATATGATAGTAAGCGGCTGCTTTGGTCAACAAATAAGCTCTCACCGTAGACCGAGTATTGCAGGTGTAACGTGGTCTATGACATTACAGACCATTGAAGTTGAAATTCCATGGCACGAATGCATTATATGATAAAATGAGTTTGTACCAAGGAAGTACAGGAAAACTAAAAGTTGCTGTCACACTTTCAATGCCCTGTTTCGCTGTGTTCTGTGTTCTAATTGTGGACCCACTGCTGCTAACAGATGCTCAAATGCTTCGATAGGAAGCCGGAAGTTCTGTCTGAATTTGCGTGGACGTTGGACATCAAGAAGCCGTCTTTGCTCAAAATTTCGTGGCTGTCGTCTTATTCTGTTTTGTAATAGTTCCTCTATCTCTTCTTCGCTCGAAGACGACATGTCTTTCCCTCAATAAAGCCAGCGACAAGTTCATTTGGAAGATTACAAGTGACTTACGACTTGTAATTACCTCTTGTAGTTTACAAGTGGGGAGTGGAACAAAAACAAGTTGGACTCCTGTAAAAAGTTTCATGAATTGGCATAATTTCAAATTTTACACGTGTAGCGCTACACCTGTAATTACAAGATGGACGCTTGTAACCTGGACTTGGACTACAATGGTCCGACTTGTAGATTACAAGTTTAAAATTTTGTTGAACTGACCCCAGGTTCAATGTA
Organism: Micromussa lordhowensis; assembly: GCA_964020085.1. Lineage (NCBI taxonomy): Eukaryota > Metazoa > Cnidaria > Anthozoa > Scleractinia > Lobophylliidae > Micromussa > Micromussa lordhowensis. Next base: position 22,467,526 of record OZ026600.1, on the reverse strand, counting down.
CATCACAGAAAGGTTTGTTGTCAAGCCAGGCCTGGTGGCCTTTCAGAGACCCTCCACCTACAAAGGGTTTGGCTACACACAGTTTGCAGCGATCGAAAAAGTATTCGATCAGATAAGACTTGCGTAAAGGAAGAATCCTTGATGGTGATGGTAGTGGTGAAGACAGACAGTAACCAGTAGAATGAATACGATCTTTCTTCTTTTAGTTTTACTTTAAATGCCCATGTATAAAGGCCACACTTTTTCACAAAATTGAAGCAAAAAATCAAGGGTGCGGTTTATCCATGGATACATCTGTGTTTGGAGTTCTCAAGAACCTAATTAATATTCATAAAACTTAAACATAAAGAGCATATTGCTGTTGTTCATTGACTTTTTCATGAGTAGTGGCTCCTAAAGGAGCCATTTGTAATATATATTTGCAATTATAATATTATTGTACTTATATTCTTAATTAACTTAAATTTAAATTTGTAATTTTTAATTGTACTGAGCTGAAAAACCCACTTTGTGAACATCAATAAAGTTCGTATGTATGTATGAATTTGTGTCTTCAAGTGTTGATCGGCAAATTTTGCTCTACAAGAGTTCTTACAAGCGATTAATTTTCACTTTACTCAAACAACTAAACACCAACCTACAAGGAATCTCCATTCCTCCACACAGCTGTTTGCAGTGACATCTACGGCCAGTCACTTCCACGCATATCTTAACACCACGTGCAATAAAAAAAAAAAAAAATTCACGAGTACTCGCAAGGTGATTGGCTGACTCATTGTTTTTGACCACCTTCACGGTAAATTTGTTGACTGCATTATCAAGCTCTTTTTCTAGATTAAGTTTTTCGCCGTTTGGAGGTTTCCAACCATCTTTATAGACATGGTATCTCCGAACAGTTGAGTCGAAAGCTTTTCGACGCCCAGGCCCTCCCCACATTTAAAGCTAGGCTATTAAGCACTTGTTCGTTTTGTTTCAATGGGGAAGGAATTTCCACTTTATGGCGTGTTTCAATGTGACAATCTTGAAAAATCAGATCAAAAGAGCATTTTAGTTAAAGATGTCGTAAATTCAAACGAAAAAGGTTTGTAAGACAAATGAAATTTTGATTCCTTTAAACTTGATAAATGTGAAAGATGACACTTCTATTTTTTTCCAAAATCTGCGCTTCCAAGTTGGGGGTGCGGCTTATTTACAGATGCAGATGTATTTTAGTTTAGTTTTTTTTCGACCAATGCATGTTTTGTTCTAGGGTAGTCTCGCAACAATTTTCTTTTTCGAGTAATAAGAATAAGAACAATAAGAACAGTCAAACACCAGAAAAAAATGCTGCAAAGAGAAGTACAGCAGAAGAGGCGAACACAAAGACCAGGAACCATTATGTTGCTATCTTGGAATAGCATGACGGAACTCCTGGTTCCACGCACATCACGGAAAGGTTTGTTGTTAAGCCAGGCCAGGTGGTTTTTCGGAGACCCTCCATGGATCGCACCTACAAAGGGTACGGCTACACAGAGTTTGCTTCGATCAAAAAGGAATTTGATCTGATCAAGACTTCAAGGACCCAATGTACTTTTCATGGACTTTCAAGGCTTTGAATTTTGATTTTCAAATTCAAGGACTTTCAAGGTGCGTGTGAACCCTGATAAGAACAGTCAAACGCCAGAAAAAAAGCTGCAAAGATAATCACGACTGAAGAGGCAAACATGAAGACCAGACACCATTATGTTGTCGATCTTGGAACAGGCCGACGGAACTCTTGGTTCCACTCACATAGTGGAAAGGTTCGTTGTGAAGCAGGGCCTGGTGGTGGTGCCTGCTGTCAATCTTCAAACCACTTATTCTACAGAACTCTTTATTTATTTAAAATCAATATTTACCAATTTCCACTAATGACTTACGTGTACCTGCTTACTTCGCAAGTGATAAGGAATGCTTCCTGAACAGAGACCTATGGAAATGACGAAAATCGCACACCGACAGCACTTCCAAAACAAACCTGATCACAGGTCCACTCATATCTGTAGAATTAATTCAAAGGAAAATGATAAAAATATTTTTAAATATGCAAGATAAAAGTTGCATAACAAGCCTGCAGAAATGGTTTTAGCTTTTTGGCCCAAATCTAAGCTTTTTTGTCCTTCACAAAGGTTATCTGTGTCCTAACACAAGTACTTGAAGAGTATTTTAATGATAATGTCCATCTGTTATTTAACCCATTGACTCCCGTGCCACCCGTAAACCAGCCATGAAGAGCATTGGCCTTTGTTCCACTTCTGATGTCATCACCTTTGATCAAAGTTGGCATCCAGGGCTCGAAATAGAAAAAAATTATAGCCTTCCATTTTTTTTATTTTCTGGCAGGCCAGACAAATTTTGGCCTGCCATTTATGTTTTTTGACCTGCCACAATGACATATTGAAATGTTTAATTATTAATGAAATATTACTATTTTTCATTTTCAGTAAATAGTGCATTTCTTGAGGGGCAAGAATTTGAAGAAGCAGGGATGGAAATAAGGGAAAACAGATTGATAGATGATTATTTTCGATGGTGTAAACGGTCATGCCCCCCCCCCCCCCTAGCAAGATGAAGAAACATCCGGACACTTTTTTCACCTTTTATTTAACAAACATTCAATGCTGTGCATCAAGAGGAGAATTACCCACTACTCACAGTGATGTCCATACAAATTTATGCCAAACTTGAACAATAGTCAATAAAAAGTAACTCAAGAGCTTGTGGTGTCCTTCTTAGAAACAAACTGTTAGAAGAAATGTGCAGGCTTCGGAAACAGGAATTCAAGCTTTCATGGACAATACATTGGTCCAAGCTGCCATTTTTAACACTGGTTAGATTTGAAAGCAACAAAATGAAATACAATATTAAGTGGACCTGGCTGCTTCAGAAACTCACTCTCATGCTCCAACTTCATTGCAAGCTTGTGTGGCTCTCCTTTCATGTGAGTCAACACGCTATCTTTCTTCACATTGGTCGTACCTTGATCGCGACACCAGGTTTCGTTGAAGTTTCTTAGTTTCGTTAGCTTTTTCTGGTGTTTCCTGCATATCTTGCATCGTATACTTCTTACGAAGATTGCACCGCTTTTCCTCTCAGACTCTACTATTTCAATCCAATCGCCACACTTCCAGCTTGAAAGTGTAGATTTCTTAGTCTTTCGATCTGATTGATGCCTCCATGTTGCCTTTGACATCTGTTGCTGCTGCCCAGCTGATTGTAAGCTCTATAAAGTCGACCCATTCCCTTCGCCAACCCGCTCAAAGGGCCCAAACTGCATGCCGGGTTAAACTACACGAGAAAACCGCAAGCCAATGCGCCTGCGAACGCACGCGTGGGTTACGGATTTAATGGAGGGTTTTACAGTCGAAAGAGTTTCTTTTAAGTAATATTTTTTTCATCAGTGAGGATTGATTCATGGAGAGGAATAGTAGATAAAGGAGCAGGGTAAGAGGAGAAGAAAATGACACAACACCAGTCCAATAAATTTCACATGCCATTTTATTTTCGGTTTGGCAGTTCAAATTTATTTTCGCCTGCCAAACCTGAATTTTGGCCTGCATTTTGGCCATTGGCAGGCCGCTATTTCGAGCCCTGGCATCATCTATAATCAAGTTTTGCAGGAAGAAACAATCCTTCTAATGACACCCAGATCAGAGTGATCAGCTGAATGGAGCCTGAGATATGTACGAAAATACTCAGAAATTGGAGCAAGAAACGCAGAGCAAAATTTCCTGGAACTACACTTGGCTACTCCATGCTAATCATTGCACATTTCGATGATGCTTTTTTCAGGAATTTTTTAACTAAAAGCAAGCCCAGTAGAAGGTCAAACACCACAGAAAAGGAGAAAAAGGAAAGGCCAAAACAAATTGAAAACCCGAAAAGCCCAACGACATAGGTCAACTTCTCATCCAATCTAATCTATAATCTTGAATGGTGATTTATGTTTCTCACACAACAATTTCATTCTGGACAGTTGATATAAATCTCGCATGGCAGTTTATCATTTTCGATTGGTAGTTATCATCTTGCATGACAGTTTTTCATTCTCGTATAGTAATTTTAATTTCTCATACAGTGATTTTCTCACATAGCAATTTCTCAATCTCTCAGATCAATCACCGAGACTCGATAAAGGATTTTGAACTCAACCCACTTTTGTCATGCTTGTCTTGCCATGCCTTCCTGCTTAGATCTCTGCTCTCAATATAAAAACGTAAGGGAAAAGGGAACAGCCTTGCCTAAAACCTCATCAAGTAGCTAATAACTTAAAGTAGTTTGTTGTATATCCAGTGTTAGTCTGCTGGCAACTGGTTTTTTTAGCTTAGTCATCGCGAACGCAAACGTGTAGAAGAAGGCGAGAGAGGGTGGTATGGCCGAGTGGGGAAGAAGGCGAGACAAGAAAAAACCGTCTGCAGCCTCTTCTTACTGATTTTAAACCCTCCGTCAGCCCAGCAACGGAGTACCTGATTGGTCAATATGTGCCCGATGACAGATAGTTGACAGAAAGGTAAATAAAGACGAGCGATGCAAGTCATGCAATGGTGAGGATCATCCCTATCATCAAGACGCGATCACCTCGGAGAAACTTAAACTGTTGAAAATCAGTTATTTAAAGGCTGAACAGAAACAAGCTGTTGTCGGTTTCCTTAATACAGACAGTTGACTCTCTAGTTCTGCAGTAGAAGTCTAGGCGGACTTTGGTTTTTCGCCGGACGTTGAAGATTTCGATTTACTCTTTCAGCGCTGTTGTCTCGCATTCATCGGAAGTTGCTTCAACATAAGCTACGACGGGGTTTAAATTAGCCTTTAAGAAACGGGATAGCTCAACGGCGTTCCAAATTTTTAACGCACACTTCGCACAGACTCTGGAGGAATAACTTGGATTGGAAACGGGATCAGAAGACCTAGATCTTCAGATAAAAGTTAGTCCAATGTGTTGAATTCTGCAGCAGCAATCCCCAGAGCACGACGTGTCTTCGGCTTAACTACGGAAGCATGTTTCTTAGGCTCTGCTTGCGAAATATTCGCCCGATAAAAGCATTTGGTATTTCGTAAACACAACGGTAAAATTTTGAGCAACGGTTCATGATACTCCTGCAAGAAAAATTGATTTGGAGAAGTGCCATATTTATTTTAATTCTATAACATCACAATTTCTTGGCTTTTTCCACTGGATGGTTTTCGATTTATTTTTTTGTTGTTGCGTGACAGTGAAAACGATCTGTTAGTTAATTAGATTATTTTGACAAGTGTGAATGTCCTCAAAAACATGAGAGGAGGCTGCAGTCTGTTTTTCTTTCATGCATGCCACACCCATGTCTCGTCCCACTCTCCTTTAGGCTAAATATCAAGAGAAAAACAGACTGCCAGCAGTCTAATCCAGTGTTTTGAGCCAGCTTAACTGCCTCGGGAGACAATTTGTCTCTCTGTTGCCTTTGCAAAGGGATAAATAGGTAATAGCAGGGGACAGAACATAACCACTTGTGTTCATTCAACCATTTCGTCTGGAAATTGCAAGGTTTCGAATTCGGAAGTCGAGCATCATTTTTCCCCTTGTGAAATTTGTTTCCAGATTTTTCTTCTCGTTCGTCAATGATTTTATCCGTTTCACGTTGAAAAGAACTCAAGATTTTCCTCTTGGACATTGTTCCAAAGAAATACAGATGTAGAAGATCACTTCGGTTCACAAATGAAACAAGCTGTCAACATATGCAAATCCCGCCAATGCCAGTCACACGTGAATGATGCAAGTCTCATTCTACTTCCAAATATGGCAAAAGTGATCCTCACTTGATTATCCTGCCTTTGAGCTTTTGATTTCACATGATGGTAGAGTGTGCAATAATTCCACAAATAGTTGTATATATTATCTCGTAGAACGACAAGATTTCATAACAATATTGCAGAGTTATTTGGGGAAACACTTTGGCATCTGCCACGTTTAAGTACTTCAAAAATATGGGCATACCAAAAACGTGGATGAAACTGCGTAGTGTGACAACATTCGACGCTTACAGCTTCTACGTATGTGACAGGTTTGGAATGTTGTTCAAGGAGCAAAGTGTGAGACAATAGCGTCTTAAAAGGAATTTATAAGGTGATAAACAATTTTTACATGAAAATGTGAAATGCTAGCCTACAAAATATTAAGGTGGCTCAAAACAGTTTTCTGATTTTTTGAGACTTACAGAACTAGGTGCGATTTTTCAGGCTTGGAAGTGTTCTGTTTTAAATGGCTCTTCTATTTTTTAAGAAACTCTCCACTGTTCCTTTCGTGGCGTTTAAGTCATTAATTAAGGTAGCACTCTCCTGTTGCATAGCAACAAACTTGACCCACTTTTTACGATTTATTGCATCTATCTTAAAAACTAAGCCGGTGACCCCATATTTTTTTGATAAAAATCTTGTTAGTCCACACTGAAGAAGAAACAAGGAAAATTAGAAAAAATTCTGCGGAGTAGATTTTGCTTAAATTGTAAAAAATGGAAACTTTCAAGTTTTAAAATTTCCACTCCGCAGTTTTTTTTTTTAACATTTCACACATGCATTCCGCTCTTGCTGTTGAATAAGTTTTTGCATTAAAAAAGTAGGGTCACCAGATCCGTTTTTGAGATATTAGCTTCGTGAATAAGGAATTTATCGCGTGCGTTCTACGCGCAAATTAAAATCTTGACCTTGCAAGATCGCACTTTGCACACGCGTGAAGGCAGTCCGCTGCTCAGTGAAGCCCGCAATTCCACGCGAAGAGACGTGGATACCCGCGAATAGTGTTTTCTTTTTCGCTGTTGTCGTTAGCAGCACAAGCGGTAGAGAAAGAGTACCACAAATACCCGAAGGTGAAGGTGGCCTAGTAAAAAGAACGAAGAAAACTTGAAGAGTACTTTTTTTCCTGCTGTTGTTTAGATTGTTTAGATTATCAAATTTTCGTTCACGTTCTAGTACAACAGTTTAAAAGAATGTTTTCTTCATTTGAAATTAACCCATTGTCTCCCGTGCCGGCCGTAACCGGCCGTGCGAAAACCCACCCCCAATTTCCTGTGCCGGCCGTAACCGGCCGTAAAAAGGCAGGTCAGGACAATTGCCCCTCCTACCCTCCCTGAAGATATTTTGGTCCTCCTATTGTTCTATTGTTGTTAAGGACAAATAAACCAATGAGAATGGACCTTCTGAGCATATTTTTAGACGACTTTAGGGGTCCTAGAAGATGGTTTTTCGTCTTAAAATCATGCGCTCGCAAAGCGCAGGTAATCATGGCGCGTTGCACGACAAATCTACAAACTTCCAGGGTCTTGTTTTCATTCCTAAAATGGAGAAATTGCTTCTTTGGCATTTAAAATGAAAAGGAAAAACATAAATCGATGTTTTGGTGGTCTCAGAATGGAAGACCAAGGTAAATGGAGTCCTCAAACCTTTCTGGAGGAAAATTTTTCCTTCCTTCAACCGCGGCGAAAACAAGACGATCGTTGCACTTTTAAGTGAGTTTTGAATACAGATCGCGGATTTAAAGCAGCTGCCTGGACTTAAGAAAACAAAAATGGTAATGTAGAGTATTAGTTCTAAGTCGAATTTAGCATTTAGCACGAATGGCAAAGCCATGGCCGATAAAATAACTTCAAAACTCACGCTTTCGCTTTAGCGTGAATAATTAATTCGAACACGCGGTCATGCGGTAAATCACGTCCGTGAAATTTTGAACATTTTTGTGCTTTTAGATAAGTTTTTTTGCCTTGTGTTGGATGAAAATTTATTGTTATTGAACTCCCTGTCATGTTTCTTTCATTTGGTCGCCTTTATTTCGGAATTTTAGGTTTTAAAAGTGAACAGTATTTTGTCACGCTGAATTTCTGCATATTTAATTTACGGCGACTGCCGTGGTTTGTTTGTCTTGTGTATTCGCTTCCCTGAAATATATTTTATTGAGCCTTGTTCAGCTTCTGCAGAACTTTTAAGGAAAGAACTAGGTGGGCACTAAATTTACACAGTTGAAAAACTATTTATCTCAAGATAATTGGCTTGTTTTTGTCGTGTTTTTGATGTACAATTTTCATCTTTCTTTGGCCGCACTGTATAATTTCGTCGGGCGGCGAGAAAATTATCTGAATCTCTTCTTTTAAATTGGTTTTTACTAGTGTTTTTCACCTTAATGGTCTGGTGTTTTCTTAAATGTTCTATGTTACAGTAAAAGAATGAAAATTCTGTTTTACTCGGTTTCGCTTTGTCCTCTGAAGTCAAAAATTAACTCATTTTTGGGTATTCAATTTTCTCGGGTTTTGTCGCGCGGCAAAGGAAAAATATAATTTCTTGTTTTCTTACAAGTTAAAGACATCAAGTTAAGTTCTTCCTGTTGATATTTTTTAATATTTTGGCTGTTCAGTTATTGAACTTTCAATAAACGAAGTCTTGAAACCTGACCTTGTGTCTGTGGTTACTGCGCATATGGTTTATTTTTTTGCTTTCGCTCGCTCTGAAATATTCCAAAAAACGCCAGGAAATTAGGGGTGGGTCGCGGACAGTTTGATGCGGGGGTCAATGGGTTAACTGAAGGATGGATGTTTTCGAAGGTAAAAACAAGCGATATAGTAAACAGCTCACTAAGTTTATGAAGTAAGCCTCGGGCGCGCCGCCATGTTTGTTGTGAGTTTTGTCTCGCGACCCCTCGGGTGATTGCATCATTCCTCACGCTGAAGTGCGTGTTAGTGCCCAGGCTTCTTACGGAAATATTACTGTTTTGAGCCACCTTAACCCATTGTCTCCCATGCCGGCCGTAACCGGCCGTGCGAAAACCCACCCCCAATTTCCCGTGCCGGCCGTAACCGGCCGTAAAAAGGCAGGTCAGGACAATTGCCCCTCCTACCCTCTCTGAAGATATTTTGGTCCTCCTATTGTTCTATTGTTGTTAAGGACAAATAAACCAATGAGAATGGACCTACTGAGCATATTTTTAGACGACTTTAGGGGTCCTAGAAAGATGGTTTTTCGTCTTAAAATCATGCGCTCGAAAAGCGCAGGTAATCATGGCGCGTTGCACGACAAATCTACAAACTTCCAGGGTCTTGTTTTAATTCCTAAAACGGAGAAATTGCTTCTTTGGCATTTAAAATGAAAAGGAAAAACATAAATCGATGTTTTGGTGGTCTCAGAATGGAAGACCAAGGTGAATGGAGTCCTCAAACCTTTCTGGAGGAAAATTTTTCCTTCCTTCAACCGCGGCGAAAACAAGACGATCGTTGCACTTTCAAGTGAGTTTTGAATACAGATCGCGGATTTAAAGCAGCTGCCTGGACTTAAGAAAACAAAAATGGTAATGTAGAGTATTAGTTCTAAGTCGAATTTAGCATTTACCACGAATGGCAAAGCCACGGCCGATAAAATAACTTCAAAACTTGTAGGGAAAAACTCACGCTTTCGCTTTAGCGTGAATAATTAATTCGAACACGCGGTCATGCGGTAAATCACGTCCGTGAAATTTTGAACATTTTTGTGCTTTTAGATAAGTTTTTTTGCCTTGTGTTGAATGAAAATTTATTGTTATTGAACTCCCTGTCATGTTTCTTTCATTTGGTCTCCTTTATTTCGGAATTTTAGGTTTTAAAAGTGAACAGTATTTTGTCACGCTGAATTTCTGCATATTTAATTTACGGCGACTGCCGTGGTTTGTAAGTCTTGTGTATTCACTTCCCTGAAATATATTTTATTGAGCCTTGTTCAGCTTCTACAGAACTTTTGAGGAAAGAACTAGGTGGGCACTAAATTTACACAGTTGAAAAACGATTTATCTCAAGATAATTGGCTTGTTTTTGTCGTGTTTTTGATGTACAACTTTCATCTTTCTTTGGCCGCACTGTATAATTTCGTCGGGCGGCGAAAAAATTATCTGAATTTCTTCTTTTAAATTGGTTTTTACTTGTGTTTTTCACCTTAATGGTCTGGTGTTTTCTTAAATGTTATACGTTACAGTAAAAGAATGAAAATTCTGTTTTACTCGATTTCGCTTTGTCCTCTAAAGTCAAAAATTAACTCATTTTTGGGTATTCAATTTTCTCGGGTTTTGTCGCGCGGCAAAGGAAAAAATATAATTTCTTGTTTTCTTACAAGTTAAAGACATCAAGTTAAGTTCTTCCTGTTGATATTTTTTAATATTTTGGCTGTTCAGTTATTGAACTTTCAATAAACGAAGTCTTGAAACCTGACCTTGTGTCTGTGGTTACTGCGCATATGGTTTATTTTTTTGCTTTCGCTCGCTCTGAAATATTCCAAAAAACGCCAGGAAATTAGGGGTGGGTTGCGGACAGTTTGATGCGGGGGTCAATGGGTTAAATACATTTATTTAGAAGAAATTGGCTCAACAAATACTTTTGATCGCAGGGGACATATATGGCTCGGCCACCAAATTTTAAAGTGCCACTGAAACGAAATTTTCGTATCCTCTTTTATTCGCCCAATCTATAGTTTCAAACGTGCTTAAAATCATGGTGAACTTTATTTTTGTCAAATCATAACGGGAAGTGTTGTTTTTAGCTGCCGAAATCGACTTTTTCGAGGAAAACTGTGTCCGGGCTCTGGAACCGAGGTTAAGGACCTTGTGACATCACTGGTTGTATTCACGCATGAAGCGCTATAGATTCTCTCTTGTTTTCACTTGATTTATTCAAGTTTATTCTTCATATTGTCGATACCTACTAGTTTTCTGCCTTGTGATTTCTGTCTAGCCTTGACAGAAAATACACATCATAGACGTTAGAGGGCGCCAGAGTGTAGATTCACCGAAATGAATGCTACAGATTAGAGCAGCTCAGTACACTCCTTTCGAACATCTTGAGTACACGACTGGAGACTTCAAAGACGAGTGTGGCGACTTGTATATCAAGACCTGAAGCCTAAACACGATATATCGTCGTTTGTTTTCAGCCTGGATCTGAAATTTGGATTCTCACGTTTATCTAAGGTCTATTTAAACTGGTTTGAAAATATATCCTCGGCAACTTTACTTCATTGATCAAAAGCGGTAAGCACATCAGACACCCGCACATGCAATCACGAAATTATTAACGGCCCACAAGCTTTGCGTCAGGTACTAGATTGCACACAGGGCATCTTTTTATGATACAAATAAGTGCAAGTTGCTGTGGTAGAGTATCTTTACTACTAGAATGTCTAGAATTGTGGTCTACAGCAGGGTTTGCTTTATCGCCGCATATGTATTAGCGTAAACAAAGCGGGAATATTTCGCTTCTCTCACAAATCTCCCAAATGCAACATTTCACAGCCGATAGGTTACTTTGAGCTCTTTAACGTATACTATGTCTAAGATCTTCATTAAATAGTGTCCAAGTTCAAACCAATTCGTTAAAACGTCACTAATTTACACTCCTTTCGAGGGTTTACTAAAACAGAATTTGACCTAATTTGCATTTATGATCTTTCGCCGCCAACACTGTCACGCTTTCTCTCGTTTCCTGAAAACACGGGGTCATGGCAGCTTAGTTTGCCTTTATAGTTTTAAATTCGCTACCTCCATATATAAGACGAGCGTTTCTTAAACTGTTGCTGTTGTGATAACTTGTAGGATGTAGCAGATTAATACAACCAGATTAAAGGTCATTGTAGTACAATCTTGCATGTCCGCGGTGAAACTCACAAAGCGTCCGGTTTCAACAAAGCGAAGCGACTCAAAGACTAGAAGCTTTGTTGCTGCGATTCGTGCGGCAGCACTCCGGATAATGTTTTCAAAAGCCGCTTTCTCTCGTTTTCATGTCTTTTTTACTTTACGAGTGTAGCTATTGTTTAAATAAGCTATGGCCATTTGACCAAATGTCCCGATCGTTTTGCAATTTAACAACTCGCTCTCGTTTGCTTGCTTACATAAAAATATCCTGGAAATATCCAACTGAATAGAGTGAAAGGCCTCAGGATCAACTCTCCGCCTCTTCAGGTCTAAGGCTACTGTAAATTAACTGCTTCACAGCTCTGAGATGTCCTAAAGATGTTTTTCGGGGGCTTCGAGCACTAGTCTCTTCTCCCATAAATCACCCTAAATTTTCAGCGAGGCACGAGAGTAATACAACCAGTGACGTCACTACGCTGTTTTGGCCGCGCCAAGATGGCCGCCAATTTTAGGCTCAACCGGCCAACTTCGAACAGCTGAAAAAGCAGTTTTCGCTTACCGTATGCGAAAAAAAATTGGCAGTGTTTCCAAGTAAGGTTCAAACTTTATTTTAATGCAAAAATCTCACATACGGAAATTTCGTTTCAGAGGCACTTTAAAGGGCAAGTCATTGCTCAAGGGGGAGAATGTCGCAAGTTTGCGCCCTGGTTCAAACAATGGTATATCCTTTACGTAGAACAGAGCTTTCAATAGTCTCAATCCATTGCCTAATGTTGTTTCCGGAATTAAATAAGTGTAAAGTTTTCTGAATGAACTCCATTCCACCGTATCGAAACCCTTTGTAAAATCTAGCAGAAGGAACATTCCCGAGGGTGTTTCGAGCTTTAGTCCATTACCAAACGGGTATTGTCTCCAACACCCTTTGACAAAGCCAGTCTGATCTGAGTTAATGAGAAGAGGTAGTACCTTTTCTATTCTGGTTGCTATGGCCTTCAAGACAATTTCGTAATCAACATTAAGAGCATGATGGGCTGCCAGTTCGATAGATCTTTTAAATGTGTGTCCTCTTTAGGGGTAAGCATAATCACCCCTCTGCATTGAGAGATACTTAATTCATTGTCTTCAAAATGATGCATTAATACTGTCAACAAATTCTTGGCCTATCAGTTTAAAGAAAAATTTGTAAAATTCAACAGTAAAGCCATCTTTGCCAGGGGTTTTTCCACTTCCAAGACACATCAAAGCTTCTTTACATTCTTTTAATGTTAATTCTACTTCAAGGGCATTCTTTTTGTCCTCTGTTAATTCTGGTAGGTTAATACTTAGATTTTCAGTAAAATCATGAAAGGACTTTTCAAAATCACTTTCCATGTCTGAGAAGTAAAGATTTTCTTAAAAAGCATGAATTTCTGCAAGGATATCATTATCGTTTGAAGTTTCAGCTCCTCCTGCAACAGTTAGTTCAGTGATGGTTTTCTTATTATAATTCTTTCGCTCCATGTTAAAAAAGCATTTTGTTGGTTTTTCACCACTTTCAATCCATGTTATCTTTGAACGGAGGATAGCACTGTCTGCCCTCTCATCATAAACGCGACACAATTCTGTTTTGGCACATTCAGATTTTGTCTTTCAGTATTAGTACTGCCGTCCACACTGGAGTATATTTTTCTTCTAGGGACTCAATGTGTGACTCCAACTGCCTTTCGAGATTCCTTAGATTTTTTTAACGTATGGGATTGCCAAGCTTTAAATTTCCATTTTAATTGAGTTGTTCAATTGTGCATATTTTCTACATATAATCAGACAATTTTCTGTGTTTAAACCTGTGGGGAGTTGATGGTGGCCACTGGAGAAGCTGAGCTATACTCAGGAATGGATGAAGTTGAAAATCATGAGAGAGGGGTTGGTTTAATTTTATCCAGAGATGCTGCAAAAGTTGAGAATGTTTGGGTCAAATGGAAAGGCTGTGCTCATGTATACAGTACCGCTCAAAAGTAAGTTGACAGTTCCTCGAGCCTCAAAGACTTAATCCTCGATAGTTTCTAGTCTCGAGTCTTAAGTTGCGGGTCGAGAAAGTTAATAACCTTGTTGCTTGACTGATCTCTCCCGAAATTAATTGCAGAAACGGGCCACAGACTACCAGTCTTGCAAGCAATCGTTCCGCTCACTTTGGAATCAGAAAACAAATAACCAAGTCGCGTGCGACCGATTCAAATGTGAACGCAGATAAGGGCACTCAGGTGTTTAGTTGCAATCAGTTATGCTAACGAATGAATGAAACTCACGCCAAAATAAAATATGTTGGTAAGTAAATTGCTGCGTGAAGAAAAGAACGTTCTAATTGGTGGTCAAACGTTGCATGTTTGTCTGTCGGAATACACTGTAACCGATCATGGAAGTATTCTGGCGGTAAATAAATTTTATGCCTGCACGAATTTTGTCAAATTTATTTTTAAAAGTTTTGTGAGCTGTAATCTTCAATTTCAGGCCTAATTCTACGTTCGAAACAGCACGGTTTGCAGATCTATATTGAGAAATTAATTTTTTCAAAAAGTCGAGACAGCCAGACTTTTGGCGCCACATGTTTACAGCTCGTTGAACTTGAACATACATTTTCAGTTTGTGCCATTTACTTTTTTTGTTGTTTTATTGCTTCACACAGTGCAAAGAAGTGCAAAATCGCTATCAACAAATCTCTGCAACGGAAGAAAAAAAAGGTCCGAAAGAATACTACGATTATCAGTTGAGTAAGGCGGTACTAAGTTTGGTTACAAAGTTTTAACGTTTAAACTACAGTGTTGTCAGGGGCAACTTGCCTGGTTTCCAATGGTAACAATATCAGCAGCAGCGCGTCACCTACCATGAAAGAGGAAAAAGATGAAAAGGTTAAATGCTTCAGGCAGAACCTACGTGAAAGGTCGGCCCCTTTCTGCTGATTTTCGAGCATCAATAATCAATGAAATATTAAGAAATGGGGGCAATATTCACACTGGCTATTTTCCAGGTCGATTAGAAGATTTTGCAAAGCGGTTTAAAGTATCTAGAAGTTGTATGGAAAATCTATGGGGACGTCTGTCCAGAGAGCGTACTATTGAACCAAGGCGTCATGGCAAAGGAAATCCCACTAATTTAACCCAAGGTGACCTACAACTAATTGAAACATGTAAAAAAGCAAGACCGTCTTCATCTTTAAAAGAGATCCAGGATGTGCTGAACGAATTCGGCGACATTCCAAATGGTACATCAATTTCTGCGGTCTCGCGTTCTCTCAGCAACAACATGTTATCAGGTTTGAAATACTTGAGGAAAAAAATCAGCAATTTCGCGCAGGAGAGATTTTCTGTAGAGAACATCGCCTATACACAAATGTTCATTGACTACCTTCACGCGAAGAATCCTTGCAAGCTCAAATTCTTCGACGAATGCGGTTTGAAACTACCATTCCACGGAAAGGGATTATATGGACATGCTCCAATCAGGGAAAGGTGCGTTGAGTTCATTCGTTACCATGAGTCGCCAAACATAACAGTAAACCTATTAGCTGGGCTTAATGGTGTTGAATATATGAACACAGTACATGGTGCTTCAGATACCATCGACTTTCTTCATTTTTTTGGCGAAGCAGGAAACGCGGTAAACATTGAAACAGAAAGACCTGCATTGGAAGTCGGCGACATTGTTGTGATGGACAATTGCCCCACTCATCATTTTGCTGGTGGTGAAGCTCTGCAAGAGTGGTTAAGTGATTGTAACATTGAACTGGTCTATACTCCAACCTATTCTCCAGATTTTAATCCAGCTGAATTTGTGTTTAACAAAATGAGATCAGTTATGCGTTACGACCTGTGGGAACTCACGAACGAAAACATTGAACTTTCTGCAGTTACAGCCGCTGTAGATTACATTACCTCGGATAATATGATGAAATTTTTCAGATACACCTCTTACATCAATGTTTAGACGCGTTTTTTTGCCTTTTGTTCTGTAGTCGTGATTTAGAATTGATATACATGTAAGACAGACTACTCAAGCAGATTGTAACGAAACTGTTCAGACTCAGGGTTGTCACATTTTACATTACTCAAGTTAGCTGTCAAAACCCCTGATATTTTTTTTCATGGTACTTCCTGTACAGGTTCCCTTTTCACATAATGAAAGTAAAGGAAGGGTGAACCGGGGAATACAGTAGATTGTTTATTCAGAGTTAACTTCACAATCACTAAAACTGCATCAGGCATGCACAACGTCTGTCTTTATTCTATGAACACAAACCCAACAAAAAGAATTGAAATACAGAGGGCTTTTTTTTTCAAACTGGCAGGACAACTGACTAAAGTTAATTGAATCGGACGCCGTGTTGTCTACCCCGCTGTATACAAATACAAGAACAAATTTAATTATTTCAAGTTAATTCAACCATATCATATAACAAAAATTTTGTCAAGCATGAAATGATAATCGAAAGTGCTTAAAGAGCGACCTCGTCCATTTGATAGATCGTTCAGTCATGATCACTTTTTTCGGAATTTAGATCTCTGTTGTACCTGTCCGAGTTTAACTACTTTCCTTGTTGAAAGGAATGTGAAGAAATTAACACGCGAATTGCATATTTTAAAACTATTTCGGTGTTCAATAATAACACAACAGACAAACCTAACACATAAACGAAGAAAAACCTCGAAATTTTGTTCTCAAAATTACAGAAACAGTTTGTTAAAGAGTCAATCAGATTTTGCTAGGCTTCGAAGTTCAACAAGGGCATTGGCAGCCTCATGTTCTTGCTCAATTTCAAAAGATGGCGCTCTGCAACCTTCATTCGGTACAAACATGTACATGTCGCTGCTTGAATTTTCAGCAACTGCAGATGTGAGTGTAAGCGTACTGAGTGTTGACTCATCTTCATTGTTCCATTCATCTTGTAAACGCACCGCTAGTCTGAAGTCGTCGAACTCTGATGGAGGTACTACTGGCAGAAATGGAAAACTACAGGTTGTTGTAGTGCTACGTCTTGGAAAATTTATAGCATATTCCTCTTCTAAGATTCGCTTTTTTGGGTTAATGCCTTTTTCTCTGGGATGTGGCACCGTTTTTCTCATTTCGTGTTCACGTACA
Organism: Micromussa lordhowensis; assembly: GCA_964020085.1. Classification (NCBI taxonomy): domain Eukaryota; kingdom Metazoa; phylum Cnidaria; class Anthozoa; order Scleractinia; family Lobophylliidae; genus Micromussa; species Micromussa lordhowensis. The sequence continues at coordinate 22,450,788 of OZ026600.1, read as the reverse complement.
GCTTCATCGAGTAAACGAGTGACAGTTTACCTGGGAGGAAGTTTCCCATTACATTTCTTCTGTAACAAGGCAACGTGTTTGTTCAGCAGCGCCCAATTCTTTACACCATTTGAAATATATTTTGCAGGGTTGGAGGCAATAATATCTGTTTCGATTTTTCTGGCAAATGAATCTTCAACTGATTTGTAGGCTTGGAGTTTGTTGTTATAGTCACTTTGTAGATTTGCGAGTTGGCTCTCGCATTTTATCATTTTTTGAGCTAAGCTTCGTCTTGTTGATTTTTCTTGCGGATGTCTATCTAAGATACCACAAAGCATAACCGATGTACAGTCTTCGCCATCACAATTTCATCTGGTATGCCCCAATTTTAGGTGGCATTTTCCACAGACTGACAATGTTCCACTGTTGAGGAGAACCGCTTGGGATAATTCCCGCTCAAAGTTTTCGTTTTGCGCTGTTATATTTTCTAATTCCTTGGTGGCTGTATTTTCCAGCTTTCGTGCTAACATACGATCTACTGGGCTACTGGTGGAAGCAGTACTGCTGGTTTTCAGTTGGAAACTTGCTTGTTCGTTGTGTGTTGCTTCTAAAACCAAAGGCATGAATGGCGCCGTCGAACTGCATGAAGGCATGAATGGCGCCGTACGCACAACTGCGCTTGAAGTCCAACTGCTTGAAACAGCAGCTTGGACAGGGGAACCTAGAACTCCCGCGCGAAGTTTAACTCTCTTGAACTCTCTATCGGGAACCACTCGTGCACACTGCCATAACTCTGTGAATCCTCTAAAGTCGTCAAAATTAAGATTGATCCAACTGTCCTCATCATCCAAGTAACAAAGACGCACTGTTAGCTCATTTAAAAAGTCAAGGCTCGGGCACCGACTTTTGATATCATGGACTAGCGATGCAAATGAATACTGACCACAGTTCACTTTAGAAGCCGAAACCATGAAACTTATCCATTTCTGACCATTTCCTTGTGTTCCAGTGTGTTCTACTTTCACTTGATATTCCATGTTGGAGCTAAAGACGGTAAAATTGAGGCTAGTGCTACCTCGGCCAGTACTAATATGTTTCGCGCGCTTGCTGCTAATGACGTCAAAGGCCGACAAGTTGCCACTGGAAACGGAGCCAGTTGCCCGTGACAACAACAAGGTTTTAACGTTAAAACCTGGTGACCAAACTTAGTCGCGCCTTACTCAACTGACAATCATAGTATTAAATCTTAAATGTAGGTTCTTTAATTCCAAGTATAGTAGTCATAACTTGTAAGGGTTGGGGTAACTTTAAGTTTGTGATTGTAAATCTTAATTTGTAGTAGGTTTTTAAAAGGATATCCTGTTGTTTTTGTGTTCGTGTTTCAAAGAAAACTCCCATTCAGGAGGCAAAATTAATCTTCCATTTACTAATCTTCCAAATTTCCAAAATTTTGGGGTAAATGGTAAACAACCAGAGTATCAAGCTGCTCCTGCAGACCAGTATTCCATATAAGGTACCGCTGTTTGTTTGACGGAAGTCTACTGCGAAGAGCGTTTTGACTTTGAAGAACGCGTAGCAGTGAAAACAGTGATAAACAGATGCCAACAAACATTTTAAACCAATAGAAAGAAGAAAGAGGGAAGGAGTAATCTAAGATAATTATAAAATGGAGTAAAATGGTCGCGACTATTTTTGTTTAATACGGGTATATGAATTGGTGTCCCCTTTACCGTGCTTAGTGCACTTTCATCAGCTAAACTTGAATCTTCAACCACTGGAAAAACGAGCAGAAAACTGAAAAGGTTTGAGCTGAAAGACCTCTATTCATGGAGAAGTTGTTTACGAATGGCTTCTCTTATCAGAAAAACAAGCTCAGCTATCCATTTCACTTTGTTCGGAAGTAATAAAGTGGGCCAAGTTTGGCGCGAATAGTAGATGACGTGTACAACGCCCACGAATGAACCTGCTTTCAAATTTGGTCACTCGAAACTCCCTCCGTGCAAAAACTTGACTACTTGCATTAGCATAGGCCTTATCACGGTTTCCGACGCCATTTTGACGGGTAGGCAAAGCGGTCAGAAATTACAGTGTTTGTATGGGAATCCGATGGCAAAGAACTTTTTCCAAAATCGAATTTTACGTAATTTGTGAATCGCAATGTTAAAATATCAGGTGGAAGATTGTATTCACCAAGTTTGAAGGATGTAACTTAACTAGAAGACGCTCAGTTAATTTTTATAATTTAGCATACATTTGTCTGTAATTTTTTTTTCGGCGCCGCCGCATCTTCCCAGCCAAATTTACAGACAAATGTATGGAAAATTATAAAAATTAACTGAGCGTCTTCTAGTTAAACTACAACCTTCAAACTTGGTGAAAACAATCTTCCACCTGATATTTTAACATTGCGATTCACAAATTGCGTAAAATTCGATTTTGGAAAAAGTTCTTTGCCATCGGATTCCCATACAAACACTGTAATTTCTGACCGCTTTGCCTACCCGTCAAAATGGCGTCGGAAACTGTGATAAGGCCTATTCTGCTACACGATGCAAATTACTGAATCTTTTAACCAGGGGCAAAACGACAACGAAACTGAAAGGGCTCAATTCAGAGGTCGAGGTTGTTTACAAATGGCTTCCCCTGCGAGAAAAACAAGCTCAGCTATCCACTTCGCTCTGTCCCGAACCGCAATTTTTTTCAGAGAAAGAAAGTACATTAAAACTGAGAATATAACGTAAAAATGCCTTACTCTTTCACAATTTGAATGATTCAGCATCCTCTCGCTGCTTTTTCCCCCCAACATGTGTGCAAAGATCCAACACATGCTGTGTGCTCTACGGTGGATGTCAACCTCGTCAACCTCGATCGCAAGCAGAGGAAAGACTGGGATGTATCGACTCCCAATCGTGAAACCACGATAACACACGTCAGCAGTAGGCTTGGAAACCTATCTTATGTCATGTAATACAAGCACTTCCAAGATGGCGACTGAAATTTTCAATAACAAAGCCTGAAGAAGAAATAAAGATGCCATAATCAGTGATGAAGCGGAAGGAAGAGATATTTGACAATTTTCGAGAAGAATCGAATCATGTAGGAGTTGGATTTGTTGCAGTTCACGTCGGTAAAGTACTAAGTTCAAATCACTTGAATATTATTTTCTTTATCATATTGTACCGTGTTTCTATCGAGTTTTAGTAGAATTCTACTAGTATACTAATGCAAATGCTGCAATCTGATTGGCTGAGCTACTCGTATACTATCAGCCATTAGAGTACAGTTGGCCGCCGGTCGTCCACGAAATGCGATGTTTTTATAGTTTTCCGACGTTTTGGAAGGAATTGTAGATGTAAACAGGTAATTAAATTCCTGAGAAGACTAAAAGAAGCACTTTTAAGGTTTCTTGACTTTAAAAACTTGAAAATATTGAAAAAGCGGTACGCGTGTAAACAACTGCAAATTTGCAACTTTGTTTATGGATAAAGTTCAATAATGCGTGGGAAAATCATTGGAAACCGTTATTTGCGTTAATTTCAGTTAGAATTCTACTAAAACAATTAGATTATTCGCTCTCGATTTCTATGAGGCGATAGTTGATTCGGCCTTCGGCCTCATCAACTATCACCTCATAGAAATCTCGAGCTCATAATCTAATTGTTAATTAGTATAAATCTACTAGCGTTCTATCTGCCGAGTGCCGTCTCTGATTGGCTACGTTATTCTCTATCTATACTGCTGCAGATAGTGGGTAGTCTAGCAGCGTGCACTAGGGGCTGCTGCTTTGTGATTTTGAAGAGTCTGTGAAGAGGATTAAGATAAAATTGTTGAACGACTAGTAGATTTGTACTAAAGCAATTGGATTATTCGCTCTCGATTTCTATGCATGATAGCCGACTCGGTCTGCGCCCTTGTCAACTATCACGTGATAGAAATCTCGAGCTCATAATCTAATTGTTTATTGTAAAATAACTGAAATCTACGCACGCTCTGATTGGTCAGTGGAGTTGCAAAACCTATGACTTGTTCTATTGTACCAGTAAACACATAGAAAAGTGGTTACATCACCATTCCTGCAGTAGATGAAGAGAGTGATAAAAATTCGACCCAGTGTCGGTTTTGGTCTGGAAATGTCTGAAGGTGAAAATCAAAATGAAAATAAACCAAATTCTAATAAACGAATCTAAACAAAAGTGCAGAGGAAGAGCAGTCCAGCAAGAAGAGATGATTTGCTGTGGTTGAAATATCTTGACAGCTCTATGCAGGAACTCTGCCAGAACACTAGCAATAACAAATGTAATAAATAGTTTCGGTTTTCGCTGGCTAAGATGTCAATAACACATATATCTTGCATTGAACATATATGTTGTAGTTTGAATTTTTTTTCAGGTCAAATTTTTTTCAACCCAGGTTAAAATTTTCCACCTAGTTCATAATATTTAAACTAGGTAATTTTTTTTTACCTAGGTTATTTATCAACTGTCTAAAAAGGGCTTTTGGGGTGTAGTTTAAAAAATAGGGGCCTGGTTTTTTGGGGGGGTCTAAAAAGAATAGTACACACCAAAAAAAAAAAGCAAGAAATTTGCCCTCCCCTCCGCTCCCCTCTTCTCTTCTTTCCCCCTCTCTGACCACTTGGTCCTCTTATCCTCTCCCTCCCATCCAGTCCTCTCTTCTACCCCCCCCTGCAATTCCCATCCAGTCGTCTCTTCTACCCCCCCCCCTGCAATTCCCATCCATTCCCCCCCCATAACTCACCTTTTTCCTTTTCATGCAATGTACCACTTACCTGGATTTGAACCACCAACCTCTCGATCTCTAGACTGCCTTCTTATCCACTGTACCACCACGACACCAGTTGGAAATTTCACAATATTTCTCATTGATATGCTTTCTAGGTACCAGGTCACCTCGGCCAAATTTTAATTTATTTAATTATTCGTACATGCGCATTTGAAACGAATTGAGACTTCGACTTTTTCGACAATCACTTTGAAACAAAGATCTCAGTACATTGCGTTGCAACTCGACAAACTTTGAAATGGCAGCCCAAACGCCATGTGTAAACAAAGATACTTTTTACCAAAAACTAGACGAATTAAAGGCTTCGAGAAAAACAAGCAAGAGCAAAGTGAACCTGTTTATCGACGATGAACTGTACGATAAAGCTACCCAATACCTTCAAAACAAGGAAACCGAAGTACATGTACTAACACAAGATGAAATAAATACAATCAAGAGAAAGAAGTGGAACTTCAAAAACGAAGACGGCAAAATTGTGAGTAAGGAGCAAAAATACGTTGTTCCAAAGAGAGAACTCCATGAAATTTTGTGTCACAGTCATTCGGCCATCGCTCACCGCGGACGAGACAAACTGGAAAATTATATAAAAAATAACTATGCTGAGATACCCCAAATAGTTGTGAAACTATTTGTATCTCTTTGCAGCATTCACGAACAACAAAAATCCGTTGCAGACCATCTGAAGAAACCAGTGGTACACCCCATCATCGCAAATAAATTTCTTTCACACGTGCAAATCGACTTGATAGATATGAGAAGGTTACCATGTTCATGCAGCGAGAGACATAAATGGATTTTACACATCACGGACCATCACACGAAATTCTCGTGGCTTTTTCCATTAATTTCCAAGCAAACAGAACAAGTTATAAGTTGTTTAAACCAGCTATTTTGGCAGTGGGGTTTTCCTAAAAAGTTGCATTCCGACAACGGAAAAGAATTTAAAAATCAAAAGATGTCCAGCTTCTGTCAGAGCAATAACATAAAACAAGTGCATGGAGCTCCACGCACACCTACTACCCAAGGACTAGTAGAGAGAAATAATAAAACAATAAAGGAAAACATTCGAAATATTCTTACAGAGAAGAAAGAAAGTTACAACAACTGGTGTACAGTGTTAGGAGAAGCAGCCTACAAGAAAAACATTACAGTGCACCGTGCTGTTGCCCAAACACCATATGAACTAGTTTTAGGTATCAAGCCATGGAGAGAAGAAATGCGGGCAAGTGTACAAGAAACAGATACTGACAAAGGGGAACAAGAAGAAGAGACAAACAATGAGCAACAAAGGCTTGACAGTGAGGATGAAACAGTAGAAATGAATGTCCAGCAAACTCCAACATTGACAGATGAAAACAGCACAGATGACATTCAAACTAACGAACAGCAACAAGCAAAAGAAACTAAAAGTTCTCGCTCCAAAAAACGCCAAAAAATCAAAGAAAGGCAAGAACAGTACAACAAAAAAATGAAGCAATCCAGACCTAAAGTAGCCAAATTTCATGTCAATGATTATGTAAAAATAAAAATTGATAAGGTCGATAAGACACCCTTGCACCCCAATACATTGCTAGGAAAAATAATATCAATAGAGCCTGCGAATGGTTATGCCCAAGTGGTTACTGAATTTGGAGTTATAGACACCCAAATTTCTCTGAGCCGACTTCACAAGAGTCAAAACACAGGAATAGCATTGGATTACTCCAAACATATTACATTTTCGCGTGCTTGCAAAATGGCAATTAATCAGTAATTTCCCGATGTATTTAGAACAGATACACTTAAATATTTATCAATAATATTTGCATGCACTTTTGCAATTATGTATGAAAACAAGAATAAACACAAATACAAATGAATAGTAGAATATATGTTTTATTAATGTACAGCAAACTCTGACAATTAAAATGGCTGATTCCCCTTTGGCAACTGTCACCGTTCATACATGACTATTCCATAGAACATCACTGGTATGTTGTGTCCCAAACCTAACCCTGAAAGCTAACCATTTGAAATTAGTGCTTAACCCTAATCACTAAACCCAGAGAAGTTATATACCGGAGGTTAAAAAAATTTTAACCCCAAAATTTAGGTTAAAAAAATTATAACCTAGGTTAAAAAAAAATTAACCTATAATGTAGGTTAAAAAAATTATAACCTAGGTTAAAAAAAATTTAACCTATAATGTAGGTTAAAAAAATTATAACCTAGGTTAAAAAAAATTTAACCTATAATTTAGGTTAAAAAAATTATAACCTAGGTTAAAAAAATTTGACCTGAAAGTAAAATTTAACTGCAACATATACATGGAAATTTACAGGGAAAAACAGGACCAGAAAGATGGTTCCGATATATAAGCCTTAACTTTTCTTCCATTACAAAAATGTTATGCAGATTCCTCAATAGTGCACATGCAGATTCCTCGATAGTGCACATGCAACTAAAAGCATGAACCAATTGTTTTATAACATAGCCGGTGGAATTGTGCATCTAATCCGACGCAAAAAACGGACAACAATATCAGAAATGATTGTTGCATTTTACCCTCGGACTGTGAAGCGAATCGCGACGGCGCTGATGCCAAGTCTCCTTTCCCGTTGTTTTTCTTTTTTTTTTCTGGCTCATTTAAGAACTCTAGCCCAAGAGAAAAGGTCACAGTCTTCGTTTCGGGGCTGGTGGGCTGAGTCTCTGTTTGTATCCATTATATTGTCACGAAATATAATATTTTTCCCCGCTTACACGAAAAGAAACAATTCTGGCGAAGCGATTTGCTCACACTATCAGCGTGCACTATCGGGATTTTGAGCACGCTTAAATATACTGAATTTGATTGCGTGGCTCTGCTAGCTATGTTATAATTTTAGTTATAAATGGTAACTTGACACTTGTGTTTTTCATATGAGAGGAAATTCAATTAGAGCTTACAAGTTGTCAGCTATTGTTTCCATGCAGGATATTAAAAAAGCTTTCATTTCCAAACTCTTTTTACGTCTCTTCTTTAGCAGTTTATAGTTTTATTTGATGACATTCATTTCAGTCCGATATTTTTGAAGGTAAAAGTATGAAAACTGTTCAAATGTTCTTTGAAAACTGCGTGGCGTCAAGTTAAAGTGCAACTTATTTAAATCAGACTTTTAACATGTCAGAGAGGTTTTTTCTCTTCCTTCCTAGTTTCAGTCAAGTAGTGTCGTTGTGTAAAAAGGGTAAACTTACGACTTGTATAGAATGCGAAAAGCTCTCTTAACTTGAGTATTTTTGAGCAAAAATTCCTCTTGGGGGTTGAAAGGGCTATGAGATCGGCGAGTGACGTGGAGTTATGCATGTGCGCGTGTCACACCAGTCACAGTGTGAGTTATATCAAAGAATGAATCAAATTGCCTGTTAGAAGATAAGATGGTATCTACATTAATCTGGGGACACGTCAGATCACTGTAGTTTGCTCAGTCAAGCATTTTATGGCTTACTAATTAGGTATCTTACCATGTATATCATAAATTCGCAGTTTCTCTCTTGCTCTACATAGCAACCAAAACGACTTGTTAAATTAACCAAATCATTACTGTAAACAGCTTCATGAATGCTCCTACATGTATCTCCAAGACTTAATAAAAAATAACTCTTGCACGCCTTGCGTGCCTATGTTTTTACATATAAACAGCAAAAATGTGTTTTCCTTTTTTTTTTTAATTTCCAAATATTTTTTTCACAGACAGCGATTTTTCTATGATCTTGTAAACTTATTTTGGAAATGTTCTGTAACTTTTCACTGAAATTGAATACAGTATAGCAAATCGCAGACACAAATCACAGACAAATTAAATTAGCGAAGTCAAAATTCACTTTCACTTGTAACTTTCAAATGGTAATTTGGACGTTTGCATTTAGAGGTTGTAAAAAATTTGACAATTTATTTTAATTCAAAATTCTTGGTATAGTGTGATCCCAGCTCTACAAGCTTTAATTTGATGTAGGGATGTAAAGTTTACATCGGATATGCTACATCGCTTGGACATGAGACACCTAAAGGCATAATTTACCTTAAAGCTAGCAACAACTGCAAACTTTGCACCAAACACTTATTAGGATCTCAACAGCTAGTACATTTACCTTCTGTGCAAATATTAACACATATGTAACGGTCTAATCATGAGTTAGCATCTAATGCAAATGCGTTTACCTACCATAAAATGAAAAAAAACTAGTCCAGGACATTAAGTTCTTTTCATTCAATATGCTTTTTTGGTAATGGGTTTTTCTATTCACAAAGAGCCTGCCTTAGGCTTATGGTCAGAAAAAAAGCTTGGGCTAATAAGTTTAATACATGGTACCCTCTAGCCTGCAAGCAGGGTCTCCTATTTCAATTTCTTGACTGACCATGGTGCACAAGGCAGGGGAGAGATAAAGAGAGCCCCCATGCAAGCCATTCAGTGTTGTTAAGTCTACCCCATTCAAAATTATAACTTGTCACACTCATGTCAAGTTCCATGCATCAAGTAACTAGCCAGCAGAAATGGAGCGAAACGTGGACAAACAAATTACAAAGTTTGATACCGCATCTATTTTGAAGATGCTCAATGCTTAACTTACAGTAGAAACTTACTGTTTTTGATGACTGACTCTACAAAGCTCATACACCAACTTAGAGCAAAAACATGGTACCATTTCTGATGATGACTCTACCCAACCCTTCAAGTTGTGGGAATTTTAGTTTATGGAGTTGAACTAAAAGACAATATATTTTGGGCT
>OZ026600.1:22403763-22436263 GCA_964020085.1 Micromussa lordhowensis | reverse complement strand
TAGCTAGTAAACTATTGGAAGAAGAAATGAAAGGACCCTCAGCCTTGGGCCTCATTCCTCCAATGTACGTTCTTCATTTGCACTCTTTCATATACTGTAGTTATTTATTTCTTTTTAAAACAAATGTCCAAGTAGCTAGTAAACTATTGGAAGAAGAAATGAAAGGACCATGAGCCTTGGGCCTCATTCCTCCAATGTACGTTCTTAATTTGCACTCTGGTCATATACTTTAGTTATGTATTTCTTTTTAAAACAAGTGTGGTCTTAACAGAGCTAAGTGGCATAAGAGGTTCATGTTTATCACCAAGTTCTGTAACATGAAACCGCCAGGATTGATTATTTCCTTTTGAGGGAGATCCTTACTCATTGTGGGTGTCACTCAGCAGTTTTTACTTCACTATCGCCCATTCAATAGTCCTTGTTGGAGAGAGGCACTGTGAGAGTCAAAGTGTCTTGTAAGAGTAGAACTTAAAACCCTGTCTGGCTAAAAACAATAAAAACACAAGTGTTTGACTGTCTAAACCGCAGTCTTCAAAATGAGGTGAAATGATGAAAGAGGTGCTAAAAATTTTAAAACATAGTGTGATAAAAAGAATACATTACAATAAAATTATGGAAATAAGCTCATAATAAGAATTTTTGCCAAAATGAATGTTGTATTGTCCTGGTAGTGGGCAAGAGTTATTCTCTACCTTGGCGGTCGGTAAGGGCTACCAAGACTCCAAAAACCTTCTTTTGTGGTAATTGGCTTATACATAACCTTGCTGGAGTTATCCTGTCCCATTTTTTTAACATGATTGTCATTTTTTAACAATAAGATATTCTTAGTTTCCTTGCAGGGGAAGGAGCATTTCAATGGGCAATGGAGCATGGTTTAACCACATGCGTTGATGAAGACTTGATAACAGGTGACTGTTATCTAATGCTCGTATGCTGGGTGTTACAGGATTGTTGTTTTTGCTCATGGATGTTACGTAACATCCATGAGCGTAGGGGGCAATCGGATGGCGCTCGATCACTCACTCACTCACTCACTCACTTGATTCTGATTAATTTATTCATTAAACCGGATTAAATCGTTTCTCCCAACCCTCCCCTGCTTAGTATGGTTCTTGTCCTAGGCACTTCGTGTGGTAGGTTCAGCAGGTTTGAGCGGGGTACTAGAAAGACGAATTTTTTGTCCGACAACATGGAGTTCATACATATGGCGACTAACGCGGCACGAAGATGGTTTTTTGTTCAACTCGTGGAGTTGTAAAATTGAAATTTCTCAAGCTAAGCAGCAGTAGCTGTAACAAATGGACATGGAAAGGCAAGAAGACGTGCGGCAGCATAGCGTATCGCAGCAACGAAGAGACTTTTCGCGGAGTGCTATAATTGAAAATTATAAAGCTAAGGAACATTAGCTTCGGCAATATGGACTTTGAAATCCTGAAAGCTGCGATGCTCGCTTCGAAATCTACGATGCTAAAAGGCGATGATGTCACGACCGAAAAAATGCCTGGTAAAATGTTACCTGAAGGAGGAAACAATGCAAAGGCGAATGAATGGAGTTTTTACGGGTGAAGGAGATTAAAGGGTGTTGCTTATTGGAAACAGTCTGTTTCTCGCTATAGGTTGAGTCAGTGTCTTTTGCCTTTTCAGTTCTTTACATTTTTGGCCCTCGTGCTACCCTTTCCTCGTTTATGCCTGCAAGGCAGAGCATATTTGTGAGGGATACACTTGGCCTTGGTTTAGGAGAGTGTTGTATGTATCACCGCTAAATGTAATAACAACACTAAATGTAATACCAACCGTAAATGTAATAAAAATTAACTCTAAATGTAATACTAACCACAAATGTAATAAAAATCAACCCTAAATGTAATAACTTACCCCACCGTAAATGTAATACAATTTAACGCTAAATGTAATAAGCTGACCAACCGTAAATGTAATACAAGTTAACCTCAAATGTAATAACAGTATTGAAAGCTCCCGATTACCGGTTATCATTTGAAGTGTCGGTGATTTTTTGTGAACATTCCCGAGCTTCTGCGTAGTTCCGGTCAAAGCTTACTGGGAACATCTGAACGTCTAAAGATTTCCCAAAAAATAGCCCTTCTGATGGTGGAGCATTTGCAAACATCATTTCCGAAATTCTTTGCAGAGGATAGCGCAAGTACATAGTCAAAAATAGTGGGGAAGCCTGGGCGAGAGAAGGCGTGCATTCAGTTATGGGATCGTTTGAGCCTCTGGTTTACACTCCGTTTTGAATGGGGGCCGCTATTTTTTATAGTCTTTCTGGATGTGTTTGAAAGATTTGGTGAGACGGTGGTATGATAAAACATAAAAATATACAGATGGTACAGACCATGACCTCTTCTATATGAGCATATCTCCTATAGTGACACTTCATTCCGTTTAACTTGTGTCTTTATTTAAGCGTCAAGAAGCTTCGGGGTAATCTCCCGGGGGGAGGGGGACACTGAACTGTTTTTTGGGTGTTTTTTTGGGTGTGTATATGCTGCCCGAGACTCCAGAATTTGGACCCGTTTTGGAAAGAATTTGCCCTACATTTGATATGGCTAGCCTAAAACACACACAATCATGCTCGTAAGCTAACTATGGGCAACACAGGGTGTAACAGTTTTGAATCGTATTTTTTTAAAGCAATCTCTCCTTGCTTACAAAAGTGGAGATTTCGTGCATTCAAAATATTACTGTTTAGGAAACGTCTCTAACTCAGGAGCTCCAAAATCATGACCCCGTTAGGCGGCACATACCCCTATAGGTATTGTATGGGATAGACCCCCCGAGGGTAATCTGCGCCTAACGGTGTAGTTAGTAAAGGGGAATAACTGTGATGGGATATTCCGATAATCCATTGAAGTGATATCATATCACTGATGATATTGATGCCCTTTACGCCTTTGCCGCTCTTAATAACATGTTATTACATTTAAGGTTAAATTGTATTACATTAACGGTTGGTCAGCTTATAACATTTAGCGTTAAATTGTATTACATTTACGGTGGGGTAAGTTATTACATTTAGGGTTGATTTTTATTACATTTGTGGTTAGTATTACATTTAGAGTTAATTTTTATTACATTTACGGTTGGTATTACATTTAGCGTTGTTATTACATTTAGCGGTGATACAGTTGTAAAGTTCATAGTGTGACAAAGCAAGCTTGGTTACATATTACAGTCGGAAATATAACCTATGTATAAGCCTTTGTTGTTAACGTAGCCATGTAAATATCTCTACTACGCGTCGCTTGAAATATAGAAAATTGCTTCTTGATATCCGTTTTAAAACATGTGGGAATATTAGTTCCTCACTCACTTCTTGAGGGGCACAGGGGTAGACTGATGAAAATTCGAGGGTGTAAAATATCAAGTCTTTATCAAAGCTAACGGAGCTCGGGAGAAATTCCGGTGAATAGAAGGGTTGTAATGTTGTATTTTGCACGAACTAACAACCTACCCCATAACAATTTAAATTAATTTCCCTCCATAAAGTTTCAGATATGTATTAAATACAGAGCAATTATTCATCGTACAGTTTTGACATACTTAAACAGTTCTCCCCTTCGGCAGTTAAGCCACTGCTGTGTAATTAAATTTGATAACATGTTCTAAGAAATACCATAATTTAAAAGCAACGCAAGTGTTGCAGCTCCGAGCGTTTGTTGAAACAAGACAAGACAGTTATTTTCGTAACCACGCCAAAGTAATATTATGTCGTGTCTGGAGATATCTTTTTAGCGTGAGTATTTCTGCTATGCTCTAATGTCACGGTGCAGAGAACGGCATGTAGGTGTGTTTTTGGCAAGATAAACGCATCACGTTTAACCCGAGACAATATGTTATTGTATTTACCGCCAATTTCCACTAAAAAGCAATAAGAATTGTTAGATCTTCTTCATGGGAGTAATATGCAAGAAGTGGAGTTCCCCTTTTGTATTTGGTGAAATAAGGTAATTGATGAAACAGAGATGTTTGGGAAGAACGCATGTGTTGTTGTGTGATGTAATTTTATGAGGGTAACAAGTTGTTAAGAGAATTTGTCATCATATGTCACAGATGAAATCATGCGATTGTAAAACATGTAAGCTAAAAGTTGACCTTTTAATGAAAGGGATAAGATCTGCTAGGGCTATCGAATGGTATTCGCGAGAATGTGAGCTGTTCTTTTATTTTTGCGAGGAAGAGCTGTGACATAGTTTATCTTGAACGCAGCCGGAGCACTTTAGAAAGTACATGTAGAAGACTTGTAGAGATGGCGAGCAGCGAAAAGATTTTTAATTTTTTCTTTAGCTGATTTTTTTTTTCTTTAATACAAAGAAAACGTTTTGCACACATTCCAGTAGCTATTACTTCAGGTGGCTTCACGCGAGCTTCAGTGTTGATAAAGGGTCGTGAAACGTGAATTTAGAAAATTATTCTTCCTGATTCGTGACCTGAAGGTTTTGCGTGATCCGTGAAGAACCTGAATTGTTAACCGATACTCGTGATTTTACCACACATTTTTACGTGATTTTGAGACACAAGTTCTCCGAATAGTTACAGTGGTCTATCGAGAGTGCCTTAGCCATGCAATATGCAATACGGAGCCTTGATTTAGCCATTCGCGATTTTGCTTCCTACAAACACTGTTTTTAATGTAAGAACAGGTCCTTAAAAAGAGTATCTTACTTTCTTATTTTCGTAATTCGGGAAAACGAAATTTTTTTATCCGTGAACCGTGATCCTCTGTATTTTAGGTTCGTGAACCATACCAGAGACTTCCCTGTACGACCCTCTTGATATCTAAAGCTTTTAATCGGACGTTGTAAACAGACCACGAGAAGATGGTAAATTGTTTTTTTGTTAGATTGTTTCTTATCAGTGCTGGCCTGATGGGCCGCTTGGCACATACAGTATGTAGACTTTGACTTCCACTGTCTGAGTTCCTTTTTGCAGAACGAGTGCTTGTGCCAAACGTTTCCCATGAAAATCACTTGATTTTCATGCGAATGACCGTGCAGGTGACATATATTTTCATACCAATAGTTTCGCTCAAAGACTCGTTTTGCCACAGGGGCAAAAGTAAACTTGGCATTGGGCTATTCATCCATGAGCTGCTCAGGGAGCCTTTGATCTCTTTTTTGGCTTATTCTCTTTAATAATGTATTAACTAACAATTAGACTATGACTTCAAGATTTCTATGAGGTGATAGACGATAAGACCAAAGGCCAAATCAACTAGTGCCTCATAAAATCGAGAGCGAATTATCTAATTATTTTAGTAGAATTCTATCTGAAATTTTCGTCAGATAACAATTCCAATTACTTCTGGTCTTAGTATTAAATTTCATGCTTTAGAGAGAATTGGCGGACTGAATTAATTGTAAATTTGACATTTTCAGTTGTTTTACACATGCCTATCAGTTACTTTCAAAAGTTTCCAACTTGTTTAATTAAGAAACCGTAAATGCCCTCCTTTTAGTCTTCCCTGGAATTTGGTTTATTCATTTGTTTCTTAATATTCCTTTAAACTTCCAAGAAACAAGAAAACGTTGCAATTTTGTCAACCACCCCCAGCCACTGCGCACTAATGGCTGATGGTGTGCAATGGCTCAGCCAATCAGATTATAGCATTTGCATTAGTAAACTAGTAGAACTCTACTAATAAGTGTTATTACTGCAGAAATGCTCTAACTTACTCTCTTCCTTTGTGTGTTTTTTTAAATTAGAGATTATGTGAGGCTTTAGATTGTTTTAAAAAATGGTTGAAAAGCTATCTTTTTGACAGGCATATGCCAAGCTTTTGTAGTTATTAATAGTACTTCAATACTTAGAATAAGAAGTTTTAATTTTTATACCAGTGATGAACTTGTAAATTTTGTCTTAAGTTTTATAATTTTCCTACACGTGCTGTAAAGCGCTTTTGGACATTTATAAATCACTATTATAATTGTTATTGTTATTGTCATTGTTATTGTTATTGTTAGAGCGATTTTCAATATTGAGTGTCATAAAACCAAAACCAAAAGGACAAAGGACACAAATCAGTGAACCAATCAAAACTCAAAGTCATTGCATGTAGCTGACCCAAAGTGTGGGAAAACGCATGCATGTGAGTCAAGATTGGTTTTGGTTTTACTTCTGATTGGATGGAAAAATGGCACAAGTTTTTTAAACCAATCGGGTGGCGTAGTAAATGCAACACCCATTATTATTCGACACTCAAATGAAAACCGCTCCATGATTAGCAGGGTTGTAGCTAAGAAAATAGTCTCCCGGGTTGAGATTTTCATAAGCCGGTCACCATTTTTTGCAAGAGACCTGGAACAAAATTTGTTCCAATCTTTCCCAACGCCTGGGATGCGGGGCTACCCAGGGGCTACCAAGCTTCGCGTTAATTTACAAGATGGCGGACGCAGTACAAGGAAAGAGAACACGATAAACAAGTGCTCAAAACTTATTACTTTACTCATTAGAGTGGCGCCGATACTCAAGGTAGTCAGAAATTTATTCCAAACTTTTCATTTAGTTGAATTAGACGGTTCGATATGGTTCAGATATCAAATGATTGTACGTGCGTAACCTAAAAACCGCTCGTTGTTGTTTACCAAGTGATCGCTCGCCAAAATCCAGCCAGCGATCACCTCTTCCCCAGCCGGCGAATTTAGCCGGCAGCCAGCGCTTGGCGACAACCCTGGATTAGAGATACCACACTCATTCCAACACCATAACATAAGAAATTGATTGTAAGAGATAAGGTTGATGGAAATTAGCACCTGTGAGAGGAGGAGACCATGGAAGAGAGTGAAAACCCAGCACCCAGCATTTATTTGAAACCATCCTTTATTCATCCTTTAATAAAAAGTTAAGAAATCCTAGAATGTTCATGTACATTAACTGTTGAAAATCAAATTATACAAATACTGATTCAGAAGATCAATAACTGACGGTTGCTTTTAATAAGTAAACAGACCATGTGTGTACACCAGAGGAAATGAAAATTCCAATCCTTTGTGAAAGGAAGATATCAGTCATTTATCCTTACAAAAGGCATGGTACTCTGACCTGTCAGCTGTCTCCTCATGCTAATCCCCCTAAAACAACAAGAGATATTTGGAACACCAATACTTATAAATACCTGTTTTCCTGATTTCAGAATAAATTATAACAATTGATATTTGTTTACTCCAGATAGAAGCATCCAAACATGGCAGAAGTGTAAATCCAGACTTCAGTCATCACAGAGTGCTGTAGATAGACACAAAAAACTTCGGCTAGAAAACCTTTGTAATTTGTCAGATGTAAGTACCCAACCACCTTTTTGTACCTTTTTCTACATGTTTTATGTACACCTGTGTGATCCAGCAAGCCATGTGAGCCAACAATCAAGCTATTCTGGTTAGCCTAAATAACAGTTTTTGTTAGACTTAATAGAACCCGGTTGGCCTAAAGAGTCCCCACCCCCTCCCCCTCCCAACCAAAAAAACAAAGTTGCCTTAGCTGGCAGTTAGTCGAGATCCAGTAGGGATTACTGGCTTGCAAGGCACACTTGCTGGTCAGCCCAGAGAACACTTCCTTTAGCCTAACTCTAATCATTTTTTTTATATCTGCTAAGTGAAGGAAAAAACTTCCATCATTTTTGGGATGTCTTTTCCGATATTAAAACGAAGGAGCTTCATCTCACACTCCGTTTTTTACATCTTGAAGCTTTTTAAGTGTATGATTAGCTTGCAGTTAGGCTTTTTATTGGGGCTAGGGATCCTGTCTGATATGGCTTGCATGCCACGCTGGCTCGCACATTAGTGACACTCTTGGAGAATACATTGTATGGTGGCTAATCAAGACGACTTTTTGCTGAGATCATGACCCATGTACTGTATCTTCTCTGTTAACTGCAGGATCTGCAATAAATACATGGTCTTCAAGGTGGAGGCACGGTGGCCTCATGGTTAGTGCACTCGACTCCGGATCGAGCGCTCTGGGTTCGAGCCCTGGCCGGGGACATTGTGTTGTGTTTTTGGGCAAGACACTTTACTCTCACGGTACCTCTCTCCACCCAGGTGTATAAATGGGTACTGGCGAATTTAATGCTGGGGGTAACACTACGATGGACTAGCATCCCATCCAGGGGGAAGTAGAAATATTCCTTGTTGCTTCATGCTACTGAAACCGGGATAAGCTCCGGCCTGATGAGCCACTAGGCTCGTATGCAGACATTACCTTTTTTTACCTTCAAGGTGGAGTTGTAAATTTATAAGCCCCTTGAGCATTTACGGGAAGTGTAATACACTGTGTGATAGCAAAATATAACACTTCCAGAAATACAAGTAGTGAATAAAACCCATCCTTGAGTAAACTGAAAGAGTCAAATAAATGTCAGGTCCACCTGGCCAAGTTTGATATAAATGCCAGGGGAAATCTGAATGCTTTTAAGGAGGTTTAGACAAGTTAACAATTATTGTTAAAAATCTATGGGTTAAAGGTAGTGATATTGTTGCCAGCTAAGTTCAGTAAACTTGTGATTCCTCTCTAGGAAGATGAGAATATGGACACTGTTGGTGCAGTGTGTATGGACGCACATGGTCATCTCTGTGCTGGTGTGTCTAGTGGTGGTGTGGTTTACAAAACACCTGGTCGTATTGGTCCGGTTAGGTTTTACTCACCACTGTATTGTGACTGTACCCAGGGGGGACGCCCATATAAAAAGGACAGGGTGCTCATCGAAAATTATGAAAAGAACCCCTAATAGGTACCAAGATCCTGTTTTGTCGGCGTGGGTCGAATTTTATTCATCCGTAAGAGGTACCAGTTCTAAAGCAACACACTAACTGACATTGACTTTTTTCAGCTCAGTATCCTAAAAGGTACCACGAAAGCTCCCACTGTTGACCATTTTAGGCTGAACACCCTAAAAGGTACCAAATCTTCTTTTTAATCCCAAATAGTACGACGAGCAACCCCGTCCTTTTTATATGGGAATCTCCCCACCCCCCAAGGGACTGTACAGGCTCATTGGAGTTGGCAAATACAAGGCTTCTTTTCACACAGAAATTTTTACTTTTCTTACATCCGTGACCCTTTTCAAAAAAACCCACTTTAACCATCTTTTCAGAGCGCTACTAAAACACATGAGCTGATTAAGATAAAATTAAAGCTGTAAAGTCTCATGCAAAGTAAGCATGTATGCCCAAATTGTGTGACATAGGGCACATCAGCTTGTACAGTGACCCTTATTTTAGAATAACAGTGATTTATAACTGCTTTTTAAATGTTTTGTTCTAGGGTGCACTAAATCCTCCCTCTTAATGTCTGGGACATGTAGCATTTTGATCTTTGACAAGATTTCTCTGAGAAGCAAGCACGTTTCTGATGTGTACAAATGCTATTTAAAATAATATAAAAATTGACTCGACTTTCCCAAGATATGAATTAATTTATCCAGTGATGAAAAGAGGGAGTCCCCTTTGATCTCTATATGTTCTTTCTTTATTTGTTCTTCTTTTTGAGAAAACACCTAACAAGCATGTGTGGATTTCAGACAACCAAGTTGTTCTCTGATGGTTGTCTCAAGGACAATTGAATCATAAAATTTATCTTTTTACTCTGTTCTACTTAAAAGACTCAAAGACTGATGGACCCTAATTTTCCCATATTAATCTTTCTTGTGATACTCACAAGCAATTTGGTAAATCCATTCAATCAGGCAGCTGTGTATGGCAGTGGTTGCTGGGCAACAAGACTTGAAGCTAACCAAGTGGGCGTGGCCTGCTGTACATCAGGTCTGGTCGATTACATATCTTTTTACACTATGATTATCACAACAGTTAAACCTCGTTGATCCAGTTGCTAAGAGGCCATGAAATTATAGTGGAGTATCTGAACGTATTAGTTGTTTGCATGCAAGATTTTGTTGGTAATCCACTAATGTTTACATACTGAAAGCCAGCGTTCTTTCTTTATTTTGTACCAGTTGAGAACATTATAGTGACTGTGTATTCCAATCCAAATGACTTGCAGGTTGTGGAGAGCATTTGATTAAGACTATGCTCGCAAAAGAATGTGCAACTCTCGCTTTAACCAGGTAAGCAGATTACTGTTTTTCACGAGGCGACTTGTCACACGTAAACTTCGTTGATTTCCGTTGAGTTTTGCAAGTAATAGACAGTAAACAGACTAGTCGCCCTTCGGAAGGACTCTTCGCTTCATCCGCCGTCCAAACTCTTGCTTCGCTGTCAAGCAACAACTGATCTCTGTGTTGGTCGTATTGCAGAACCTCTCTATGTTACCTATTTGATTTCCTTGTTTTACGAAGAACGAAATCCACTTTTGGGTCTGAGGTAGAGACAAGTGGTAACTTGGAAGAGAATGTTTTTCATTGTAGTAATCTTTTGGATGATCTGCATTCCTACTGCCTCATCGTACTTGAGAAATCCTCGCATAAGAAACTTTATAAACTTGCCCCCTTTATAACCTCACTCGCCTCCTTCCCTCACTCCGCCATCATCAAACTCAAATACAAGACCATGTTCACCAATCACAAGACATAGCGCGATACAAGAAGGTTGTGTCTAGTGCACTTTGGGTACATTTAACGTTCCCTAGCAGTTTGCTGTTTGTCAAATAAGTTGTTTTCCAACAATTCGTTTGTTATCCAACACGACGTGAAGTAAAACATAAGGATAGCTGAAAAAAGGATAACTGATCGATGATGTATTTTTCTTTTGCTTAGAGGTATCGTACGTATCAAATTACCATATCGTGTTGGGGAACTATTTTGAACAGCGGAAGAATATTAAGCAAGGAATTGAAACATCAGCGTCACTTTTGCTTTTGTAGTACAGTGCAGGTAAACAGAACTTTCTGGGTACTGCATTGCCAAGCAATAACGCCGGATGTTATAGAATATTATTCCACCTATCGAAGGGCTATAAAAGCCTCATTGTTGACTTCATAGGAAAGCTTAATTTACTGCATAAATAAAACCTCTTACTGATTCAGATTATTATCTAAAAGTGCCAAAAATAAACTGGTATTTAAACCAATTCCTGTAATGTAACCCTTTGCCGTCGTGTTAGAAGTTTCTGTTTCACTGGGAGGTGAGCTTAGAGCGCACATTTCCGACCAAACAATAAAGTAAAAAAAATATGTTCACAAGACAATTCCTACAGTTAACTAAGATTTGGTAACACTTCCCAATGATTGTTTCACTGAAATTGTATCGAACCTGTCGCTGTGAAATGCTTTATTTGGTCAACTTTTGTGCCTTGCTTCGGAAGTAGCGTAGGCCAAGTGAAATACAGTATAACTTCAAGAGGCGTCGTGTTACATCCAATGCAATTTTACCCATCTCTGGAGATGTGTTAAACTCGAATGCTCCAAAAATGAAAAAAGAACAGTTTGCCCGTTGCTAGTTTTGTAATGTTGTAACCTTTGAAGTCGCAACTTGTATGACAATATTCTCTTTTTTCTCGCAACCTGCTCACAAATTCACAAAATTTCAAGAGTGTTTCGGACTATATCACCTCCAGTGGTGTTTCTGTTTTCTCTCCAGCGATGCGGTCAGTGCTGTTCAACAGGGACTTGGTAACAACTTTTTAGGTAAGAGCTTAGCACGTATGCTGAAAGCAATTCTAGTGGTACGCAAAGTCGAAACAAATTTTGATTGGTACGGGAAGCGTGGTGCAACCCTACGAATACGACCACTGGCGGCCAAAAAAAAATATTTTCACATTGACAGTCGCATTAACCACAGAGTATATTAGATGAGCAGCCAGGCTAATTCCTTTAAACGAGAGAAGACGACAAGTGAGACAGTTAATCCCCCATACAGGCCTTATTCCGAAGGTAACCATCTCAAGTTATTTTTAGACGTAATACCCAGTTTCTTCGCGGATAATGTTATTGAGAGCGTTGCGTTAATGCTTTCGTGAAAAATGAAACTGTGTGGAAATCCAGTCGGGTTGTTCACGTGCGCAAGATCCGCGTTATAGGATTGGCAATTTTTAGACCCTTTTGGGACTGCGAAACCGGAAGTGATCTATAAGAGGGATTACCTTGGGATTACGGCCTCTAGCGGAAATTAACTCTCTTAGCCTTTATCCTTTTTTGCTTTAAATAATTCACGACTGGTCTAATTTGATTCCGAATCCCTGATGACTTGTGTTCATAATACAGAGAACTTAACCGACATTTTTCTGTCGTCCTCTTAGGTTCAACTTTTCTTTCATCAGTGGAACAGAAATTAGGAGGGGTGTTGCTGCTACGAGTGGAGGAAGGGGAGGGCGCGAATGGTAGGTTTTCTAAACCGTTGCAATGTTATTTTTACAGTTTATGATCTTATTGCTGATGTGTTTTCCAGTTGGTGCAATATAGCAGGAAAGTGTGTATCGATTTAGAATATTGAAAGGCTGAGTAACCTGTAATTAGGCGACTTTTTCTGCGTTCTTATATTATGCCATTTGAGTAAATAAACCTGAGGGAGTAAACTCGGTACGAAGACTGCTTCGCCAAGAACAACTTGAGTATTTGGACACCAAGCTCACGTTGAATGTTAACACTGCCTTTTGTTTTACTGTAGACTGTACTGCTGATCTGGTCTGGGGACACACCACGCAGAGCATGTGTGTTGGCTACATGGCAGAACAAGATAAAAAACCAAAGGTAATAAAAAACTTTAATTTCTTAATTAATTTCTCCTGCGTTCTACTCCTCGAAGACACAAATCAAAGAGCTGATGTCACGGACGTTAACTGGAAGTCAAATTTTCCCTTTGTTGACGCGTTATATCGACTATAAAACAAGAGCCTCCGGTACTGACCATGGTTCACAATAAAAGGTTCGTAGAGCGGTTTTCAATTGAGTGTCGTAAAAGCCAAACCAAACCAGCTACTTGCCAATTAGACTACTCAGCCAATCTTAAACCGAAGTAAAACATGAACCAAAGTAATGCCTGACTACTTTCGACACTCAATTGAAAACCGCTCCAAGATTTACCGAAGTCACAACACTTTCACTGTTAATAACACAAAGAAGCGCTCCTATTTGACTGATGGGCCCAATTCTGAAGCTGCGCTACGAGGAATGGCACAGTTTTCAGTCGTAGCATCGAAACTAACATCTGGTTTCATTTGGATTTGACCCTACGTTGCAAAATGACAGTCATGTTTGTTTGATCAATATGGACCGCAAAACGCTTAGCTTGTTCACGAGTAGATTTAGTGGATAACTGAGTTTGCCGTCTAACAGTGACACGTCGATTCTTTGTATTGAAGGTGCGGTTGTCTCGCTTAGAAAAAAGACAACAAGATCAACTACTAGTTGAGGGCGTGGTCTACAGATTGCCTCATCGATGACGTTTGTGTTTCTAATCAAATGAACTAAGAAGGCGGGACATCTGATGGTTCATCTTCGAATGGTCTTTCACGGAGCACTATGTTACAAACACTATGTTACAAAGTAACATTGATCAAGAACGCCAAGTCGTTGTGTTAAGCTTTCGCTTATTTTCCTCGTTTTGAAAACCAAGCAAACTCGAACGTGTAACGCAACTTTTAATCGCCTTTCCCGACCGCTGGTCACGGGTCTGGGTACGAGATTAAAGCTAGCTCTCCGGGCTCGCTTGTTTCGTCAAGCTCGCTCAGTAAGGACGAAGACAAGATTGGAAACAAAGAAGAAAATTGGGAATTCGTTCTTTGGACAGGTATTCTAAATCTTGATAGAATACTCGATTTTATGCACATCATAATATTCTATATCAGGTGGTGTAAATTGCAATTAAAAGTGTTGAATTTCAATCACAAATCGAAGTGAGTGGTTTTCTTGTTTTGTCTATTTTATGACGCCGTATTATTTTCGGCATGCAGATGGAAGTTTGAATGAGGCTAGACAAACACGGAAAAAGTGCTTTATTGCTTTTATAAAATAATTCTCAAAATACGCGCGAATCTAAAACGTCACAACCGTGTTTACATACTCTCATCTAAACACACTTATAGACCAATGAGAGCGCGCGTAGTGGCTCAGTTATTTTATAAAAAGAAATATAGCATTGTGAAAAAAGCCAAACATGCATGTACGGTAAGTATTACTAAAATGGGAAATATAACTTAAAATTATCAATTAAATCTGACTCCTTTCATTTAATAAAAATTCTATGTCTTGTTCGTGTTAATAAACCAGTATTGACTAGTATCAGTCAAAAGTGAATAAATAACGGAGCAACAGCCTTGTTAGACACTTCATTAAACGAAGGCAGCTGGCGTCAAATGAGGAGCTGCTATTGGTTAAGACTGTCACGTTAACAGTAAGTGAATACAGTGGAATCCCGATAACTCGAACCAAAAGTTGTTTCCCCTCCTCAGTCGAACACTGCAATTTTACCCTCAATTTCTTGAACTCTCCGATTTTTTCGAACCAAAATTTTCGTTTCCCTTGGAGGTTCGAAAAATCGGGATTCTACTGTAAATTCAATTTCAACTTTACAATCTCCAGAATAATTTGGTTTTATCAACTGAGTTGACGATTTTAATTGGCCACCATAAAGCGATTCGAAAGCTGACGTTTCGAGCGTTAGCCCTTCGTCGGAGCGAATCCACCGACGCAGCACCACAGTTACTTTAGAAACTTACCCCCCTTACAACTTCCAGTTTGGTCTCGTTGTTAGCAAATCAAAAGCAAACTAAAGAGCTTTTTTGTTGGCAGCTTACACGTAATTGTCAAGCTCTTGGGAGCAAGTCTCCTTTCAAGATGTTTTATGTTATCATCTTTTCCATTTCATTCCTTTCTTCTGTTCTAATATTGAAGACAAAGTTTTGCCAAGGTTAGTTCATTCAATTCTCCTCTGAGATCCAATCAGCTATTAAAGCTGAGCCGAATAATGCAGTTTCAAGAGTATGTCAAGTGTTGAATTTGAATAATTTTATTTTCTACATGTTGCATCCTACCCTATGTAAGGTTTTCTCGTGTTATCCATGGAAAAACTCCTCATTCGTAATTAACCATCGTTGACTATTATCAATTTTCTTATTACTTCTTTGACGGTTTCCTTCTTTAAAAAGGTGTTATATTTAGGTTTCCAAATTCAATTTTTTTTAAAAATGTTCTTTCTAAATCAGACGACGTGGGATCTTGGAATGGAAAAAAAAAAATTATTTCCAAACCATTGATTAACGATCTTTCATCTCTTGTAATTTATGACATTCAAAGTAAATCATTAAAGAAACTCGTTAAAGAGGCTGCGTCGAAGATTTAACAACCCGGAAAATGTAAATAGCATTTCTTAAAATTTAGTTGTTCGTTATCCAAAATTGTTCCTTCCTGTCATCTCGTCATTACTTTTTACTTTATTAAATTCATGTTAATCTGAGATTCTTTTATTCGAACGTAACTTGAAAGTAATTTTAACATAGCGCATATTTTATGGTAAAGGTCTTTTGAACACACTTTGTGAATCACTCGCTTCCCGATTGAAAAGTAAAGATTGCTTGTGTTTTGTGTGATACAAATAACGGAATGAATTTTCTTGGAAAAAGTAATGATAAGATGGCTGAAATTTGGATCATAGTGCCCAGAGTCTTTTTTTACAAGTTTTATTTAAGAAAGCTGCATCGTAAAGTGGAAGGAAAGGAGTTAGGAAGATCATTTCGTGTACTCAACTTATAGCTGAATTTTATACCAGACTTGAGGCCTTGTTAGGGTAAATTCCGACAGGCGGCACGACTCCGAAACGGCGACATGAAGGCGCTGAAATGACGACGAACGACATGCCGCTCACGCGAAACTACGACAGCGACAAAGAGAAAAGTAAAATCGACAGCGACATTCGCGTTTTAAAAATTAGACAGCGACTTGCAGCGCATTCCGGCAGAAGAAATTGCATTTTACAATAAAGTTAAACTCTCTGTGATTGACAGTCTACTGTGTTACTATTATCCGAAAACAAAATGTTTCGGGAACAGAATTACGAGAACGCATTTACGTTAAACCTTCTATAGTTTTAACATTTGCGATTTCGATATCAGTGGCTTTGGACGAAATTCCGACAGCGACATGTGAACCTTCCGAAATTGCGACGTGAAAAGGTTTGAAATTCAGACGAGGGACATAAAGATCCCCCCCCCCCCCCTAACAGGGCCTCAGACTTGTGTTCTTACTTCTCAAAAGAAACAAAAAAGATCAGCTTTACCCAAAACAACTTCAAAACCTTGGAAGAACGTACTCGTCATGGGCGTAGTAATGCAACGAAGAGCGCAGGCGTTCAAATGCAAGCCTGAGTTTTGTCCAGACCTTTATTTCACAGCTGCTTAAGTTGTGTATCTGCGATAATCATGGATGTCTTCATGTCTTTATCCGCAATTCAAATATATGATCTTTCATATACTCACTCATAGTTAATGGAGGGAAACGATTAAGAAGGCCGGTAAACAGAAGGAAACAAACTGGCTAAGATTTATGTTGGAAGGTCCTTGACCCTGTACATCTTTTGTGTTATGCTCATTGACTATGCGTGAATTATATAATCACAATGCTTCTGTTGGGTTAGTTGTTGTGAGAGGACATGTAACCACCTTTTCTATTTTGCCAGGTTTTGTGCAGGGTCAATTCGTTATCCCCAGAAGTCACTCCTGGTTGTCCATCAAATCCTTAAAATGACAAAAAACTTTGTTTCTTGCACTTGTTATTTAACTAACACTGTTCATTTGGCGGCTTCAACATTTCCCATTCTTCCTCTGAGGTATATACCACTATTACGCATTGATTCATAATTTTAAATGTGTTTCCTCGATTCCCCTCTTCAAATCACCCCCTAAAACGCCTCATCATCTTCTTTCGCATTAAGTTTTGGAGTTAAATACAAGTTACGCATGTTGGCTTTACTAACTACGCTGTTGAAAATTTATTGGTAATTGTATTTCTTTCTTCACTGCAGTATCGAATTGCGTCGAAAGAATATTTTCTCCACTTTACAAACTGTTCGACAACATCGATTTGTAAAGAACGAGTTTCATTCCCTGGCTGTTCCTACAGCTGCAACCTTCACAGTGTTAGAGGTCTTTGATTGTACATTTGAATGCCTCAGCAATCGTTTGTGTATTTCCATGAACTTGGCCGCCTCCAAAGGAAACTGCACGGAATTTTAATGGAACGAAAGTTCGTATCATTTTTCCATTAGGGTACGGAAAGTTCATTGATTTTGTAATAGATATATATTAATTAGTAGGTAATAAAGATGGCCGCAAACAACGAATCTCTTTCTACCCGGGTTGTTATTTTCTTATTAAGCTTTTGTCCCTTCGCCGTGCCTCAACGAAGGTTCCTGCATGGGAAACAACAAATACGACGGGTTTGAATGCCTGTATTCAGAGGGCTTCAAAGGAGTATATTGCGAAAAAGGTCAGATATACTTTTTTCGTGTATAACTTCAGAAGTGTTACAAGTACATATGAATATTGTATATGTAGTATATTGCATACACAGCGTATGTGAAGTATCGCATTTCGCATCTCAGTTTGTTTGCATACGTTTTGTTTGCAGTGTGTGAACTAGCTTCAAAACTGTGCACAAACTCTAGTCCGTGCCCGACCGGTGCTCGGGTACAGGTTCACTCAGACACTAAGAAAAAACACAGCCACGACATTTTGTAAAAATTGTTTTTAAGTTCAAGTCAGTTGAGACTGTGCTATTAAGAGATAAGGCCCTATATTTGCCATTACCTCGTTCGGGAGAAAAGCGCAGGCTTTGTCCCGTACAGTGGCTAGTAATCGAGTCTGCATAGTAATCTTCCCTTGCATTAGGCCAATCACAGGCCAATCACAAGTTTTCCAAATGTCGTTATGAACCACTGAAAGACTTCAGTAAAATCTTCCAAACTATATAGTGGCTCGCAGCTGGTTATGGTCTTGCATCTGATTGGAACAGGTGACAAAGCGTCGGTTCTTATTGGCTAGATAAGAGTTCTTGAGTATTTTCAAGGCGACCAATCACAAAGCAATAAACAAACATTTTAAAAAACTATTAGCATGATGGTCTCTCACGAATAATTCATTTCCAATCTTTTTCAGAGAACCTTTCATTATGAGGAGATATACTGGAGTAATATAAGGTATACAACTTTCCTGGAAGGAAGACCGGGTTTGATTCACAGGCTCCCAAGTTCCCAAGCTACTGGAAACCATATTTCTTCAAGATCTGTTTTGGTATGAAGATCGGCCAACAAATCAATTTCGCTGTCAACCAACAAGCAGGCCAATTCTCTGTACTCACTGATCGCTGACGGGCAATACCGCGCCACCTCATTAAGTCTTGATACGTGGAAGACACTAATTGGTTCACAGGGCTCTTTGCAGATCAAGTGTAACAAGGAAGGGTTCAATGTTGCGAGTTCCTATGGTAGTCAAGCTAAAGCAAGGATTGGTATCCTTGGTAACAATGAGGATGAATGCGGATCATTTGATTCCACAATCGGGTTTGGGTTTGAATCGTAAAATCCCAACACTTTTCGTTTAAAAGTCTCAAAATGTACTTTACAAAGATGTGCGCTTTAACACCATTTTCTTCCAGCATCGTTGATCCCATAACCATCTGTCGGGGGTTCAAGAACGATGGAACAAACTGATTCTTCACACATCGCAAAATCAGAAGCGCTCTCTGATCGTTGAACACAATGATTAAATTCATGAAGACAGTTTCCACTCCATCCTTCTTTGCTTTTTCTTCTATGGAGTGGAAGAAAGCCATTTTTAGTATATATGATGGCAACACACCTTCGACTTTTTCATACAAATCAAAGTCTTCGTCCGAAGACAAACTGTCATGTTGACTTGCGTATTGCATCTTCGCGTCTTTGTACTCCTCAAAGCTAACTAATAAATTGATAGTGTCAGCCTTTCAGGCTCGGGTACTTCAACTTCAGTGTCGCAAAATAGGCACAATTATACCCGAATCGTTCGCAGCGCTGGATCAAAAGGCCCTTCTGGCCTGCCTCATCTCGCTCGTTTTAGAGTGCGGAGAAATCCAGTGCTAAACCAAACAAGTGTGAAATGCAAGCGTAACGCTAGATAATGTAAACAGGAGGGCATATTCACTTACCGTTTTTTTTTAGGAGTACAATTCGATCCGACTCGAACTGGCCCGATCTGACCCTTATTGACAATTAATTCTTGTGATTTACACCTGGCTGCTTCTCGGAAAGTGCGTATTATATGATAGTTTTAATCGGGTCATTGTGATGTCTTGATTTTTCTGATGTTAGGTTGCATTTAACTTTTTGAGACAACTCTTTATGGAAACAGATTGTCACACACAGGTTAGAATTCCATCTCAGGAACGTTCATGTGGCTTTTTGTCGAAGCCAACAAAAAGCGTTTATCTGTTGATACTTTATCTTTAGCTTTATTTCATGGACAGAAATGATTCTGACACCAGAGGAATAGAAAAACAGTTTCCAGAACCACCCTTCACAGGAATCTTACATCACAAATGCAAAGAATGGTTACACAGGAATTTCTTGCACAGGAATGTAGCGATGGCCAGGGCCAACATATATCTCATGCCCATGTGACTTTGGTCGCGTGGACACGAGGCAAAAAACGAAAATAATAAACTGGGGTTTACCTCTCATGTCAGGCTACTAGTTAAGTTTTGCAGCACTTTCCCAAGTTTCATTTTTGCTAATTTAGTGGCGCTATTTAACGCTCTTTTATGCCTCTTCTTGTCCGATCCAGTACGTGCCGGCAGAGAGAAGTTTAACTTTTGGTCAAAAAAAGATACGGGTTTGCGAGACCCCCTCCCTGTGTAAAATAATTTATGTTGTCGCTGGTAAGAATTTGTTATCCTTTAGATTTGTACTACCAATTCTCGTGTAGCTTTGGTATATTACAGTCTAACAAAGTGACAAAATTGACAATTTCCATGTGAATGGTTGTGTCACACCGTCACGCTGTGCAGACAAAGCGAGGTAAATCCTAAAAGCCACAGAGCGGCGGAAAATCACGGCGGAAACCATTGGATACTAGTACTCGAACATTTAAGGTGGCTCTGAACCCTCTTCACAGAATTTTTTAAACTTTGCAAAAAGACGTACCTTATCATAATTTGATAATACAAAATAGAGGTCACCGAGCTCGTTTTGGAGTTATAAGCGCTGAAAGCTAAAATTAAGGGTGTTTTTAGCAGGTCAAATCGTTGCCATGGTAACTTGTTATGTAAAGTAGATGATTGCAACTTGTTTACCAATGATTGGGAATTTGTATGATACAACTATTGTAGCATCACTTGTTCAACAGTGGTAGTATTTATCCTTCACAGTATAGCTGTTAGAAAAATGCTGGAAACTGTTGCCAGCCTCCTTAACTGGGAGTTTTGCATTTCTCTCGAGTAAGAGTTAAAGCAGCTCAAACCTCAGGAACAATAACATGACAGCTGAAGGAATAAAGTAGTTTTAGTAAATCTCTTTAATTCTGATGAAAGTGTGACGCAGTCGAGTAAAGGTCTCAAACATAGCAATTGTCAATAAAGCAGATTTTCAGCTCCTTAACTGTGAATTATCATGTTTAAAAACCTTGAGCACAATAACATACAGATGAAGGTATAAAGGAGTTGAGAAAAGCTCTAAAACATGGCAATTGTCAGCTAAGAAGAGACTGTGGAGACGAGGCAAGGCAATCACAAATTACCTCAACCAAATAATTTTTGCCATTATTAGGGATGAAGCACTGGAGAACATGTACATCAAGAAACTCTGTCAAGAAAAAAAACTGATTGGCCAATCCTAAACCATCTCCAGTGGAAACAAACAATTTACATCTCTGATAATATAATGCAATTCTTTGTCATATATTTAATACTATGTACTACATGAATAATAATAAATTGTAGGCATAACTACTGAAGATGGTCTATTATAACCCACGGAGTGTTGTATTGTACATGTAACTTCAATTGTAGAAATCAGCCATGATATGATCCCTGAAAATTGCAGAAAGTAATCTTCAGCAAGCAAAACCAGTTTTTGCAATCGCAAACATTATTACAAGGGCGATCCTTGCTCCAGATTTTTATGTTTATATGACCATAAATCAGTTCATTTTGAAAAATTGAAGAAATGCAAGATACAACAATTAAGTTCTTCTAAATAGCGGCTCTTATTTGGTGTAGGAGACACAGTTGAGTGACGTAAAACAATAGAGAAAGGACAAAACAATAAAAATAGGTTTGTTAAATGGTGTTCTATTTTGAGGAGGCCTAAATGGCTCCCCACTGGGGTAGGGGGGCCTAATAAACAAAAAAAAATCAGAATTTTGTTTGAATTCCCTCCCTCCCAAACAATAGGTAACTTAGCCCCAGCTCCACCCTCACAGCATTCCTTTCTTTCATTTGGCAAAAAGGAGGCAAGTGCATACATTCTAGAGTCTATGATCTGTACAAAAATAATTAATTTAGTTATGCAATTGGTGATGCAAATTATTCACAAATATTTAAAGATTGAGAATCAATTGGTAATTAAATTAGAATGTAGCAATAATTAAGCCAACCTTTAGAAACTCTGTGAACCTTTGGGATGATGAAAATACAAAACCTGCCGAAAACTTCAGAATTCTTCATTGATATTTTTACCACCATGCACAAAACATACTCCCAGCTGTCAAGCTGACACTTGCCAAATGTCAACTTAAAAAAAAGAAAGAAAACATGTAGGTGCAATACAAACAATATTTTGCTATTTGTGATGTAAAACAAATGTATTTTGGAATATCTCATGATTGCATTTTCAAGTTAATTTTGTGAGGGGGAATGCACTTTGACACTAAGAGTGATCAGGCATGAAGCTAGTTAAAGCTAACAAATGGTTAACCAGTGGGATACTACAATCAAAAGTATCTGATCATTGCTTACACAAGGGGCCTACAGAGTCCAAGAAAGCGAAAGGAAAAAAACTTTCTTTCTGGTCCTTGTATTCTTGGTCTCCCTTTTGAAAAAGAAACAGAAATATGGTACATTGAAGGTACTGGACTTCACTATAACTGTTTGCACACTTGTTCTTAAATGCGTCACAGGTCTGGCTCCACAAGGGCAGATGTAGACACGACAACTTTATCACACAAAACGTTTGAAGCCCAGACAGGTCATGTCTTCCAAACATTTTAAACAATTTTCATCATTTGACATTGTACGAGGGTATGATTGGTAGGACTTGAATATCAATATTTGTAATTTTAAGTACTACTTCTCGTGTCAGAAGTGACTAATGTTGCAATCAGAATCAAGGGTTAGGTGGTTTGTCTTTCAAAGAAAATTCATGTCTATACTTGTTGCAAACAAAAAAGGTTGTACTTTCTCAATTGTCCTAGTATTTGCAAGGGCAAAGACCAATATCAGCTGTCTGGTTATGAAATGTGTCAAATGTTTGCAGGGGACAAAATATAGTACATGTGTAAGTGGGTAAAATTTGAGGTGTCTGCCTACAGTGGAGAATTGGCTTAAAGTTATTGAGAAATAATATTTTCTCAAAAAAGAAAACTCAACAAGTTATGTAACAATTCAGTAATGTCTCAATTGTTGAAAATATGATATATAGAAATGGCTCTGAGTCCTCCTTAAGATATTTCTGCAATGACTACAATCAGTAATGAGGCAATGTGCTTGCATCTGTGCATTCACCACAGTTCAAATGATCCTCAATTTCCGCATTACCATTCATAATGGCATTATCACCAGCCATTAGCCAGTACAATTGGGTTCTTCCTGTCTGTTTAGAACACCCTTTAGTTTGGCTGGCTGCATAACTCAGGGCATGGAATGCTCCAGCAGCCAGAATTACTCTTTGTTAAATTAATTCTATGACAGCAGCACAATAATAAATTCTCTTGTTAAGTCTTTCTGAATGACTTCAAGATAGGGTAGATGTTTTCAAAGGCTTCATAGATTTCTGAACGTACTTTAGCACCTAAAACAACAACAAAATGCAAGTTGGCGTTTAGTAGACATGCACGTTAAAGATAGCAATAACTGATGGTACAAAAGATTTAAACAAATAAGAAAGAATAAAACAAATGCAAACGTTGATGGCACTGTCACGAATGGCATAAGAAACACTGGTCTGACTTTGAAGATACAATATCTATGGCTCTGAAACTAAGATGATCGTCTTTTAAAAATCCTCCTGAATGGCTGGAAGCATCTACCAACGACCCAAAATAACACATCCATTCATGTATCATTCGAGACTACCAGAAACAGAACTACATACATACAGTCACACATGCAGTAGTACCACAAGTTTTGTCTGCCAGAGGAAATAAAAAAAAAATTAGCATACAGAACAAAACATAATGCGACTCTCACCTGTTAAAACCACCTTTCCTGAAACAAAAATCAGTAGAACAATTCTTGGCTTGACCATTCGGTAAATCAGACCAGGGAAAAGTTCTGGTTCATAACTGGAAAATAAATACAACAAAAATAGTGTATGTTAGTAATGTTAATTGTAGGAGAAGAAACAATGTACCAATTACCACTTACATCTAACTACTTTATGAAACAAAATTACCTTGAAAACTGTCCATGGGCTAACACTAAGCCTTCAAGTCGAATTGGAAATCTGACATCACAGCTACCTACCATGTTTTGAATTTTGAATTCTGTAAACTTCGCCTGTGAAAATACCAGAAACCAGTTTCATTTAACCAATAAATTACTGGGCCATCATTAAGAGCCATAACCTATTTAACACAAGACTGGGTTGTTTGAAAGCCAGTTGACACTAACCCCAGGATTAAAAGTTAGCAAAGTATAAATTGTTCTTGTTTAAAAATGTTTTTCACTGCTTATGTTTTGTGTAGTTTGAAATTATTCAAACTCAAAACTGACGGACAAACAATATGAAATTCTCGCTAACACTGGGTTAGCTTTACCAGGCTTTGAACAACCCTGATAATTTGGTTTTATCAACTGGGTTGATAATGTGAATTGGCCACCGTAAAGAGATTCGGAAGCTGACGTTTCAAGCGTTAACGTTAGCCCTTTGTCGGAGCGAATTGCTTAGATGAAGGGCTAATGCTTGAAACGTCAGCTTCCAAATCTCTTTACGGTGGCCAATTCACATTATCAACCCAGTTGATAAAACCAGATAATCTTGTAATACTCCCACCAACGCAGCAGCAGAGTTTCTTTAGAAACTTGCCCCCCTTTATTTGTTTGAACAACCCAGCCCAGTTCGCTTAAAGGGCCCTTCATGTTGTGGGTGAACTGGTCTGTTATTGGTATCATTCAACTACAAAGCAACAAGTGTGTTACAGGTTTTGAAGATGAAGGTAACAGGTGAGTCAAAACTTAACAACACCCCTGAATTAGATCCTTTTGCTTTTTACTGACTAAATATTCTGTGGAACAAGCAAGTGGTTATGCAGACAAAGACACAATTAGACCCATTCAACCAAAAAAATTGCAAATCAACAAATATCAGCATGGAAACGTACACAAAATTAATAACACCATATTAAATAGGAAAAGATCTTAAACATGTTTATTTAAGCTATTCTGCGTAAACTGAAAGTCTGAAAAGATTAACTAAGGTTGTCCTAATAATATTACAAAAAAGCATTACATTCAGAGAGATTGTCCCACAAATGAGACTATGAAAAGTATGACCCTTTGGCCTTATTCTTTCTAGCATGTCCAGCTAAAAAAGAACAATTGCAAATCTAGACATTTTTATAGTAGATTATATGCCACCTCTATAAATTTCAATGAGTGGGATAGAGCACAGTTTTCAATTGTGTATCAAAGCAAACCTTAAGTAATCAATCTGGCCAAACACAAAGGATGGAGACAATTAATTGAACCACAGAAAACTCAAAGTAGATACATGTACAGTACCGCCTGAAACTATTTACCCTTTTACTCTTTTACCGGTTTTGCCGCGGCCGATTCGCAGATCAACACCGCGTTCTCGCCTCGGTAATGACGCGACGTGCCGAAATTTTACTGAGGTTTTACCTAGGTTTGCCGCAACATAAAATACCGCGGTAAACAGTAAGACGCGGCAGAGTTGAATAGGCCAAGAGACCTTTTGTTTTGACTCAATTTAAAAACTTTACAATGCCATCTTCAGGCTCCGGTGTGATAAATCATGTATTCGTCATAATACTAAAAGACCGCGCTGAAGCGTTGTTAACTTCACAAGAATCCATTACTACAGTGTCGCTACATTTCATGACTTTCTAGCGGTGAATGGGAAGTGAAATGTAAGGAAATATGTTTTTTTTTTTGGTTAAAACGTCGCTATCAAGATAAATAGTTTGCTGTCTTTCGCTGTCAGCGCCGCGGTGCGAAATACTGTACTTACATGTAGCTTCAATGCCGCTCTATTTGGTTTGAGTATTTCATCTTTGATACAAAAGTACTTCCAGGGATAAAACTTTCTTCCAAATAAATAGTTTCTTCAGAGTCCGGAAAAAAAAAACAATTGTTAAGCGACAAGCCACATTACAGTTTTTTAATTCACACGCTTGAACTCATGTCGCATGACAAATCACGTTTTTTGCAGTCACGTGCACTTGTGTCGGTATGCGTTGAGAGTTGTTTATGTGAATACTATTGTGAAGCTTCTGAAAGTTTGCATCGATCAACGAACGAATTGGGAAAGCTTGTACATACCATAAAATCACATTGGTAAATTCTCGGTAAATTCGATGAATTTACCTAGCTTGTGTGTACGGTGAAATTGCGTAATTGACAATCATTTGTGAGACTGCCGGTCACGGTCTCAAATGGGCTAAATGCCAGGCATACATGTAAGTTCGGTAAATTTGTCGAATATAAAACAAAAATAGTATTTAGGATCGCTTGAAATTTCTAAAGAAACAGCAAATAATTTTATGTAGGTTTGGTTGAGGATTTCAGTCGGAATTCGGTGAATATTTCTGACTGCGGGGCATTTAGTCTATTTGAGACCGTGACACGCAATCGGATAAAGACCAATGTGATTTTATGGTACGGCACATTAGCTTGCCGAATTCGTCCACTGCAAATCCATAATAACTTTTAGAATCGCAGTTGTTCGAAAGTTAGAATGATGCCTATGTTTGCAATTTGTAAATAAAGTTAGGATGGAACGAATTATTGTGTTCATGAGAAATTGTGAAGCGGCATTTTGAAAGAAAGGAAATGTTTTGCGATGGCCAGTAATTGTGATGACGTCTGCGAAGATCTGCGAGAATTTCTCACGGGCGAAGACTTTGGTTTTCGTTGTTGTGCGATGCTTATAATTATAACATCGATGCCTACGTCTTCAGTGTATAGAGTTATGTCGGAACGAATTATTATGTTCGTGAAAATCATGACTAGGTAAAAGTTTTTCGGTGGCGCCAGTTTCGAGGTTTTGACGGCGGTTGTTCTTTGAGAATCAAGGACGCAAAAACTTCGTAATTGTGAAGACGTCTGTGAAAATCTGTCAGAATTTGTCACGGGCGAAGACTTTGGTTTTCGTTGTTGTGCGACGCTTATAATTATATCATCAATGCCTACGTCTGCAGTGTATAGAGTTATGTCGGAACGAATTATTATGTTCGTGAAAATCATGAATAGGTTTTTCGGCGGCGCCAGTTTCGAGGTTGACGGCGGTTCTTTGAGAATCAAGGACGCAAAAGCTTTGTAATTGTGAAGACGTCTGCGAAGATCTGTGAGAATTTCTCACGGGCAAAGACTTTGGTTTTCCTTGTTGTGCGACACTTATAATAACATCGATTTTTTATGTTTTTCGGCGGCGCCAGTTTCGAGGTTGATGGCGGTTCTTTGAGAATCAAGGACGCAAAAACTTTGTACGTGTCAGTTCATTCAAAGTATACCGCTAGCTACACAGGCTAGCATTTACTTGACTGGATGCGATGACAGTACAGTATCTGGCAAGTGAAAACTTTGTTTTGGCTAGTGAATTAAACCTGTCACTAGCCTCTGCGTCAGCAAGCTGAAAAGTTATATATTTCGTCGCGAGCCCTGTTTAAAACAAGTTACAAGCACGGAAATTTCACGTATAGAAGAGCAGTCAATAAGGACACACTTTTTAACAAAAGAAATTAGCTTCTATTGTTTCTTCGCTGCGGTGTACCGCATCTAGCTTGCCGCGGCGTTCGGTTGCGTCCGTTCAAGACGAGGTTGAGGAATTCGTCCCACTATGGTGAATTCGCGGCAGAACCCTTCGGCAAAGACGAGGTTTTACCGCGTGCTAATGGGTAAATACTTTCAGGCGGTACTGTAGCTGACGCAAAGTGCGAGAAAGTTTGTGAGTGGTTTGGCTTTGGTTTTCCTTTTGACTGCACCAAAAATAATGGAAGTTCTTCAAGTCGATCAATAGCATAGTAATGCAAAACTGAAGAAACTTTGAATTACTTTCAATACTCAAGTGAAAACCACTATTTAGATGGAACTTACTGGAAAACCAAGTTTCTGTACTACTCTGGCATACTTCCTTGCTGCTAGTCTTGACTGATCTTCACTGTGAAAGCCAAAAACAATAAATGCGATCATGTTACATCAATCAAAACTACCCCAAAACATTAACTTATTTAAAATAAACATCTTCAAAAATTGTGTTAGTCAAAAGCTGCACAAAGAAAAGAGAAATGTGCACATCTTTTCCTTTGCTAACAAACTAATCTTATGCTGCAAGTGGCACTTGATTGGTATCACTGATAAGAGTATGCTGTATTTATGCTGCTGTGTTCATTTTCTTATTTTAACTATTTTCTTCTTTTTCCACTGTAATTCTATATCTATTGTTTTACAGGTACAGTCAAACCTGTATATACTGTAATGGCCCTGTATTAAGCAGCCACCCTCTATTAAGGTAATTCCTTTGAAATTGTTCTACTATCAAACTTTTTTTGAAACTTGGCATAGTCAACATTCATGACCATTTAAAAAAATGCAATAAAAAAATGGGGTCACCGTGCTTGTTTACGTGTCAGCAGGCTCTTAACATGGGGTATTTTTACTGGTTGTGCATTAAAAATTTGAATCATCTTAATACAGAATCAAGTTTTGATTACTTGAAAGACACAATTTTATCTCGAAAGTCAAGCTTCTTTTATTCACGTAAGTAGTGTTGCTTCATTTCAGCCGTTTTTGATTGCCTGGCTTTGGGAATATTGCACTTTTTCGGACAGTTCCGTGGTTAGCTTGAAGTCCTCGCCTTGCCCAAAATGCACCCAGTATGGAACTACTTTGCCAAAACAATCATGTTCTACTATCAAACTTTTTTCCTTCTTCAAATATGTTCTTTATTAGACTGTTCTTAGCAAATACCCCCCAAAAAATCGGGGGTCACTGTGCTCGCTTAATAGAAAAGGAGCATTTATTTCGCTATCAAGCTTAGTTCGAGGGAAATTCCTTTTAGGTTTTTGTACACGCTCATGTGTGTGCGCTAATGATGCGAAAATCGTGCGTAGTAGGGATGTGCAATGCAATACAAAGGAATTACCTTAAAATAGAAAGCTTTGCAGTATATTCTTGGATACGATTTTTAAGCCACGTAGATTTGAAAAGTTCAAGAGTCAAATCTCTAATGAACGTGGTAAACAAACAACAGAGTTTGGCAAATGCTCCATTCGAGGATGCAAAGTTTATTGTTGTTGTTGTTTGCCATTGTTTCCGTGTGCTTGCATGTTTGCATTGTAACAGGCTTTTAAAGTCTTGTGAGAAATTAAAAATCTTGTCTCGCAATAGGGTGATAACTTACTTTTGAGCAGTACTGTAGTACATTGCAATTGAGCAACAGTTTTTGTGCTGTAATGTACTTCACTATTTAAGAAGTACATTCCAAAAGGTTAAAATGAAAGCCTGCAAAAGGGGTATAAACTAAGAATATTTTTTAAAGTATGACTGAGGTAACTCTGTACCTACATGTAATGCATTTTTAACTAAAAAGATTCACTGAAGGAGGCCAAGTTCTTCTCCTGTGTGGGAGAAGGGAATTTGGGGCTTTTTAACTCAAATGTCATGCAAGAAAAGACTTGAATCAAATTTGGGTTCTTATTATTTCTCAGGGATATCAAAATACTCATCACAACTTGCAAAATACTTTTTTCAATGCGTATAATCTAAAATCAATTTTACAGAAGATGACATTAACCATCACTGAACAACTCTATATAACATAACACATACCTCTTGGCTCCAGTGCAAACCATCTTTCCAGAACTAAATATCAATGCAGTTGTCCTTGGCTCTCTTATCCTCATAATAACTGCCGCAAAACGCTAAAATATAATTTGTGAAAAACTCTCAACTAAGGTATTTGTTGCCGTTGGTCAGGCCTCTTTGTGTAATAAGAGTAACATATTACAAAGTTGTTGTTGGTCTGGCTGCCCTGTACAGCGTGTGTTATAGATCAACAAGGTGAACAGGGCCATCATAAAGTGCCCCTATGATCAAATTCTCAATACCTTTTTTTACATTTTCATATGCAATACATGTAGATCTTTCCAAGATATCTTGTCAAATTTCAATCTGTAACGAACATTAGAACACATGAATTTTGGACCTTTTTTCCAAGATTAGAATTTACGGCCACCATTAATTTTCCTTGTTCCAAAGTCTTGGCTGAGAATTGCAGTAAAATGACATAATTTTCTCAAAAATACCACGAGTTGAAATTGTAATAATTACTGTAGAAAATTGCAGGAATATAATCTGAGGCAAAGTTCTTGTTATTCTTTATGTGAATTGCTGTCTAAATTGTTCTTTCTCCATGTTAGTAATGAAAACAAGACCTTTTTAGTATTTAGGTTTGGCCCGCAACATGCCATGATTACCTGCACTTTTTGCGTGCACAATTTCAAGAAGAAAAACCATCTTTCTAGGACCCCTAAAGTCTTCTAAAAATATGCTCAGAAAGTCCATTCTGATCAGTTTGTTGTCCTCAAGAACAATAGAACAATAAGAGAACCAAAAGTCTTCAGGGAGGGGAGGAAAGGCAATTGTCACCACATGCTTTTTTTTTGGCGGTTACGGGCAGCACAGGTGACAATGGGTTAATAACAGCCGTAGTGAAAAATGAAGAGAAAACCCCGCCATTTTCAATGCACTACTGGTCTGATACAGTTGCCAGGTTGCATGTTTCCACATATCAATAAAAGGTCTATCACTATGATAAACATTCATACCTTAGGATTGTATTCTGCATTCCTGGCATGAAGAGCAATCTTTTTCAAGTCCAGCTTACAACCAAGGTTTACAGTTGACACAATATTTCTGAAAGGAAAAATATGAATGACAGAAAATCATGTCTGTTAAATATTAGAAGCATACAGTACTGCTCAAAAGTAAGTTGCCACCCTCTCGTCTCATGTCTCTCGAGACGAGAGTCTCATCTCGCGAGAACCAGTGAAGCATATATTTTGGAATAAATTACAAGCAATTGGCTTGCGAGGAAACAATTAGTCTCTCGCGACGCATTTGTTACAATGTATACAGTGCAAAGAGGTCTTGAACTGAAACTTGCTTCACTAGATTCACCACTGTCATTACAAACAAAGAACTTAAATGGGATTGGAGTGAAATGAAGAAAAGAAGTTACATGTATTAAGAAACAAATGCCGTTTTTGGCTTTTAGCGTGTTGAATTTCCATGTTACATACATGCAAGCGAATTGAAACGAAACTTTTTTCGCAAGATCGGTACTATCGCCAGAATTGAAGAAGCTGATCCTTTATGGAAAGTGCTTGGTAAAGGTTCAATCTTTCTCCGATTACTCAGAGTTATTCGTTGGTGCATCAAATTTGCGGCATTTCGTGCCTGTGCGAGTCCATTGAACTGGAACTCATTGTTTTCATTACTGACCAAAAGTTTTCAATATAACTACTCACAAGCGAAACATCAACCAGTGATAAAAGCACTTCGCAAATTTACTGTTTGCAACATTGATTACATAACAAATCGGAAACGTGACTAGCTACATGTTTCATAACAAACGCACATGATCGAGAAAAATGTATGGAAAGGAAAGGATTCTTTACGGTGATCAGAAAATTTGAAAGAAGTATTTCTCGCCAAACTAGGCCAGAGGCAGCAAGTGGAATGGAGCTCTGCATATAAAAGGATTAGCCGAGAAATACATGTATAGTTCAAAAACTGAGCAAATCAACTGGAAATGGTAAATATTAATAAAACGTTGCTCCAGTTTTGCAAATACTTGTTTATTACTTTTACAATTTATACAGTATATTACTAAGTGTAATACTTATTATTATTGTTGATATACTACCACTGGTTACAACTAAGTTTACACGTAATACTAAAGCACTCTAAACTGTTTCATGTCCTTCAAGGTTAATACTGACAAGGAAAAACCTACAATTTTTTTGTATAACAATATACATGAAAACATAATAAATCAATAAAGCATGTGACAATGACAGGTACAGAATTTTTCCTTGGAGAAAACATGTACTTCAAACCAAATAAAAATACTAATTTCTAATTAACTACTTTTCATGAGCCCTATAAAAATTATTTCCAAAAAATTGTCGTTGCCTATTACCTTTTCCCTTTGCCCGACGTAAATACTTGTCTATTGTGACAATGCACTTGTGCCATGGCGCATCTTCCTGTACTTGTCCGCAAGGATACAACTTAAACACATACTTTCTAATTATACCCAGCTTCCCTTGGTCTAATAACATTTTCCCCTTGTCCTTCCTCAGGTTGAAAAATAGTTTCAACAATTCTCTTGGCAAAATTCCCCACGCTAGAGCTCCCACTTTTGATTTGAACTGCCTCCTGCAAAAACCATCCCCTTCCTTCCCAAATATTTCCATGTTCCCACTATCCCCTACTGAATTAGAACTACCAGAAGCAATTGCATCATCCCTTAAGTCCCAAAAGTCCCCAACAGCACTACCCCACAAGTCCCCAGTTGAAATCATAGTTAACCTTCCTGAACGTGGTTTTGGCAAAACCCTAACCCTTTCCTTGACGCAATGACACCCGCAACATTTACTTTCCCTGTTTTCCCTCATAAAATTTGTAACCAATTCCCTAAATTCCTTAGTTTCCCTCATAAAATTGGCCATTAACTTTAAAGAGGCTTCTTGGTTATCTAAAAGATGCCTTAATCTCTTATCCTGTGAGAATTCCTGCAGGTCCTCATCCATTAGCTCCCCTAGAAAAGATTGTGCTGGAACTGCTGGAAGCCTTGATGTTGGAGGACTTGGAGGAGTGGGCGTAAATCGAGGATTTAACACTTTGTCATCCTACAAAAAACACAGTGGAATAAATCAAATTATAGAGTGTATAGTTTAAGGACGTTCGCGCTAATTGTTTCTGCGCATCCTTAATGTGCGCGCAAATTCACACGCCACGTCATACATGAGCACAAGCATTAAGTAATAAAACTGTGGTCGTTAAATGCGACCTTGTTCTTTATGGAACCTCACAAGTTGACTAAATGTACTTAATAGGTCCACTTAAACAATATTTGGCAGAGAACATTTCACTTCAAAAGATATCATTG
>OZ026600.1:22378763-22398763 GCA_964020085.1 Micromussa lordhowensis | reverse complement strand
AGCATAGCTTGGTTATGCTCTAAGATCAAATCATTAGCATGGGTCGTTTGATACACAAGCAAAAAGCAAAAATTGTGCGCCTTTCAGAGAGGAATATGAACATCAGTGAAATAGTTAAAACTTTAGCAGACGATGGTTGTAAAATCAGTCGCCTCAGTGTAAGACGTTTCTTAAGACATTTTCAAGGGAGACAGTCATTCGAAAATGCCCCGCTGCCCGGCCGGCCTGCGGAAGATGTAACCCCACAGCTGATGACTTTTGTCGACAACCAGATGGAGCAGAACGATGAACTGACAGCTCCCAACCTCCAGAAGAAGATTTTCAAAGAGTTTGGAGTCAACTTCTCCGAAAGCAAAGTCAAGCAGCTTCAGAAAAAACTTGGTGCAGAGTGGCATGAAATATTGTCAGCTTATAAGGGAGCCGAACCGGGTAAAATGCCTGGAGTTCTGCCTGAAGTGGGAGGAAGATGGTAAAACATTTGACAAAATAATCTTCACAGATGAATACTCTCTGTACACATGGAGAAACATGCCATATTGAGTTTCAGGTGCAAGTGGGAACAACCGAAGATCAATGGTCGTGCGAAACATCCAAAGTTCATGTTTGGTCTGGGATTTCTAAGCTTCTTCTCTGCAACATTTTATCTATTATGTAATATTAATTATGCAGTATTCCAGAAATCAAATTGTTGCATTTTCATCAGTTTTTACTTTATTGAAGGACAGACTTTGTCTGTCTGTCTATCTGTCTGTCTGTCTGTCAGTCAGTCAACCAACCAACCAATCAATCAAACAATCATTCTTTCCAGATAATGACAGTAGACAATCATACACTCACTGAAGTTGAGGCACAATCCCGGCCTGTTCAGCTGTCATAGGTGTCATCGGTGTTAGTGGTGGCATTGGACTGGGTGTGGGAGGATAAGTGCTCAGACCTCCTGGGAGAGAAGTGGTTGTCTGTAATCCGGATGATCCAGCCGACAAAAGGCCTCCATGGGGCTGGAGAAGAAGAGAGCATAACATGTACAAAAATCATAATTCAACAGCCTAACAATCTGTTTTTGTGATCAGTAGCTACTAATTAGTAACAGGTAAAAATGAAGGCAATTTAATATCTACTATCAATCTTGGTGATTTTAGAGTGTGAAAGTAGTTTCTGCCAAACTGTGACTTTATTTGACATTTATCTTGGAACAATTTAGTACCACATGCTATTTATTGTATATGGAACTTAATGTTTCTATTGCAACCATAACTTGATAGGCAGGTTTTAACAACTTGGAATATTCTTGTTTTTATTAATAAAATTTAACTTCCATGAGATTATCTGCCCTTAGCATGAGCATAAAAGAGTTTTCCAGTTGCTGGTGGTTGACAGGTTTGGTAACTGCAAGCACTTTCACCAGTATGTTTTCTTTCAGTAACAATAATAAGTAGAGACTGAAGCTTTTGATATTAACTTTATCATGTGGGAAAAAAATGATAAAC
The DNA here is from genome assembly GCA_964020085.1 of Micromussa lordhowensis. Classification (NCBI taxonomy): domain Eukaryota; kingdom Metazoa; phylum Cnidaria; class Anthozoa; order Scleractinia; family Lobophylliidae; genus Micromussa; species Micromussa lordhowensis. Next base: position 22,397,276 of record OZ026600.1, on the reverse strand, counting down.
ATTAAAATCTTAACAAACTGACAAATAGCTCTGACAGGGGCGTGGAAAAGACCTAAACGTCGAAGACTACTCTTGAAATTGTGACCGGGAAAAGCCTTATAACTTATACTGCTGGCGACATATCCAGCAGCCGGACAAGGCTTTAATAAATTCAATGCCAGCAGCGAGAATTTTATTTATCAAGTAAAACAATGGAATAAAAACACTGTGACAAGGGACCCCAAGAGGAATTGAACCAGGGTCGCCTGCATGGCAAGTGATACTCATGACCACTGCACCACCACAACCAGCTGGCAGTTTTCAGACCTTTTAAAGTACATTTACCAATTATTGCACGAGCGCGCGTTGGATATGAGATGGTAAATAGCCAACGAGGCCCGTAGGGCCGAGTTGGCTATAACCAATCTCATATCCAACAAGTGCGAATGGAATAATTGTTTTATTAAATTCTCAACCTTTGGTTTTGCTAAATTTTATTAAAGTCTAAGAAACGACCGGAAAGTGATGTGACTTCTGGGCGCCAAAATGAAATGCTGAAAATTTTATGTTGAGCGACATTTGCCGCATTCATTTCCATATTAGGTCAAACGCAGGTATAATGGCTGGTAACCGAGATCTAGTGAACAAATCAGAAAGCTAGAATTGCATTAACCGAGGCTGAGAAGTTAATAAATAGTGTTACCCTTAACATTTTTGAAAGCAAACCTTAGACGGCCTAACCGGAGAGCTATTCACTAATTCAGGCTAACCCGAGTTCTATCCAGGCTAACCGGAGTGCTTGTTAGGCTAATCAGAGTGCTTTTTAGGCAAACTGGAGTGCTATTAAGCCTAAACTACAAAAATGTTTTGACAGCCGGTCATTTAGTCTACGTTATAACAGTTTATAATTACTGGTGTACAGGTGCCGGGCACACAAAATTCACACTACGGTGGAAATAGCGAAGTATTCAGCCATATAAAAAAGGTTTTGACATTATTAACTGAAATTTTTAAAAAAATAATTTTGACTGCTGGACACGAAGTATTTTGAAAAAACCTGTCCGGCCGTCGGACATAGAGACACTGCATAAGCTTTTATACATTAGCTTAACTAATAATGCACCAGTCAATGTTAAGCCCCAGGGGAGGGGGGCCGGGCATACCTCGGGGATTTGTCATTTATCCCTTTCCCGTGGGTGGGGAATAATAAAACATTTGACATAACACAACGTCCCGTGGGTGGGGGAGTTTGACAAAATCTCACAAGAGCCTGGAATCTAGTCCGCCATTTTGAAAATATTACCCATCACTACTTGAGGTCGCTGTGTTCGGCCTTTGCCATCTGACTCGTCGCGAATCAACTTGACTTCTCGCGGATCGTGTACTGTTGGCTTTATTTGGTTTTAAAATGCCGCATCACCAGTTTTGCGTTGGATTCACAGACTCTGTATGCGCTGATGATGTTGACTGGAAGTGCAATCACTGCATTGCGGAGGATCTTATGTAGAGGTGGTCACTGAAATAACATAATGTTGGTGGCGAATTTGTCTATTTGTTATCTTCAGTTATTGCAATTTCCCCCCAGGGAAGGGATATTTGACACCACCTGTTGCTCCCTGGGTAGGGAATTTGACATGAAAAAGTGGTAAAATGTCAAATCCCCTGGGGTATGCCCGGCCCCCCCTCCCTGGGGCTTAACAATGACTGGTGCATAACACTCAGAACCAATACACGAGAACTCAGAGTTGATATCATACTGCGAGTTTACTCATCTTAATTGGGAGACAAAAAGGGTCCTCATTTAATAAAATTGGAACCTTTTGGAGGTTTATTTTTATTTTAAAACCAGACTTTCCTGCTACTGAAAGGTCATGTTCACATAACATTTCTTAGGCGCATAGGCAAAACGTATTGACGACGTTTCCACAGACCACTACGTATTCAAGTTTTTGTAGTAAAATTCTGGACCACGAATCATAAATACCTGGACTGATGAACTTGTCCTGTATCTGTTATCTTCATTCTGGTCTAATCTTTCGTCCATATTTCCTCGATCTTTCCCAGAACGCAGAAAGGAATCACACAACAAACTGCGGGCGAGGAACGTTTTATAATGTCTCCTTCAGCTACGACCGACGTGCTTTCTGGGAGTATGATCCAGTTTGCACACGGTCTGATTCAGACTGGAGACTGGAAATGAATCTAAACGTCTCCGGTAAAGATGTATGGGGGGAGTATTGGTGATTGTATGGGTTATTGACCAAGTGTAAGGTCAAGATGGCTAAATATTGGCCGAGTTCCTTTTTTGTGTGTTTATGGACCGAGAGGGAGTGCGAGGTCCATAAACACGCCAAAAAATAACGAGCCATCTTGACCGAACAAGTTTGGTCAATAAAGGATTTATTATATGGCTTTTGGAGAAATCTTTCTTGCGGGACAAGGCGAGTAGTCCCAAGCGGGCAAGATGGCTCCATCTTGCCCGCTCGGGTAGCCAATCACAGCGCAGGATTTGATTCATCTTGCCCGCTCGCGGAGCTAGCCATATAATAATTTTTTATCAAAATAATATTAATTAATTAACTTCCCGCGGTACTCAACAGAAATAGTCTGCTTTTGGTAATCAAATGCACTGTAAATGTACGGGACGACTACTGTCAAAATATACTAAGGCAGTTTAAAAAAGGAGAAAGGAAAAAAAAGGAATAATGCCAGGATTGTCCCCAGGCTGATTTAGAAATTCTCCTTTAGCCTTTTGGCCGGAGGGGAAAAAAAAAATTGGCAGGCTTGCAACCTCGTTGAAGAAAACAGGATTCGTTTCTTACTTCTTTCTAGGTTAACCAATGAGCGAAAAAAGTAGTCGAGACATTTTTGGCGTTAATTCTCTGATATCCCAACCCCCCCCCCCCCCCTCTATTCAAAGTTGTGTAAGCCTTGTGGTTTATGTAGAAAATCGACATAGTTTGGGGGGAGGGAGGGGGAATGTTCCCAAGACGCTCGAGAATTGAATTAACTGCGAAGTGTCACAACACTTTTGTCGCTCATTGTACCCATCGCGGGGTAATGGGGGTTTGCACTTCCGCCTTTCATCTAAATCGTGGGTACTAGACGGGAACCAGATTAGCTGAACGTGGACTTCCCGCCCTGAAGACCATCCAAATGGTTAAAACAAATAGACCAATTTCGATATATTAAAATTCAGCCTAACACAATAGACCTCTGCACGAGACTCTAGGGAATAAACCCCCGCAAACTCTGTAGTTATTCCCCAGAGTTAGGCTGAATTTTAATATATCGAAATTGGTCTTCTGAATAGGCCATTTCCGAGTCAGCTTGTGCAAAACCCTTCATATGAGATTAGCACGAAAATGAACATGAAGGTGGAACTCATTTCCACATGAATGGTTTCGTACATAGACTCGTTTTCCCACAGAGGGAAAATACAACTCAGAAGTTAACAAATTGATCATAAATTTCGTCATCGCATTGTCAAAGTAGCTGTGGATCCACGAGGCGATAGCCGAGTGGATCCGCAGACTACTTTGACAATGTGATGACGAAATTCATTGTCAATAACAGGACAGACGCATGAAAAACTGACATCAATTTGTTTTTTACGATAACAAATGGTCGAATTGCCCGCTCTCGCTCGCTGACGCGTCGCACGAATTTCAAATTCATGTGTCTGTCCGCATATTGACGATAAAAATTAGCCAATGAGCGCGCGAGAATTTCTGCAGTTATCGTAAAATGGCCTTATTGAAAACAGTTTTTCAGCCCCTGTCCGCATTTAAAACTCTGAAACGTGGTTCCTGATCATCGCCCAGCATCGTGGAACTTCTTTAAGGGTTCCACAAACGCAGACTTGAATGTAAGTAACCAATCATTTGACGTTAGACGCTTAGAAAACTCATCACACCGAGACAATAGCTGTCGGCTTATTTTAGTGCTGAACAACGTCTCCATAGTCTGTCTAGGCCCTTAGATCGCGAAAAAAACACCTTGCACAACGGATATGAAAAAGCCTAACTGAAAACTACGAGGTACGAAAAAAGAAAACGGTTCCTGTACATTTTTGCATGCGAAATTGAGCCCTTTCTCATATTTTCTAGCCTGAAAAAACTTAATGTAACCATGATTTAATGCGAACGCACACGTCAGTGGTAGGGTGGGTAGAGTTTTGTAGAAGGCACGAAATTAATTTGAAAGCTTACAAGGCCGTCTTTTGACTTATCTGAAACTTTGAACACCCGAAGGCAGGTTTACGGATATGTCCACCTAATGCCTTAATCAATTCATGAAATACAGACATCAGTAATAATAAGTTGAAATCGTTTTATTTTATTAAGGCTGTATACACCTCTAAGCACAAGTTCTCTAAATTCAGAATAGTTCCCAAGATTTTTCTTGTACATGTGTCAAATGTCCATATTTTTTTCACATAAATTAGTTCATCTTGTTATTTTAAGGCAGGCGGTAAAAGCAAACTGTCACTTAGTGCTCTTGCTTTGTACCGAATTTATTCTGGACAAAAAAAATCGTGAACGAAATGAGTAGCTACTTGTTTCAGTATCTGAGGATCTGGGTGTCTCCGCATCCCTTCTACAATTTTCTAACGGTTAAATAATTCCATTTGAGCCACGTCCTCCTGCCAATACCTCAACTATTGGGTATGTCAATGGTACCTCTAGTCTCCTGTGCGGCCATTTCGGGGTCATCAGGCGTCACGCAACGCTCCTTGGAGGAGCGTTGCGCGACAGCAAAACGACATCTCACACTAACGCCACTCTACTCACAAGCATGGGCCAATGAATTACATTCGTTTTGCAACCCCAAGAGAACCGATTCTATGAGATACACATTAGAACCCTTTTATTACTACAAATGAGCTAAAGGAACAGGCACACGGTGTAACATTCTCCTAAAACCGTTAAACGCTTTGTAACAGTGCCGAAGTAGAGAAATGAAACAGAGCTAGGAGTAGACACGAGCTGACATCTATACATGAGGTATTAGACCGTGCAGCCAAACCTTTAGTGAATTGATTATGAAAAGACGTAAGTATTGAAATGCTCTGGACAGAAACACTAGCCAGCCTTGCGAGATATTTGGAAATACATACAGCGTCCAGCACGAAATTGAACTACACGTGCGTCAGTTCCCGAACTACGCGAGAGACAAGAGCATTAAACATAAATCGACTTGTCGCTTTTGCAAAAAAATATGTCCGGCGATTTTAATTCGTATCCCCTTTATTCTTCCCAACAGATAAAGAGGAGGATGGCGGGGAAGGGTGAAGGGTGAAGTTCTTCGTGGAGAACCGCGGAGACTAACACTTGATCACTTTCATCAATGTCTGTTTTTGAGTGGCAGCTAATCTATCAAACGGCCATGTCTGTTTTGGCCACAGTTTGTAAGATTCTCTGTGAGCACCTTAGCCGATTCACACCCGTCGGCTGCGAGTTGTTCGAGTCTCGGTCGCATCGAGTCCCATGTCGGAATATTGCGTCTCGAAAAACGCAGAGAGTCGAATCCCAGCTCGGGCCTCTTTTCCTCGAGGTCGGCAATATTCGGAGCAGTTGATGAATACTTGGCGAACATCGGCCGCGAAATCCTCCACCGAGTCGTACGCCTTGGCAGTTAAATTCTTCTTTATGGTTCCCAAGTCCACGGGACGTTGTACGTATTCCAGGTAGTCAGGGTTCTAGAGAAGGACAAAATTGGATCGACAAAGACATCGACTCATAAGAAAGGGAACATAAACTACGGCAAGGGCAGGGAGTGGACCCGTGCTATAACGAAATCAAGGAAAGGACCTTACTGGGTGTATAGAATCAAAGATTCCTTGTTGGCAGTCACATTTATCACAAAGAAAGGCAACCTTAAAGTCCATTCACATAACGCTGAAGAATTCCAAGCCATTGTACTAAAATGCAGCAATTGTCCTGTGTAATACATACCTCGGTAACATCAACAGCTTCCAAGAAGGGCCAGGCGTTCTCGTGTTTCATCATCTCGTTCAATAGTTTCTGACACAAAACAAGTTTCGCTGTCACTTTGGGGTTCTTCCTGCCAGCAGGGTTTTTACCCGAGTCAGATCGCAACACAGGAGACGAAGACCTAGACGAATCGATAGAACTTCGGCCACGGTCGCCGCGCGCCGCAATCTTGATACTTCCCCTCCGACTAGTCCTCGGTGCAGGTGACGGGGAACGCGACGACGGCGAACGCGACGACGAAGACACTCGCCGCCGCTTCGTGGTCTTTTTGTCGGCTTTTGCGCCAGTTTTGCGTGTATGCGGTGGAGGCGATGGAGAAGAAGAAATTTGTCGTTTTAGAGACCGACTGGGAGCTTTTTTTGTTTGTCTGCTGTTCGGACGCGACGTGCTCCGGGTCGTTTTCTTCTTAACAACCTTGATGCTTCGTTGAAGACTTTTCTGGGCAGCTAGAATAACAGGTTACGTAATAACATTAGTGAAACCAGACGAAATGGAAAGTAATTCTATGAATGAGACAGAGATCAGTGTTGGGTTTGTACCTTCAATAGTGGCTTTCTTTACTCGACAGCTCCGCGGCCGTTCATCGTCTGCCCCAGTACACACCTGGCAAGCCCAGTTTCCGCGCGGGATTCGACGCAATGACGGATAAGCGCAACCAAGATGATAGGCCAGCGGACATGTGTCACAACAGAGGAGCTCTCCTCCCTCGGTGCACAAGGCACACTGGTCGCCATGTTCAGAGCTTACGCTACCATTACCTGTTGAGGAAACGTAAACACACAAACAGCTTAACATGAAGCTCAGGAAGCACCTGTAATAACGAACACCAAAGAAAAATATAAAAAAAAACTAAACGAACATGGAACAGTACCAAGGAGACATGGCATAAGATACTAGCATAAGGATAAATAAAACTAAACACGTAAATTTCAAGGTAAACTCCACTCCCCCCCCCCCCCACCCTTCAACCGCTTCCAAAGAGCTAAGTCTTACCTTTGAAAATTCTGTACCAGAAAGTAATTTCAAGTTATTCAGAAATATTGGGATAAATTTTACATATTTTGTGAGAAAGGGACAAGGAATAGACCATTTCCGAGTTTTCTGAAGCCTCTCTTTTAAAGCGAGGCCTGGTGCACAACCATTCATATGAAAATGAGTTTAAGGCCCTGTTTACAAGCAGGTAGGGTAACCCTACTGCCAGGGTAACCCTAGCAAGAGGCTTAAAAGATAGCCCGGGTTTACAAGCAAAATTTTCAGGTAGGGTAACCCTACTGCCCGAGTCAACTTTACGCTTGTTACGCTTCGGTAACCTTGCAAGTAAAGCACGAACAGATAACAAAACTGGAAAATAATTTATTTCCAAAGCAAAATTATGACAAACTGTGAAAGAACTTGATGTTTTCTGGGTCATAATTCGCTGATTTTGTCGGTATTGTGATCATATTTTGCTTTTGGGAGCCAAAATAGAGATAGCCCGGGTAGGCGGGTTAACCCTACCTGGAGTGTTTACAAGGGAAAAAGTTAACCCGCTTACTAGGGTAACCCTAGCACGCAGATAGGGTAACCCTCCTACCCGGGTAACCCTGGCCGCCTTGTAAACACGACGAAGAAAATAAGAAGAAATGTGTGCGTGCTAGGGTAACCCGCTTGCTAGGGTAACCCGCTTGCTAGGGTAACCCTCTCTCCTTGTAAACAAGGCCTTATTTGCATGTGAATGAAATCTCATTTTCATATGAAAGGATGAGCACCAAAACTCGCTTTGAGGCTAAAGGTAATTCGGAAATGGCCTATTCATTACTGATCAAAATCTCCAAAATCAAATTCAATTTCAAGACTTTTTAAGAACCTTCAAGGCGTAACATTTTTAGTTTTAGTTTATTTTCCAGGACACTGAAGGTGCATACGACCCTAAAGAAAAGAACTTGATTCAACGCGCTAAATATAAGACAAATACTAAGCAGGGCCTTACTTTGCTCAGAGTCATCATCGCTGTTTGATTTACTCTCGGTTTCATGATCATCCTCATCGCTATCTTCCTCTTCGCTTTCTTCTTCCTTTTCTTCTGATTGTTCTTCATTCTCCTCCTCGAACTCCTCCTTGGCTGCTGGCTTTTTTCTTCTTTCACTGCGCCTCGTTTCCTTGGGACGACAGTCCGCACAAAACCACTGACCTTCAGGGATCTGTGTTCATATCATAACCGTCAAATTAATACACTGTCCTTGTGATTAGCTCTCAAGTAATCAGCCAAGGGAAGGATATTGACATGTCAGCGCCAGAGGCCTGGCCATATATTGAATATTTTCAATAATTTTCCTCCTGATTACCATTATCACAAGAAGAGGGGAACTTGTACCTAACATGGTTGCTGCGACGTTTTGTTTTGCAAACTTTTCCGACTTTTCCCTGAGAAAAAGTAAAATTGATCTGTCCAGATAACTACAAATTTTCAGATCATACAAAGTAGCGGCCTCCAGCCTCCCCTAGAGCCGTCGTTTTAACCTTTACAGATACAGTTTCCGTTATTCACGAAGGAAAAAGATCGTTGGGATCGCAATGAACTGAAATGTTTAAGTCGTGTTATAATTTCAAACTTCTCCGGCCCAAAATAAGATTGCCTGATTCTTCCCTGAATCGAACATTTTTTTTTCCTTGACCAATTCCTGATCTTTGGCAACCCTGCGTGTGACAGGAAACGATCGTTACCCATCCATTTTGACACACGCTCAGCCTCGTAACTGGCGTATGCTCAGCGACAGATGGAGAACCCTCGCAGTTTACTCAGAACAACAAGAAACTGTTGAGCTCATAGGACGTTCAGAGAGAACAAAAAATTGTCGAAGTGATGGAAGTCTAGCTTACGAGCTACATACCTCTTTAATAGGAGGTTTAAGGCAGTACATGTGGTGACCGCGATCACAGGCGTCACACAGCAGCATATGCTCGGCGTCTCCTTTTCTCTTGCACAGCCGACAGCGAGCATTCAACACGGACTTACTCCACGCAACAGACTGATCAAGCGTGTTCAAATGCACAAACACCTGAGACAGGTTTGTACAGACCAGAAGCGACTCTTCCCATCTCTCCAGACAAGTCTTCTGTTTCACAGGTTCATCATTTGACGAGCTACTGCTGCTGCTATCGTCTTTTTGCCCTTCTTCCTCTTGCTCCTCGCTTTTCTTCTCGCCGTTTTCTTTGGGATCTGCTTCATCAGCATCAGTCTCCTTCTTTCTCTTGTCTTTTTTCTGTTTCTCCTTGGCGCCCACTGCTTTCATCATCTCGTTGAACTCACTGACGGCAGCAGCCGCGGCCTCCTTCTGTTTCTGTCGCTTGGTCTCCTCATCCTCGCCCAGAGGCGGATTCAAGTACTTTTTTTCTATGCCTTGCTCTACCTGAAAACAAAGTCAGATCGAATAACTTAAATCAGGAAACGTTTTCAAATACAACGAAACACAACAAACTAACGGCGCTTCTAGCTAACCCCCCCCCCCCCCAAACTCCTATGCTTTCTATTGTCTGGGACATTGTGGTGTATTCTTGGGCAAGACGCTTTACTCTCACATTGCCTCTCTCCAACCAGGCCCCAGTTGTTCAAAGGCTGGATAACGCTATCCACCGGATAAATCGGTACTGGCGAATTTAATGCTGAAGGTAACCTGACGATGGACTAGCATCCCATCCAGGGAGGGAGGGGAGAGAAATACTCCTAGTCGCTTCATGCTACTGAAATCGAAGACAAGCGTCGGCCTGAAGGGCCACTTGGCTCGTATCCAGAATCAACATCTCGGTTTGTCTATCTACTACACTCACAAGAAATGCCTTTGGACAACAGCAAAAACTAAGTCCTGTAATAGGTGACAAAAACTACGCATCAATCTATTCCCTACCTTGAGTAGTTCCAGGGTAAGTTCTTTGAGTGCTGGATTCACTGCCACAGGGCCTCCAACCAAGCTAAGTGTGGGTGTACTGCATCGTGTACCACCTGTGGGAGAAGATGGATGGCTGTCTAACTTTATATGTGACGGAACAGCGGTGAACCGAGCTTCGTCTGGTTTGTCTTCAACTTTAGCGACTTCCTCAGAATCTACAACGAGAAAGAAAGCCAGTCAGAATGTGCTGGAAACAAGTAGCAGTTGACCGTTCCACTCCTAAGACTAACATTCAAATTCTCCTTACAGTTTTTCATAGTTTTTTTAAACTCTCATATAAGAGAATTCATACGAGAGGACATTGTGTTTGAATAATCGTTCAATTTTGGTTTCCAAAAAGCACATTTTCCAGGCGATTTCACTTCCTTTTCTGGCAGATTTTATTTAAACATCGAAAGTAAAGCTCAATCTGCACTCGAAAATCCACCACAATAAGTTTCAATCGAAGTTGGACAGAAACGAATTCTAAGATATAAATCTGCAAGCAACAAAATATGGAGACTGTGCACCCCAAAATGTCTAAACTACTACAACTGAGAAATATGATGATCAGTGAGAACAAGTTACCTGGATGACATTCTTGTTTAATGTCGTCTTTAACTCCATTGACAACTGGCTGTTGCTGGTCATCACACTCCATAAACTCTTCCTCCTTCACGACCACTCCCTCCTCACCGTTGTCCATACTCGGTTTGTTTTCATCCCCGACACTTGTATCCACCTCTTCCATGTGCTCTGGGTCGCCATTTTCCTTGATATCATTAATTCCATTAGCGTTACACTCCTCACTGGCTGGTGTCTCAGTCTTGCTGAAGACACTGTAGATACCATTCTCCACTTTGGCTCTCCACACCTCACGGTCGTCATTCTTGACGGAGCCCAGACCCCCTTGCCATATTCTGTCCTCTAAGTCAAGAATCTGATCGCGCAAGTTTGCCTCGAGGAACTCCTCCATGGTCTTGTAACGTGATTTGTCTACCGTGGGTTGATTTCTACGCCTTCCTTTGGGCTTGAAGTCCTTTTTCTGAGCCTGAATTTCCGCTTTCAAGGGACACTTCTCCACTGCAATCGACAGCTGTTTGTACTCTTGCTTGATGGCGTCCCTTAAAGGCTTCTCTCGAAAACCTCGCGGATTCAGAGCCTCTAACAATTGATCTATATTCTCTTTGGAAGCGAAGTAGGACCACTTGACAACAGGTCTTTTCCTGTAAGATACACACAACTCTTCATCTCCACAAGCTTCCTTCGTAAGCTGATAAGCTTTAAACATGTTCAAAACTTTCCGTTCAAAGTTTTCAGTCTTTGCAGTATCTTTGCTTTTGGTATGACCATTAACTAAGCGTTTCTCTTCCTGTTTAGCGTTGTCTGAATTGCTTTGGTCCAACGTTGAGTTCTCATTTTCTTTAGTGCCTTCCTTTTCCTCATCACCACTTTCTTCTTCGTTATCCTGTGAACAGAAAAAGTGCTATTTATTAGGCACTTTCTCACTGAAAGATGACTTCCCCTCAGGTCGTCGAAAGGTCAGTCATTAACAACAGTTTTTAATTTCAGAACTACCCTCACCCAGACGACCCCACAAACTTGCTGGCTTTGGTATTTTATCGTGTATAAATAAAGGTTGTATGTATGTATGTATTATGGGCCACTTGGCTCGAATGCAGAATTAACATCTCGGTTTGTCTATCCACTACACTCACAAGAAATGCCTTTGGACAACAGCAAAAACGTCCTGTAATATGTGACACGATATTAAAGTTGAGTTTCTTTAAGAAAATCCAAGATTGGATTCTTAAATCCGAAAACGGATTTTGCGTTTCTTTTCTAAACAAATTAATCAAGGTTCTCTCGGATCAAGGTGCGTCAAAGAAACCGAAGAATCCACTCTGGGCAAGGATTCTTCGGTTCCTTTGATGCACCATGATCCTAGTGATCTTGGATTGATTTGTTTAGTAAAGAAAAGTAAAATCCGTTTTCGGATTTAAGAATCCAATCTTGGATTTTCTTAAAGAAACGCACCGTAAGTTCGTAAACTGTCGCCTTCCTAGATTCTCGTATTCTGCTGGTATAAGCACGTGCACTGTGTACTAGTTTGTTACTTTCTACAGTTAAAGAACATCCAGAGAAAGAACTCATACAATACAGTGCAAAGAGAATAAATATGGCTTATTGACCAAGTGTGAGGTCAAGATGGCTGGAGGTTATTCTGGTTGGATATTGCCCAAGTTCTTTTTTTTTGCGTGTTTATGGACGGGTAGCCAATCACAGTGCTGGATTTGATTCATCTTGCCCGCTCAAGCATCTGGCCATATAAAAAAGAAAAAAACCAAGGCTAAAAAGAAAGCCAGACCTACTCCTGGTGATGATTTGCCAAATATTCAAGTTAAGATTTGAGGGTACATGAAGACAATACACCAAAATTGATCATCCTTTCTACTCTCATCACCTACCTACTATACACTGTAAGAAGGAACTAGGTTTTGATCATAAATTACCTCCAATTCAGAGTCAGACTCCGGTTCCAGGAGTAGGTGTTGATCAGGGTCATCATCCTCCACAAACAGTCCTCTGAGTGACCTGAAGGCCCAGTACCGCCTGAACACCCTGTCCCGGCCCAGAGGTTGGATTGCACTCCTAGCTACTGCTTTAGCCAACTGATTCAAAAACTCCTCATCCTTCCGTTTTCGATCTTCCCTCCTTTGTAGGGCCAGCTCCTCCTCTTCTTCTTTAGTTAAAACAGGAACCGGATATGGCTCATCATCCTTATCCTCTGCAGGTTTGTTTCCATTGACCTTGGTGTCTGTGTTCGCTGTTGATTCTCTCGCTTCACTTGCATGAGAGCTGCTCTCGTTTTCATCCTTCTTTTTTGCAGTTTTCTTACCTGACTTTTTCACTTGCTCTCCTTCATTCTGTTCTGAGCCATTCTTGGTTGCATCCTCAGCCTTTGCACTAGAAACATCAAAATCGCTCGACATTACAATTATCAAAACTTTTCCATGTAACAATAACCTTGTTCTAAATTATATGCAGTTAAACCCCGTTAATATGGTCACCAACAGGCTATGAAAATTTGGCTGTATTAATGGGGTGGCTGTTTTAACAGGGTCGGGTCAAATTTCATGACTGGTCTATTTTGCATGCAAGTTAATTCTTGACTCTAGGGAGGCAGCATGGTAGAGTGGTTTAATGCACTGGATTTGAAATCTAGAAGCCTGTGGTTCAAATACTCCAACTACCCCTACCCAATATTTTTTTGTTACCGAGAGACATCACAAATGCACTTCTAAGCAACTGCTCTTTAATAAGCATTCCAAATGCAGGTGTAATTTAAAAAACATTGAAACTTCAATCAGTTCATATGATATTAATAATGGAAAGGTGAACTTTCCTGGTTTGAGTAGCTGTATAAACGGGGTGAAATTGCTAAGGATTATACAGGTTGGGATTTCAGAATGTGGCCATTGGCTGGATTAACAGGGTTTTCATATAAGAAAATGTATGGGCGTTTTAAAGACTGACTGTCTTAATGAGGCGACGGTAAGGTGGGGTTACACTGAATTCAACTCAAAAAATATAGTTGACTTTGGTCTTCAGAAAGTTTGATATTATCACAGATAGTCAGAAGATGCTACAGTAGGATACAACACATGGCTGTAAGTTATATTACCCTTTGGAAATCATTGCCACAAGTAATCAGCAAAAATGTTAGTGCTATGTACAGCTGAAAGCATGTGTTGCTAATAGTGAACACCAGCGTTGTGTGATAAAGATCAATTTACTCTTCATTTTTTCATTGGTATGTCCCTTCACCGGAAAATTATTGTTTTGAATCTTACTGATGTGTCTTACCTGGATTCTCCTTTTGCACCATCTATCCTCTCCTGATCCTTCTCTTTCTTCCGTTTCTCCAGTTCCTCCTTTTGCCGCTGTCTCTCCTCCTGTTTACGGCGGTACCTTGCGGCAGCCTCCTCCTTCTCTTTCCGTTGATCCGCCCACTGGTCCTCATGCCACTCACGACGGACCTTTCGACACCTGAATGAAATCATTTAAACACAATTAGGCCACAATGAAGCAATATGGTAAGAAAACATAAGAAAGCATCCATGAACATAAGTAGTTAGTGCAGGTCCATATCAGGACTTTCGTCTTGCACATTTTGTAACCTGCTCAAATAAACCATGTATGTATGTACATATGTACTTATGACTACTTACTGGTCAAAACCTTCCTCCACATAGTCCCGGGCTGTAGCATATGTTATCAGCTGAGTGCAGAGAGCTACAAGGACTTTAAGTTTGTCTTCTGCACCCATATCATAGACATTGCCTGTTATCAATGCTTTTAACAGCTGAGGCTCGGTGTGCCGAAACTCTACTCCAGCATCATCACTGTAGGTGAATCCCCCTCGACGCTGCCAGCGATAAGATGGCTCACCACATCCTTATGAAGAAGAGCAGATTCAAATTCTCTAGCACAGGTCTCAACTTATCTTAACATTTTAAAGCAATTTTAGGTACAGCTGAAACCTCCCTGTGTGCACATCTCTAAACAAAACTGAATGTGGTAGCTCCCCTGAGCCAAACCACCTACAGGAACAACTATGTTGATGCCAGGTAAGCTTTACTATTTGCTCACATAAGTTTTGTACCTTTGGCAAGCTCAAGAGATTTCATTAACCTATGAGTAATCTAACCAAATTAACTAGCTAAAGCATATCTGTTTTACTTAAGGAGTATTCAACAGCTCCTCTGTAAAACACAAACTCTCAGAAAACAAGTTTAAAAGGTGTCAAAGAAAAAATAGTCCAAGTTTCTTACATTATAGATCAAGTGCAGTGAGGTATGAACAGAAAAGAACCGATACTCCAAGTAGAGTCCCAAGAGATTCATTAAATGACTTATATGTAGATTTAGCCAAACCCAAAATTGGAGCTCATGGGCTGGGTTGTTCAAAGGTATGAACAGAAAAGAACCGATACTCCAAGTAGAGTCCCAAGAGATTCATTAAATGACTTATATGTAGATTTAGCCAAACCCAAAATTGGAGCTCATAGGCTGGGTTGTTCAAACCCGATTAAGCTAACCCAGGATAAGTAAGAATTTTGATCTGAGTTTTGTAACTTTCAGTGAGGTTTTCTATATATTGTTTGGCCTTCTGTTTAATCTCAAGTGTTAACCGGCTTCCAAACAACCCAATCCTGTATACACCCGTGAGCCTGACATGAGCCTGCGATCCAATCAAAACCAGCACTAGGTCAGCAGTCATTCTCAAAAAACATGCGACCTTAAGGAGTTCTAAACTTGAGCTCGCGATGACCATAACAAAGATGTCGAATATCAAAGAAGGACGCTAAGCCAAGGCTGCAAGAGCAACACCACTAACCACAAGAAAATCAATTCATGGGTTTCCTTTTCTTTCCTATATGGGTATGGGAATCCGCTCACACGCAGAGTTCTGCTTTAAGATTCAAGTGCATTCAAGCTTTTTTTTGCTAGGCAGCACATGATCATTCTATAGTTTTCTTATGGAATCAGAGCAAAATTCCAACAAGAATTAACATTGTCGCTTTACATATGGATATGATGTTATATTTGATAGTGTTTGTAAAGCGCATTAGATCATATATTTTTGAATTTTTGCGCTATATAAGAAATAAAATTATTATTATTATAAATTTAGTATACAATATATAACAATTATTCCATGAGCCCGAGTTGGATATGAAGTGATGAAATAACCAACGAGCGCGTAGCGCAAGTTGGTTATAATCACTTCATATCCAACAAGGGCGAATGGAATAATTGTTTTAGTAAATTCTCAAACCGGTTTTTGGCGCCGATTTTTATTTTGGCCATCATAGAGGGCTGAAGTTGAAAACTTCGTGCGGAAAATTTTTAAACTTGGCGCACTATTTTCCATATGACGTAAAACTCTGACTATTGGCTCACAGTCAGAAATTTTTAGCCAATCAAAAACTTAGAAATGCAATAGTCGGAACTGAGAATTTACTAAGAGCATTTAGTCAGTTGTTATGCTGATGTTCAACTTAACAGAGCATCTTCACTTGCATAGCCCACAGCCATACAAATGTATTGGAACAAAAGGAAGTTTTCCATAAGAAAAGAGTTCAACAGGATTGGTTGGAAACACCAACATGATGGTCCCTCTTTCACTGTTTTGGTTCATCAATATGGCTGCCATGACCATTTAAAAATGTTCTACAGGAGCCCACCAGTGAAAATCCATTTACTACTTAAAGTATACATTTGAAAAGCTACACTTTGTAACCCTGACATACCTATTCTGGCACCAGAGGATAACAGATGAAGTCTCAACAGCTCAGAGCTTGTAAAGGGGTCCATGATCAATTCATGGAGAGGTTTACCCTGGTACTGCATTGGCCAAGCAGCTGCCATTGCTGCTGATGCAGACACAGTAGATTGGGACTTCTCATCACCCTCATCATCGACATCCATTAGGGGCTCGTGGTCGTGACTACCATCCAAACCTTCCTCCTCTTCTTCCTCCAAGTGAGTGCGCAGTATTGCTCCCAGTAAGAACAGCAGCAAGTCATAGTACACACCCTCAGCATCATGTTCTGTCAAAGCTTCCTCTAACATGGCTACATAAATAGAAGTGAATGCAAATCACTGACTGGTTATATCATTACTTAGGAAATATTGTGTGTCTGTGAGTGCATACCTAAGCGAGATGATTAACATCCCCAACTTTTTAACATGGGAGTCCCTCCCCTCCCCTCCCCTCCCCTGGACATTTTTTTTTTCTGTTTAAAGTGATTAGGAACTTCTTAGGGGTTTGGGAATGAAGGTATGAAGGTAAAAAAGAAACGGGAATTCTGGAGGGGAGGTGTGGTCGCCATAAACCCCCTGGAACAGACATTCCAAAGAAATTGGGAGGGGGGGGAGAACCAAAAAATTGCTGCGGAGGGGGTATAGATATTTTCTGGAAGCACACAATCTAAAGTACAGTACTAACTAATTTATGATTTGTGATTTATGGGCTTACCAAATGTAAGGCCAGAAGGAAATTCATCTCTGATGTCAAAAAGATTTCCAAAGACATTGAGAAATTCCAGAACCATCATCATATCACCAAACAGCTCTGATGGAAGCTTTATTGTGACTGGAGTGGTGTTCGGCAAATCCTGTAAACCATTTAAACATGCCGAAACAATTGAGTCAATGTCCTTATCTAATCAATGTAAATACCAGGACACCAAAGAGAACAGGCAATGTATCAAATCTGTGCATTTTATGTCCAAAATCTCTCTCAGGCTACCAATCAGAATACTCTGTTGCTAGGCCAATATTTCCTAAGAAACGGGTAATGTTTTAACAGATAATTTGGCTTTATCAACTGAGTTGATCATATGAATTGGCTGGCTACCATATAGAGATTGAAAAGCTGACGTTTTGAGCGTTAGCCCTTCGTTGGAGCAAATTTTGACAGTTTGTTTTGCACCTCAAAGTCATAAAAGAAATGTCTTATTAACTAAGCTTGCTAGAGACAGTACTGGGACAATATCAGCCCTCTATCTTTTTGATACAGACTTTGCTGCACTCAATCCATACCGTCCAATTCTCCCCATATATTTTTCACTTTTGGCTAACAAACTAGATGCACTGGAACACCTGCAGCCACCAACCCCTACAGACAGTAGTTGTTTTCTGTTCAGAGTTTCCTGAATATCCTGAATAGAGAAACAGGAAAACACGGGTCATTAGCCCTCAGGATGTCTTACTGTCACTTTAAAATGGCCACCGTGGTTCCTTTATCTTAAAAAAAAAATTATTGAGGTAAGGAGTTTCGTTTCCAGTTGCCAACTGAGACAGCTTTTCCATTGATGTAGAACCTAAACCTCTGATCCATTAACTAAAAGAAACCTTTTATACTTGTGAACAATTCACCTGACATATTAATATCAAACAGAAGATCTCTGTTGTCTTTGCATTCAATTCCAGTCAGCTTGGAAAACAAACCTTTAAATCATCCAGTTCTAGGTCTTCTCTTGGTTTGTTCCACTCCTTTAATCTTATGGCTTCTAATCTCTTTTCTTCTCTCTGTCTTTCACGCTCCTGTAATTTAACTTACAGAAATTACTACAGGGATTTGGTAACTTGAGGAAGAGCAATAGTTAACAGTTGACTCTTTCAGTGTGGTCACCTTTCATTGGCAAACATTTCCACAGACAACCTCTTGTCAGTGACCACAACTGCTTTCAGGGCATATGGTTTGAAATTTTCTGTTTTTAACCTCCAATAATAAATAAATAATAATAACTTTATTATACACAGAATTCAAAAAGCTGACACCTAAAACAATTATAAAAACAAATAAATAAATTCAATAATTTGATAAGCATAAAGCTAAACTATAATTATACAAGTAAAATAAAATATCATTTCTCAAACCAATAGTTTGAAGTAAAACTCCTTATCGAATCAGAATTCTTTACATGATTAGGTAAATCATTAAAAAGTTCAGCGGCTGCATAAGAAAATGATCTACTTCCTGATTTAGATAGAATCCTATTGAAATGAATATTACTATGTCCCCTGGTATTATAATTATGTACATCAGGGTTACGAGAAAAC
>OZ026600.1:22346263-22376263 GCA_964020085.1 Micromussa lordhowensis | reverse complement strand
CAAACTCGGGGTGCGGCTTATCTGCGAGTGCGGCTTACCTGCGAGTGCGGCTTATACGCCAGTGTTTACGGTACTCGGACATCTACATTACATTTAATAGGCAAACAAATATAAACACTTAAGGAGTTTGTTTTCCAATAAATGGCCCTACAAATGGCCCAAAGCATTCATCTGGAATGTCTAGCAGAGAATACAGCAATCACATATTCATTCTTCACTTTCCTAACAATTTCAGTCACATGTCCTGTTTGAGCAACAGATTGCCCGTGGTGTTCTGCAAGAAAAATGCTATAGCTCCCAAAAATGAGGAAATGAAATGAGGAGAGTGGTCACATGTCACAGGTCAAAACCCACTAACCCCTAGAGCAAACAAAACTAAGTAACTCTCTTGGGAAACAACTCAACTCACAAGCACACACGGATTACACTGGACTGACAAACACAGAGCAAGTTATCATACCTGGACAATATAGATGCCATCTTCAGAATGTGGAGTACTTCGGTCACAACTGACTTTCAGGAACATTTTTACTTTATCTCTAGTAAACACACCTTTCTTCCGACTGCAAGAGTGAATTGAATTTGTGCAGTAAAAATATGTTGAATTTATTTACATGTAGGACATACCGAGCCAGTTAATAGTGCAGTCCACTAAAGTACAGCTAAGAGTACACAGATGTCCTACATTGGTTCATAATTCGCACACAAACTCAGTTGACAACATTTTACCTCATGAGAGAAATTGTCCTTTCTTGTAGCTATTGCACAAGATGGTGTAGGGGAGGCAGCGGAGTTAGCACAGTACACTAGGCGTGGATCAGGTGAAATGGTCATTATATTTTAATACTGGGGCACTTCACAGTCACACCCAGGAGTATAAATTCCAGCTGCAACGATAGACTGGTGCACCATGATATTTCTTGTTGTGATACAAATATCAATAGGTGAAGAGGATACTGCCACAATACAATGCAATAAAAAAGTGGTGATATGTCAACAAGTGCAGAAATTTTATTTCCCTAGTACATGCAACTGTAACAACTCCTCGTCAAAGCCCAGCATTTGATCCACTGCACTGTGATTAAAATAGATATTATAAAAGCAAAGAATCATCATACATGAGTTGTTTAGAATGCTGTGTCACAGAAATTAGACTATTGATGACTAAGTCCTTTGCTACGAGTACAGAAGGAGTAACTGCCAGCAAGCAAGCCAAACTACTGCGAACATATAACAGGCAACTTGATGTTAACTAATAATTAGTTAACATAAAGTATTAAGTTTGGTACCTGACAAGTGAAGCTTGAACAGTCACAACCTCATGTTTCTTTTCCTTCTTCTTGGATCCCTTATCTTTTCTATCAGAATGAATTCTGATTTCATAGTGATAAAGAGAAGCAGACGGCCAGTTATACACTGGCTTCTCTTTGGGAGATGATAACTTTGGAGAAGGCCTTTGTGGACTCTTTTTATCTTTATCATCACCATCATCAATGATGACAATTTCACCTTCAAAACTTTTTGTTTTACTAGTACTTGGTGATTTATTTGTCTTTGAGGATTCTAATGCACCTCCATCAGATGATGACTTGCTCTTTGGAGAAACAAGCTTGTTGTCACTGGCTTTTCTTGAAGAGGGTGTAGATGGCTTCTTTGCAGTCTTATCACTATTTGATGAGGATGGTGTGCTTTTGCTATCTGAAGAATGCTTCCTTGATTTGCTGGGAGTCTTTTCACCGGAACTTTCCACACTATGTTTTCTTGATTTAGACTTTGAGTGCGATTCCTCATCCAAACTCTTTCGTGGTGATTTTCCAGTTGGTGATTTGGCAAACACATTGTCCGAGCAGTATTTTTTTGCAGATAATGGCTGGCTATCTGAACTACTTGAGCTATTTGTCCTTTCTTTTATTGGTGTTCCATCAGAAGAGCTGTTACGATTCTTAGAAGTCGGGGATTGAAGTTTATCTCCAGTTTGGCTGTGTTTTCTAGATTTTGGAGACAGGAGTTTTCCTGCCTTTGCTGTCTTGTTTGGTGAGCCCTCAGGAGGAGGAATTACTTGGGTTATGATGCCTTTCTTCCTAACAAAGACAAGGAAGTGAACAAATAACATACTTAGACATGCGCTCAAATGTTCTAAACTGTAATGCCAACATTCAATTCATTTGACTTCATTGTTCTTGATCCATACTGTCAAGACCTTCGGCCAATATATATATACATTTTTTACAATAATTGCAGAAATTCTTGCATGCTCACTAGGTAATTTTCATAGTCAATAAGTGGACAGATACATGAATTTATAATTTATGCAACTTTTGTGTCTTTGTTATGGAAAAAACAAATTGATGTTAGTTTTTCATGTGTCTGTCTTGTTATTGACAATGAATTTCATCAAAACATTGTAAGAGTAGTCTGCAGATACACAGCTTAACAGACAATGTTATAAAAATAATCATGATCAATAACAGGACAGACGGCTGAAAAACTGACGTCAGTTTGTTAACTTTATGATTTACATTATTATGGTTTACATTTTGGATTGTCATGAAAATTGATCTGGAATTCTCTGAACAATCTGCACCTTTTCTGGAATTTAGGAATTTTTAAGTCCAAGGCTATGATCTAGGAAAAATTATGAGGAGACCAAAGGTCCTTGACCATGAAATCCTGGGCGTCCAGTACTTAAGCTTGTTTTTCCAGTTGCCCAAAGGTAAAAGTTAGTCCCCTGTGACAACCAGGTGCTTCTAGAGCACAGCCTTGTAGTCAAAAAGAAAGTGCCATGTGATTGTAGATTATTTTGTATTTTTTTTGAGCCTGAACACAATTAACTGACCCTAGCCAGGGCTCAGACCCAAACCGTACAATCTGGAGTCCAGAGCACTACCATTAGTTCCCTTGGAAAATAATAAAACAAATGTATTAGTTTTATATATTAATTTTAATTTCCCATACTTTTTTAACAGTTGCTAATTTACTATTTGGCCATTTGGCCATGTCATTTCCTTGGCCCACGCCCTCAATTCCATAGCTCTTGAATAATGACTACATAGAATTTCTCAAGTTTTTGTGTAAAGGATAAAACTGAAATTGATATGAACAAAGTTTAAAAATATTGAAATGAGCATATTTATCAGTTTTAAAGTCCAACAAATAATCATTCATACACAAA
The DNA here is from genome assembly GCA_964020085.1 of Micromussa lordhowensis. Lineage (NCBI taxonomy): Eukaryota > Metazoa > Cnidaria > Anthozoa > Scleractinia > Lobophylliidae > Micromussa > Micromussa lordhowensis. The sequence goes on along the minus strand of OZ026600.1, from coordinate 22,373,091 downwards.
CTATATCAGTGATGTACTTCCAAATGAGAAACACAAACGACAGAATTTCCCACGTAAACAGGTAGATGCCACTGTGTACATTTTATGTTATAGTACTTAAAAATATGTTTCCTTTATTTGTCCTTAAATTGTTACCAACTATTTGACTTATGAATATTACCAAATCTTCTCCAAAAACTGTATTAAGAACAAAAAAATAAAAAAAAATGAATAATGTTTGACAGCTGTCACTCAAAAAGGTCAATTATTATTCACAATTGTCGAGAAAATGAAATGGGCTAGATTTCAGCATAAAAAAGACTGAGGTGCAATTACTGGCTGAGCACTCAAACAAAATGGCTACCTTCTCTGTCTGAGGGAAAAAAATTCTTAAGTTCCCCTGAAAACAAAATTTTGGAAAATAACCCCCCACACCCCACCCCTCCAAATTTTGTACCCCTTAGATTAATTAGTCAAGGAAAAAGAATTGGAATGAAGAGAAAAATGAGATTTTTACCTTAGAGTAGCGTTATGGATGAAGAAGACGCTCGCTGGATAGCATGTGACGCATTATACCTCGCGACGGTTTGGACCCATCACCAGCCACCAACACCATGCAAAAATCTGCCCCATACCCCTCAAATGTGATCCCATTTTAGAGAAATCGCCCTTTCAAAAGAAATAAATACACTTACTTGTTCGAAAGGTAGTTAACTTCAACTTCTTCGCCTTCCTGGTAGCGATCCTTCAAATAGGAAAACACTTCATCGCATAAATTAGCTAGCCGTCCACGTTGAGTGTGGTGTACGAGAGTGAGAGCCGCTCGCTGGATGGGTTCTGGGAGACTATGGCCTTGCTTTCTAATCGACCTTTCCGACTCTTGTGCTTCTTGGTAGGTTAAACCACTCTTGCCAGTATATTTGCAGCTCCATAGCATACTACTACACAAAATTGTACGCTCGAAAAACGACCTGAAACGGAAAAATGGCGGAGTCATACAACATTGGGTGAAACTGTGAACAGTCAAAATGAATGAGAGTGAACCGGATATAGAAATACTGCAATAGAAGGTAGAATTTACCTATAATCGCGGAAAACTTCATTTGTATGGCGACAAACGAAGACTTCTTCGTCAGGTTTGAGATCTGGAGGCAGTTTTGTAGGTGAAAACGGTTTCCTATTCAGCAAAGGCATGGTGAAGTTGCCAAACTAGAGAGTGCGGTGGTTGACCGCGAAACTCTCCCAACGCGCGCGTAAAAGTAGCCACGACTTCCCGCAAGAAGAAATCCAAGACCTTGAATAAAAGTAGTTATGGAAGATTTATAGTCAAGCTGTTCTGGCCAGAGGAAAAGGTCAAATTTTTTTCTTCCAGTCAAGCAAATTCCCCGCCGGCCACGCAGCTCGTGTGCTCCAACAAGGCCTACAATGCCCTGATGTTTCAATAGACTTCCTCCAATACCGGCGATCACACGACTGCTGAGGTGCCCATTTCGTAAGCAAATTTCTCCAAATCTACAGGCTCAAATTTTACCAAATTTCATAACAGTAGACTACACTCAACTCTGAATAAGATCCTTGGTTCAGAGATGAATCTAAGTTTTTGCAACAATATAATTTCACGTTAAAAATCACGAAACAATTTTCTAGCTCTCCTAAGCACATTTGAGTTTTGCGGGTCTGATGGGCCGGCTTTAGCCGAAAATATCGCTTTTGATTGGCTAAAAACAGAATGATTGGCATTCAGACTGGTTCAAGCAAACCATATATGGGAATGATGGCGTGATTTCGGTCAGCGGGTTTTCTTTCAAAAATAGAACTTCAAATGATTCGAACTAGCGGCGGTGTTCAAATTTTGTGGAAAAGATTTGGATTTACAAGGTATTTTTCCTTTTTTAAATTTGTCTCTTAGGTTTAATTGAACGAAAATAACGTCTTCAGCCTTAAGTTTAAGCTAACATCATAAAATGGCACTGGTATCCAGTAAAACATGAGCTCCCTGTGTTTAGTTGTGGACAATTTTTATAGCGCGCGTGTACTCCGTATAGTAAAATGTCAAACCACCATTAATGTTATTTGCAATTTAGAGAAGTTAAACGAGCTTATAGTGTTCAGTACAATTTGGTTACAAGAAGGAAGATTTAAAAATACAACTCAACAACAAAAAGTTGATCAAGAAAAATTTGACCTAAAATCCTAAAATCCTATTATTATTATTATTATTATTATTATTATTATTATTATTATTATTATTATTATTATCAGGTTTTTTTGTAAATATCAGTGCACGCGAGTACGCTATGTTTAAATTTTTTTAGCTTAATTATATACTGCCACAGAAGGACCCTTTTGATCCGAACATCATAAGGCCATTGAAATCTGGTCTTATTTATGGCAGGCAAAAATGAATTTAATTTTGTTGACAGATACAGCCAGATGTCATTCAAATGTGTTGTTCACCACTCACATACAACTACAATTCTCTGTTTGCAGATGAACCGCTGCAAGTTAGATGATGTACAAAACATTTCCGCTCGTAGTGGTAGCACATAGATACAAATGACATTTTAGTGCTGTTTTACTACTACAATAGCAAATCCTTGCATTTAATTAATCTGTAACTTTGCAGATTACCTACAAGGAGTGCTACTAAGGGAAGCAACCGGTCACGATGGATCAAGAGACAACAAACGGTAAGAAAACGGTTTTAGTAATAATTTGAGTTCTCCTTACAATGTCACTTGTAAGTTGACATGATTACCCTTGGAAATCGTGCACTGTGGTCGTACATGACATGATAACCCGTGACCTTGACATGATTACCCGTGACCTTGACATGATTATTGTATAATCTGCAGTTATGACATGAAAGACGCTGATTTCGAAAATTCACTGTACGCTTAGGCACTTTTGCGCACATGCCAGACGCAAATACAACTTCACCTGCCTAACCTTGCTCCCCACCCCACATAAAATGTTGAAAACTAGCACCTGGAATTTCACCTGAAATTCAACATTGTATTGGGTGGGGGTGGGGGGGGGGCAGCAACACATTTTAAAAGGATAGCAGCACTTTTTTCAAACTTCAGTCGTTAAATACAGATTATTTGTTACAAGTCCCAAGGACTTTTGTCCAAGATTGTACGTACTAGGTGAATTTGGGATTATACATAGAGACATTGGTATAACCAAGGAAAGGTTGCTATTCCCTTTTGGAAGAACTCGTAATAATCTATAGATGTTGGTCCTCATTTCTTGTACTGTATACCCTTTAAGCTGTCTTTATGATTGCTTCTTGTTAAATTTTGATACAATGCAGGATTTTTATGTGAAGAAAGCTCATGAAGACAACTATCGTTGTCGTAGTGCCTATAAACTGATTGAGTTGGATGATAAGTTCCATTTCCTTCAACCTGGAAGAGTTGTAATCGACTGTGGTGCAAGCCCAGGTAACAAATAAATAAAGGAACTTTCTCATTTTTTTCCATAAGTACCAGTGATCTAAGGAGATGAAGTAAAGGTACATGAACACGCTATAAAAAGAATAAAAAAGAGACTACATGTGTATTTAAACAACTGTATACTAGTATATGTGATAGTAAAATAACTTATTTTACAATAATTAGTAAGATTCGCTGAGTAAAGAGTTTTTAAAAAGCCTTCTGAAAACAAAAATAATTCTCAAGATATTCATTCACCAAGTGTAAGATCAGTAATTGCCCACAGGTTTGGAGCTGTAACTATCGGCTACAAAATTGGCTTCCTTCTGAGGCTGCATGAAAGGTTAATAACAGAGCTGTCAAGCTGCTGGCTAAAAATTAAATCACCATCTCCTCAATCTTGGCTGGTCATTCAGCTTGGCTCTTTAAAAGGTGTCAATAAAAGCACCTACTTCAAAATTTTGTGACACTCCTTTAATCACTCACTCGCTCATCCCGATTGTCTCGACTGGGATAACACAGTAAGACCATCACAATGGTGCTTCTCCTTTTCTGGCTGTCCCTGGTGATCTTTTTAGCCTTTGTCTAGAACAAACCAAGCTTTTTGAATTCAGCTGTCACAATTCTTTGCCAGGTGGTCTGTAGCCTTCCTCTGTGCCGCTTATGGACAACCTTAGTGATGGTGTTGTTTCACTGTAATATGTGCTATATTGTTGTTTGATAGGTTCTTGGACCGAAGTGGCTGTAGAAAGAGTGTTAACACAGAAAGCTGGTTGGTATTTAGCAGACTCTTAATTGTTACTTGATACAATAATAAAAATATTATTTGTTTAAAGACTTGCGTGATCTACTCTCTGACAGATGTTCAAAAAAACTGTTTTATTCTCAATTGAAACCCTACATTATGTACTTTACATATAAACTACTAGTTCTGTAGTGAGAAACCAATACATAAAAATACATATCATGGTAGACGTTTAGTGAATGTAGTCCATCCTTTAGGACATATATTCAGAATCCTGTGTCTTATTTTAAATTCTTTACAGGTTATTGGTATGGCCTTGTCATTGCTGTGGATTTACTAGGTACATGTATTGTTTTGAAGTGATTATTATAATTATAACAGTACTTTTTCCATTAGCATGTATGGGATGTACATAGATATTTAACCAACAAGGAGTTGTTTATGATCATCTCATATCCAACAAGTGCATATTATTGGAATAATACACATAACTTTTTTACAAAATTTTTCCCTTAAGTGGGCATCTATTGAGTTTTAGTGTAAATCTACCAGCATTCTATCACAAATGCCATTCACTGATTGGCTACGGTATTTACCATCCATTCTGTTATAGATAGTGAGTAGCATAGCAGTGTTCACTTGTTAACAAACTGGTAGCCGCTACTTTGTGTCTTTGAAGTGTCTTGGAAAAGGATTTAGATAAAGTTTTCATTGACTACCATAAACCTCTGAAAGTAGCAACCCCCTGAAAGTAACATCAAAAAATTGTTGCCGCTAATAAAGAGACACGAAGAGACAGAGACATGAAGAGCCTACTTATATGGCAGCAATGTAGATTTAAGCTAGAACGTATCATGTTTTAAGAACTGTTTTTACGAATTTCCGGGTTTTTACTTCGCAAAAAAGCTCATTCGTACCAACTTTATACAATGTGTTTTTGCCCCCTGAAAGTAATGAGCGCCACAGGCTGCTAATTCTGAAAGTAACAACGATTGTTACATTCGGAGGTGTACAGTTAGCTGTAATAAATTTATACTAAAACAATTAGATCTTTTGCTCTCAGTTTCTGTGCGTGATTGTTGATTATGGCTGGGTCCTTTACAGCAAGAAATGCCAGTCATCTCCCACCCTCAGTCCAATCCCCGGGTGAGACGCCTGAAGTCTGAGCGTTATATTCCGTCTGCTTATGTCATGTCCTAATTTATGACAATTTTTCATAAAGTTGTATTTTCCTGAACTTAACATCACAGCAACTTGTTGTGATTCGGTGTGGGGATGTCATCCCTTTAGCCTGCATAGCCGCCGTTTCCTTGCCTTTTCCAGGCGGAGAGATCGAACAAGCGAGCAGGAGGGTGTGCGAGCGAAGACGCGCGCCTGGGGTGGGGAAAAAATCAGGGAGAAGTAGGGAGGGGGGTGAGCGAGAAGGGGGAGGGGGCGGGAAGAAAGGGAATCGCCTGCAGTCAATCCCAAAGATTTTACCGAACTCTCGGGAGCAATAGGGCAATTTGATTGGTTAGTAGCCCGTCAATCAAAAAGTGACATTAGAAATTTTACACCCACGCATAATCTGACATCTGGAACACAACAAGGTCACAATACCTATGTCCGAGGAAGCGTTCAAATTTTCTCTTCAGGAAATGTTGAAAGATCTTTCGCAAAACAGCAAACACATCAATCTGATATATTTCGTGAACATGTATTATGCGCATGTATTGTACCGCCCGGCTGGTTGATTCAGCAGACGTGTTTACAAGTAGAACTGTCAAGTACAGTCACGGATACTTCATTCATACATATCTTCATCCGGTTTTTCTTCAGTGACTGCCGTAGCTTTACTTCAAGAAGGCTATACATTTGTACAGAGACGTCCGTTATAATTCTAAAAAGGAGGCGTATTTATGTGCACTATTTGCTTTTGGCTGACTTTTTCAAGCTCATGCTGGGTGCTTATCAAAAATGATTTACCGGTTGGTTGGTTCTTATGTGACAGTTGGTGCCCCAAGGGAGCGCGGCATGTTTGGGGGCGTCCGGTATGTCTGGGATTGAATGCAGGCGTTTCTGTCACTCGCCTCGCCCCCTCCCGCTGCTTCTTATTTTTCGCACTCACTCGCAGTTTCACTCCCTTCGTGTGCTTTTTTTTAGAAACGCCTGCTATGCAGGTTATCATCCCTTAAGATATCATGTTGCTCTTGATTCCTAATACAAGCTGATACAAGCTGAAATTGAGAAATTGCCTTAAACCATTTTATTTTGAACTTCAATCCATGCACTGCTGGAAACTGGATGAAGCAGAGTTTGTACTCAACAGTCCTAGTATGCAGTACAAAATATTCTATTTTTTTTTCGTCCCGCAATGCAACACAGATTTGTTCTTCATTCCATTTTATAAAGGAATGTTACTTTTTTTTTTGTTACTCAGCTGTCAAGTAATGTATTGCATTAACAAATCAAGAAATCCATTTAGGGAAATATGCAAAAGAACACACTCAAAACCAATTACGGCAAGGTAATTACACCTCAACTACTAGCAATAAACATTGTAAGAGTGTAACAATATTTATTTTAATTATCTTGAATTGCTAAAAAGAAAATCATTTGGCTCAAATAGGTGTACATAACAATTTTCTTCAACTTGAAATGTTAACCTAAGGAATCAGGTCAGGAAAAGCGTTTTGTCCAAATTCTTAGAAATTTGACAAAACGTAAGACATTGAAGTTATTTCCTAATTTCACAAGTATACCGTATACAGTAGTTAACATTGCCTTTCAACATCGTGGGTGACAAATTATGCTTACAATTGTGTGCTTTTGACTTGCTTATTGGACCAAGAAATTTCACACCAACTTTGCCATGGCAATTTTGTAATTTCACTAATGCTGAAATTTTGAGTAATTTGTCACCCATGATGTTATCTTTTAATATCACTTTAATCAACTGTTACAGTAGTCCAATGTGACAGTAAAAACACAGTGACCTGTTTGAATCCAGACCACTTCACCTCTCTTGTCAGCCTAGACCTCCAGTTTTATGATGCCTATCAGAACATGTAGTTTGCTAAATTGAAACCTTCAGTTTAGTTCAATATAAATCCTGCCTCAGTCGTGCTATCTCAATTCACTGATAATCTAATGTTTCTTTTTTTTCATTTGATTTTTAAAGAAATTGATGATATTCATGGAGCAACTATTCTTTCAAGATGTGACTTTACAAGTGCTACTACACAGAGACGGATGCTCTCAATATTGCCTCCCGCTGGTGCAGATGTTATTATGAGGTACAACAGTTTTGAAGGAAAATAGTAGCATCACCAATATCATCATGTTTTCTGTGAACCTGGAAATTTTATTTGTAGTAACTTGTTATTGTGTTTGTTTATTTTTTCAGTGATATGGCTCCCAATGCGAGTGGAAACCACACAATGAGTCATGAAGCCATTCTGGTAAGTCTAATGTACATAACACTGGCTTTTCGCTGCAGTCAAGCCCCAGGCCAAGACTGGCGATGGGAAAATGTTTTATGAGGCAATGTCCCCTGGTTACATATTCTTGAATTTTCCTTCACCTCCTCAAATTACACTATGGATTTATAATGTCCACATGTTTGTTTGGTGTAAAGTGTGTCCTGATATGTTGTTTGCACCATCTCTGGTTGCCATGGTAGGGACGGACCATATTTTTTGAGGTTGGGGGCATGCAGTTGGTCAATTACCCCTCTGAAAAAAAAAAGACATTCCAGCACAGCAAACACTGCTGACAAAATAAAACAGTGAAAGGGGAGCCATGGGAAAAAAATTGTGTGCTTTCTATCCAGGTTGATTCTTGATGTTAAAAAATTATTGCACAAGCTATTGCCCACCAGAAAAATCATGCACAACTTATGCAAAAAAATTGCCCCTCCCCTGAAAAAAAATAATGGTCCCCCGTATTATTTTTTTTTTAAGAGATTAAGTTCTCATGTCTAGAACACAACACAGTGACCGCAGTCAGATGTCAGTCCTGGCCTGTGGCACTAATCAATAGGTCACTGCATCTTCCACAAACCAAAATAAGTCTAACTTGACTTGTTTGTTTGATGTACAGAGCCTCTGTGAGTCAGCCCTGGATTTTGGAAAATCTGTTTTGAAGCCTGGTGGGATTTTCCTTTGTAAACTGTGGGATGGCTATGGCACACAAGGTAGGTGTAGAAATGAATTCTTACATTGTTTTCTGCTGGAGATGATGGCTATTTGAAATAGTTTACACATATTTGACACTCCCAAAGCTACCACAAAGTGAAACTGTACCAAGTAGTTTTAGAACACTCTACAGTTGGCTCTCCTGTTATGAGCAAAAATTTCTGAAATACCGAATAAAATATGGCTCTCTGTTAAATTTCTACACAATGATGTAGCCTCTCATAATCAGGCATCAGTTGTAAGGAACAATAAACCTCAAACTGCTCACAGTTATTTACTAAGCAACCAACCACTCCCCCTCTTAATCCTACTGGAAATTCCAGTTTCAGTTCATCCTTTTGAGGATCCCCTCCCTTGAAATTCCCAATGACACTCCTTGGGTGGTCAAGTATTTTCTGGAACCGCACATTGCAGGGGATTTTGCAATAAAGTTAGTCAATGATATAGATCTTTGACTGATTTGATGTCTATATTTCAGATTTTATCAAGACACTAGAAGGGAATTTCAGTAAAGTTAGGAAATGTAAGCCTCAAGCAAGCAGAAAAGAATCAGCTGAAATCTATCTTTATGCCGAGAGCTTCAAGAAATCTTGATAATAAATTAATTTGTTAAACTTCGGAGTGTAGGTTTTTGTAACAGATACACGCTGTACAGTGAACAAATTAACCTCTGAAAATTACGGCTCATGATGGCAACTGAAGGACTTCAGTGCAGACCAAGTCACCATTACTTTAAGTAACATTATCACACCTACATGTATATGGCTAATGTTCCCACAGCTTTCTTTGTTATCATAAATTTCTGTAAGTTCAGAAACAAACTCAAATAATTATTTTGCTATTTCTAAAGAGAGATTTACTTTGCAGTATTCTTGTAAACTTTGACTCTTGCTGCAGAAATGTGTACAACAAGTTTTCAAACATAACAACTTATTTTTATTCACAAATCTGTACAAACCATTTTTAATGAATTCTAAATAAATATGCTACAGGTAACTCAAATTCAGGTTAAAGGAATAAAAAATATATTTTTCTCAAACAATTATGTCAGAGTTGTTTTTGGTACAAAATGTCATAATGTCCAGGCCTGTACAGTAAATTGACCAAAGGCCTTGAGCCATCTTCAGGAAAGTCGTGATGATTGACAGATTGATTTCCACCTCTGTCCATATACACCACACGGACACATACACCTAGTGCGTCAGTCAGTGCTATGATGTGAATCTGGTCACTTTCTTTGGCCATAGGCTCAACTTCCTGATGAGAAAAGTAGGGGAATTTCATGTAAATAGCTAAATGGCCCCAATACTCTCGCACAAAAATCTATCAAAAAAAAAACAAGCCCCCCCCCCCCCCTCCCAAAAAAAAAAAGCTCTTTGTCAAGCTGATTTGCTAAATTGATTTTGCAGTACGGGAAAAGGAACATTTATGGCACTTAAAGCCTACAACGTTTCACATACAAACGTCTATCACCTGCAAATCTAGTGTTATTTGATCACTTATTAAAAGAACAACTTTGATTCTCTTGCTCTTGACAGCTTGTTAATATAACAGAATAAGTTACAATTAGAAATAAATTTCACCTGGCTGCGGAATTCTTGTACTGTTCTTCCTCCCTCGATGAAGTTCTCAAAAAAATCAGCCTTTTTCTGAAGTTGTGCAGATGTTAACAGTCGTAGATATACAACAATATAGTTAGAAATCCCCTCATCTTGAAAAGTCTGAAAAAGAAGAAAAGCAACCATATTTGTCTTCAGAGAGAACTAAATTTTTAAATTTGGTTTCTACAACAAAATTTGAGCAGTATTAATATAATAAGTTCTTGTCATTCTGGCGAACAGGGATGGTGCATGGGGAGCAGGGATATTGCAGTGGTGAATGTGCTCGCCTCCACCAATGTGGCCTGCATTTGATTTCAGCCCGGTATCATGTGTGCGTTGAGTTTGTTATTGATCTTTGCCTTGCTCCAAGGGTTTCCCTCAGGTTTTCCTCCCTCCACAAAAATTCCAATTTGATCGGGATAGAGGAGCTGCATGAAAACCAGCTAAGGCTGAGGTGGCTTCCCCTCTAAATATCTATAGTAATGTAATTATATTAATCAAGATAATACTTGCTGAAAGTATCTAGAACATCCACATTGTCGAGTGATGCAGCCCTCTGAAGGTTAAATTATAATTTAAAAACCCCTCAGAATTAAGTTTTAATACCTCCAGTTATATGATGACCAAACATATTAGAAGGAAGAAGATCGACAACAACTACTACAAACAACGTTATTATGGGGTTAGGTTATTAGGTTAACTCAGGTTATTATGTTTTTCAAAGATGCTCACCTTTAATAATTCCTCAACAGAATGGTTTTTTCCAACAGATTCAATTGCTTCCATAAACTGACATTCAAGCACAGCAAAATCTGTTAGCTTTTAACTAGAATATCTAGTCATTTCATAAATGTTTAAATTGTTTCAGAAAGAAACAATTTTTTTTGTAAGTTAATCTCAAACCTCGGCCTTGCCGTATTGACCTCACTATCGCAAGGTCAATACGGCAAGGTCTTGGGCCGAGATTTTCCCGTAAAGACCTCACTCTCGGTTAACAAGTAGTTATTAATCGATTATTATTATATGGCTCGTTCTTGTAGCTGATTTAACGTATGTTCTGATCGGCTAATTGTAGGGCATTATTCTCCTGTAATGCCCATGGGCCGATTACAGGCTTGCAAAATCAAAGCAAAAAGCCATATAATAAACATCTTTTTAACCTTGGATGTTTGATCTTTACAGGAAAATCTCAAACTTCAACCTTGCCGTATTGACCTCACTACCACTCGGTCAATACAGCAAGGTCTCGGTCTGAGATTTTCCCGTAAAGACCTCACTCTCGGTTAAAAAGTAGTTATTGATCACCTTATTAACTAGATTATATCACCTTGCAAAACTCAAACTTTGTTTTTTTTTAAGGCTTCCACTCACAGGGAAAGTCATCACCACCTTGTTATGACAAATTGTCTGCTTGCTTAGACCACACTTCATTGTACCTAAATCACACCATGGTTTCTGTAGCATGAGACAACTAGCAGAGTTGCTCCCCCCCCCACCACCACCACCCACCCTCCCCCCGCTTAGGATGGAATGCTCATCCACCACAGGCAACTCCTCAGAAGTTTGTACCATTACTCTCACAGTTCCTCTGTTCACCCAGGTGTATAATGGGTATTATACCCAGTTATACATCTGGGTGGAGAGAGAGACTGTGAGAGTAAGAGCGTGTTTACAACACGAAATGGCACTTCGGGTAAGAGTAAACATGGGATATGGGTGTCGGCAAGGATTAATCCTTACAATGATTGAAAGCTAACCACTGACAGCCGTTACTTGAGTCAGTGATATGTATTCAGGCTAATGGGAGCATTATTTAGGCTCACTATAGTGCCATTTCATTATTTTGAAATTTTGTGTTTTAAATGCGCCGTGTGGGTAAAATGTCTTGCTCAAGAACACATAGTGAGTCCCCAAACAGAAGGTCAATCAGTCTGCTTTGAATCTGTTTTCCATTTTGCAACCATCTCTCCTACTTCATTGATAAAAAAATAATGTGAAATAAATTAAAATGGAACTTACAACTTGATGAAAGTCCTCTATTGTAAAAGATGGGAATCCCAGAGATACAAGTTCATCTTTACTTTGCAAGGCTAGAGTTTTAAACCTGTTTTCAAAACAGTAATAAAGATAACGAAAAACGTTGTCAATGTGAGAATTGCATTTTTTAAACTAATTTTGTACATAAGGACTCCTATAATAGTCTCTAGGTATCATGCTGCTGAAACAAATATGAAAACCACATGGTAAAAAAAATATTATTTGAAGCAAAGTTTCACATAGTAATGGAAATTTATTTCTTCATTCAAGATTATCCTTGTTTTTCACTTTAGGCTGAAGTTGCTAGGAGTCAGCGCAATATTGATGATAACACAGGAATGACAATTCTGCATGGAACAGTTGAATAACATCAAGGGCCTATCAAGCATACTCAGCTGTAACAGGTGTTATGTGTTGTGACCCTTAATGACAGCCCTGAGTAGGATTTACAACATTTATTTGGTCTACGTTCCAATTCCAGTTGTTTAGGTAATGAATGGGAGATCACATGTTTCTCCAGAGCATTAATGTCAGTGACATAAACGCTATGGAGGACTGAACTTGTGATGCATGAGAGAAAATCACTACAAACTTGTCTGAGTGGAGTTAATTACTAGGCACCACAGCCCATATTTGATACATCAAAATTCTAACAAGGGGGCAAGGATTTCTGCCAATCTCCTACATTTGGTCTTGTTTTCTTTGTATCAAGTACCTCACAGGAAAAACTATGTAAAGGAAACTACAATGTTTTGCAAATTTTTAGGTAGAAAGCCTTGGAGCCATGATAGACTTTTGATATATTGACCATGGGCTATTGGGTATGTGAAGTCTGCATGATGAGCACGACTACTAACTACTGCAAATGATATGACATGAGATTTAATTACCAATCTACCACGTGGCACAAACTGTTTACGGGAGTTTAATTTTGCAGATCAGCGATTTTTTTAAATTAACAGGAACTAATTTTTGCCATTGCAAAAGACTGTTGTTTTTCTAGCTGGGTTTTAATTAATTTTTTCTTGGAATTGAGATATTTTGTTTTTTTATTAAACTGCAAGCAATCGACAAGTGAAACAATAGGAATAGAACATGGCAATCAGTGTCAATCTATTACAATGACATCTTGTTCTAGTGTGGCCGATTACTCTGGCAATGGATAAGCAAAAGCTATGGTACCATCTGAACAAAGGAGACATTTTAAATGAAAGGCACCAAGATTCTTCATGTGATGTCTGTATTCATAATTTTGCCATTGTAGAAAATATTTTGTCGAGGGATTTTAAATTTGTTTATTTTTATTTGCAAGGAAAAATTAATTTCAGCACAAACATCAGGGAAATAAATAAACGACTTTTCGACATCACCAGATGTCATTGTCAAATAAATGTGTAGGTTAGTTTTGCATTATAAATGATCTACAATTATGCACACAAGGTGGCAAAATATGTTAAGTGACAAGAAAACAAGAAAAAGTGAGTATCAGGAAACTATGTTAATAAACAAACAATTTTGTGCTGTCAAGTCTGACTGAGGATTGAGTCCTGGCTGAAATTTTCACATATCAGGCAGTCAAGTCTACTCCTGCATGGTCCTTGAGGTTCCCTGGCTCAATAGTGTGTTCCTTCTCGATGTGATTTCCAATTCTGGCTGAGCTTTGATGTTTGGCAACATGTTGATATAGTAACAGTGAGCGCAGCGAGGTAGCTTGCATCGCACAAGCCACATTTGAAAAATACACAAGGTTTTGCTGGTCGAATAGTGAAGGCTTTTCCTTGCGCATCTTGACATTGTCCTGAATTTTTTCTACCCTTGAATACTGGCTGTAGTGTAAAAATCAAATCTTATTAAATACATCTGTCTACTTTTTGAATACCTGTCATATTCTAACTGATTACCAATCAGTTCTTCAAGGTATGCAAATCCAAAAGCCCTGTAGAAGCAATTGCCATCACCTCTAGTCTTCCTAATGTGTGAATAATTTGAGCTTAGATCCTAAAACAGAAAAAGAAAAGGAACTTATGCATTGCACATAAAGCCTTAGCTGTACAGTATATAGCATTCAGTGCCAAACAATATGACTGAAGGATTGCTTAAAAGACAAAACAAAAAAAATAGGTAATTTTCTTCCTTCCTAGTGCAAGTCATTTAACCAGTTTGCTAATCCTATTATTTTCCCCTGGGGGTTATTGCTTGCTAAAACTTTTAACTGTTATTAAATTAATATTATTACATGTATAATTTTCGTTGCACCAGAGGGGCACCCCTATAAATATCCTATACGGGTATGTGCTACTGTGAAGGGTATGGTTTAGTAGTTTAGCCTGGGATGGGATATCAAAATCAGACAGTTTTATTCACAGCAGGGCTGGTATCATTCCCTAGCAAGGGGTTTATTAACGTTTTCAAGCAGGAGGGCAGCTGGTTTTCACAAGTGAGCAAAACTAAAGGTGCCTAGCCCTAAATGAAACCCCTGCACCAGTTATGTGACCACTGATCATTCATTCACATGAATAAGAAGTACAGTCAAATCATCATGTGGCTACCTAAGTAACACAAAAGTGCTGACAATTGGCTTGTGATTGACTGGCATATCATTATCAACCATCCAGGAGAAGTGACAATACCTCTCGCTGTTTCACCCCACAGAAAACAGAATCAGAAGTAGTTAATTGCTAGCACCTTGCAGGGATAAAAAATAATTCAGGGGTTTCATTACTGACCAGGTACCATGCAAATTGACTGTCTACGAGGATGAATTTTCCTGCCTGATTGGACCATCTAGAGGAAAGTTTTCCCTATAAAGAAGCTCAGTTCAGAACATTTTGCCCACCTGTGAAAACCAGTTGCCCTCCTGTTAAACACTTTTATGTTTTGGTCCAAGTGCCAAGTGAGTAAGGGCTAGTTTCTATCCATGAATTTTCAAACTAACAAAAAGGTCTACAGTACATACCTTAATTTTGGTTTGGTATACAAAATCATCAATAGAGTATTCCTTTTGTAAACAGGTTATGTCCAGTTTCTCACTTACAAGCTGATTATTTTCTGCTATCTGGTATTAAAACAGTAAAAATTCAAATTACGATTTTTTTTAAGCCTAAAATAAGCAGGGCTGAGGTAATATTGACAATTTTAACCAGGGAAATAATTATCCTTGTCCTTTGCAATTAGGTAAGGTACATTAGTTCTTCTCTCTATTTAGACCAAGTGTAAAAATGAGTAACAAAAGATTGTTCATGAAACCTTAGAAAATACTAAGGGGGAGGGAAAGGGGGAGTGAATCTGTAATGAAAGTGCATCGCAGTCTTGTAATTTATGCAACAACTTCATGATAGAGCTAAACCTAAGATGTTTTTGGACAGGAATAAAAAAGAACTAGTATTCCCTATCTCATTTTAATTCAGACAGCAATACCTCTTTCTGAATGTTGTCAACTTGAGCTATAATGGCGTCATCATAGTTACCAGCAACTTAAAACAAAAGATAAGGATATGGATGATAACTTCATAACTTTTGAATTGTTCGCATTTAGCAACAGTCCACAAGGAGAGTTTGGCAAAACAAAAATTTATAGTTACACAATCTGAAGAAGAACAAAGTAAATTGACAATAACACTCCAATTACGCCTAAGGGATGGAAGGGTAGAGAGGTAAATGAAAGCTCTTGACTGCATTCACACAAATAACGAGGCTAATAGCCACTAGACTACTGTAGTGCTAGTGTCAAGGAGTGTGTGAAGCCTTGGAGCCAAGGCTGGCTCATAGCTGCCGGAGCTTATCCTGGTTTCTGTAGCATGAAGCGGCTAGAAGTATTTGTAGTTCCCCTGGACGGGATGCTAGTCCATCGCAGGTCACTCCCCTGCAATTTTGTTAGGTTTCCCCAACAAATAGCAGGTACCCATTTATACACCTGAAGGGAAGATTAATTGTTCTTGATACAAAAATGAATGGCGCAAACTTAGTGCTAATGAACCTTTACGCTCCAAACGACATTTCTCAACAGGTTCAGTTTTTCGAAAAGGTTATGAATAGGCTCTCAAATTACGCGGATGAAAACATTATAATTGGCGGTGATTTGAACTGTCCTCTCACTGAGTTGGACAAAATAGGAGGGAAACCTGTAGAAAATAAAAAGCGTGTTAGGGATAAAATTTCCCAATTGTCAAATCTATACTCTTTGCAAGACGTTTGGCGTGAAATGAATCCCAAAGAGAAACAATTTACCTGGAGAGACAAAGCATATAAAGTCCAGTGCAGGTTGGATTATTTTCTAGCATCTCCAAACCTTGTTAACCTTGCTAAAGAGTGTAGTATTGTCCACGCACCAGGGTCTGACCACTGCGCTGTTAAACTATTTATTCAGTCAGACTCTCTCAACAAAAAAGCTGGGCCGGGATTTTGGAAATTTAACTCATCGCTACTAGAGGATGAAGAGTATATTAATGAATTTAAAGCAAACATTGAAAACTACAGAAATAAATACTTATATTTAGACGACAAAGGACTTAGATGGGACCTAATGAAAATGGAAGTGCGAGGCTTCACTATCGCTTACGCCAAAAGAAAAGCTAAAAAGAAGAGGAATGAGGAAAAAAAGTTGCAGGAGCAGCTGAATGAGCTATTGGCCCAGTCTGCACAATGTAAAAATAATCCACTTTTAAGAACAAAGATACAGAGTACACAAATGCGCCTCAAACGAATAACAGACCAAAAGGTAATGGGAGCTATCTTAAGAAGCAAAGCAAGATGGGTGGAATACGGTGAGAAAAACACCAGATATTTTCTAAACTTAGAAAAAAAAAAAGGGTGAGAAGAAAACCATCACCAAATTGAAATTAAACGATGAAATGGAAACTGAAGATCAGGAGATCATTCTAAGGGAAGAGGAGAACTTTTACAGAGTTTTATATGAATCGAGTAACATCAATATGGCAACACCAGAAAGCAAGACTTTCTTTGAAAACGAGCTCATTAAACCATTAAGCGACGAGAACGCGAATATTTGCGAAGGAAAAATAACTAACGAAGAGTGCAAAAAAGCCTTAAATGAAATGGGAATAGGTAAATCTCCGGGCTCAGACGGCCTTACTTCTGAATTTTATAAGCGATTCTGGGATGAAGTTGGTGATGATGTCGTACAAAGTATCAACAACGCCTTTGATAAAGGAGAATTGTCGATTTGTCAGAAAAGAGGCATCAGCACTCTTCTACCAAAGAAAGACAAACCCACCGATGTCCTAAACAACTTACGTCCAGTTACTTTGCTAAATGTGGACTATAAAATTGCTACCAAAGTAATAGCGAACAGATTAGCAAAAGTACTCCCAGACATAATAAGTCCAAATCAAACTGGTTATGTGAAGAATAGATACATTGTCGAAAATGTCAGACTTATTTTTGACGTTATTGACTATACCAAAGCCAAGCAAACACCAGGCATCGCTCTTTTTCTTGACTTTAAGAAAGCTTTTGATTCAATCGAATGGGAGTACTTGCACAAAGTCTTGGATGTTTTTAACTTCAAGCAAGATTTCAAAAGATGGGTTAAAGTGTTTTACACCGATATTTCTAGCTGTGTTACAAACAATGGTTTTGCATCCACTTTTTTTAACCTTAAACGCGGAGTACGACAAGGCTGCCCGTTATCAGGACTCCTGTTCGTTCTAGGTATAGAACTGCTTAATCTTGCATTTCAAACGAATAGCAACATCAAAGGAATAAAGGTCGGAGACAACGAAATAAAAAATACCCTATATGCAGATGACACTACTCTTATTCTCAGAGATCTAGATTCAGTGCAGACGTCACTTGAGATATTAGAAAATTTCAAACGATGCTCAGGCTTACAACTGAATAAATCAAAAACGGAGGCCATGTGGCTGGGCTGCTGGGCAACAAGGATCGACACACCTTTCGAGTTTCGCTGGCCAGAAAATTCTGTTTATGCTTTAGGTATCCATTTCTCCAACGATAGAAGCAAATGTGAAAGTCTCAATTTTGATAAGAAACTGGAAGATTTGAAAAAAATTCTTAATTCCTGGAAAAGGAGGAAACTGACTCTGCTCGGGAAGATCAACATTGTCAAGTCACTTGGGTTGTCTAAACTAATATACAACGCTTCAGTTTTACCATTACCTGAAAATTTCAGCAAAAGGGTTGATAAAACCATATTGGATTTTATATGGGATAACAAACCATATAAAATTAAAACAAACACATTAATTGGAGACAGGAATCTGGGCGGATTAAAAATGACTGAGTTTGAGTCGATGAATAAAGCCTTGAAAGCTTCATGGGTGAGAAGATTCAATACAGAGGGGAACGCACCGTGGAAAATCATCCCAAATTACATGACACGACACCTAGGCGGTTTTACGTTCTTAATATCATGCAGTTATAAAACCAAAGAACTCAGTTTGAAAAACATCCCTTGCTTCTACTCAGAAATTCTAAATTATTGGGAAATGATAAAAAAAATCAAAGCTGAAATAGATCAAGAAAAAGCAGATCCATATGACGCCATAATATGGAACAACCATGAAATAAAAATCGCAACTAAGCCAATATTTTATGAGTCTTGGCACAAGGCGGGTGTTACAAAGGTTAAACACCTCTTAAACCCTAATAGTGGAAAATTCCTAACGTATCAAGAATTTGTCAATCTGTTCAAAGTTAAATCCAGTTTCACAGTGTACTACGGCCTTCTCAGTGCAATTAAAAATAAATGGAAAATTTCTACTACCGGTAGACAGAGGCAAACAGGGAAACAGAACTGGTACGACAATGAAGAAAATCTTTCCAACGCTGCTCTGCACAAAATAATTGTTGAGAAAAAATATCAATCACCTACCAATGAAAACCGAATTATTGGTTACGGAGTGGAGCCTTCTGAAATCCAAAAACTATATAAATGGCCTTTTTCTGTTACGAAAAATACAAAGTTAATAATGTTTCAATTCAAAATAAACCATAATATCATCTACACTAAAGACAAACTGAAAAGAGCAAACATAACACCTGATGATATATGCTACCTATGTAAAAGTGAACAGCATACAATCCAACACATGTTTTTAAAGTGTTCCCATGTAGCTTTATTTTGGAATGAATTTTTTGACTGGTGGTCGCAAGTCACTAGTGAAAACATTCAGTTACCAGACTCAACAATTTTATACGGACCTACAAACCCACTCAAACACCATCAACCCCTAAGCTTGGCTTTGCTGGTGGCAAAATACTTCATTTATAAATGTAACCTTAATGAACAATTGTTACTCTTCTCACTGTTTAAAATACAATTTCGAGAAAATATAATGACTGAAAGATACATTGCAATAAAAAACAAAACTGCCAAGCTCTTTAATGAGAGATGGAAATGCCTTATATTAAAAGACTTTGTTCCAGAAATTTTGCCACCTCCAATGTCTCAATAGGAAAAATTAATTTACTTACTTTGTGTCAACGCTGTCATCAGGGTTTTCAAATTTCTAATCAGTAGCGACTAGCATTAATTTATTTCTATATCTGTTGTAGTCCTTAAAGTGTTGTCAGTTTTCTTTTTACATGGAATTTACTTTGCTCTATGTTTCATTGTATTGTAAGAGTTTTTCTTTTAACGAATAAATAAACAAATAACTAAAAAAAAAAAAAAAAAAAAAAAAATTTATACACCTGGGTGGAGAGAGGCACTGTGAGAGTTAAGTGTCTTGCCCAAGAACACAACACAATGTCCCCGGCCAGGGCTCGAACCTGGACCACTCGCTCCGGAGTCGAGCGCACTAACCATGAGACCACCACGCCACCCAGTGTCAAGGAGATTGAATGTTATTGCTATGAGTATCATATTATTCTATTGGTTTTACAATTAATGTGATGCCTAATAGACCAATTTCGATATATTAAGATTCAGCTTAAAACAATAGACCTCAGTACAAGGCTCTGGGGAATAACTACAGACTTTGTAGGGTTTATTCCCCAGATCCTCATGCTGAGGTCAATTGTGTTAAGCTGAATTTTAATATGTCGAAATTGGTCTATGAATGTGATCACCTTTACCAATTGAATAAAGATGATGACAATGTTACTATATGGACAGCTGACTGTAAACAGGCTAACTGGAGCACAGTTTTCATTCAGGCCAGCCATACTCTGCATGACAGAGATTCCCAACTGTTTCTGCTCTATGAGAGATGAGAGGGAATCTATCCCTACAACTGCTCAATTCTTTAATCAGCCACTGTCTGAGATTATGCATGACAGAAAGGATTCAAAACACGGTCTGTTTGTGAGACTGCAAACAATATCTGTTACCCTGTGATTGGCTACAAAAGTTACAATTGGCAACACTGCACTGACATAGGTTCGTCACATATCCATCACATTCAAAACTTTTGTCTGATGAATATCTGGCTTTATTTTATGGCTAGCTCCGCGAGCAGGCAACATGAACTAAATCCTACATGCTGTGTCCCACATGAAAAATTTTTCCAGAAGCCATATAATAAATAAATCCTTTGCAAGTGAATATATGAAAGATCATGTATTTGAACTGCAGAAAAAGATACGAAGACATGATTGATCATAGCAGTTATATAAACAAGTTAAGCAGTAGTGAAATTAAACCCTGGAAAAAAAACATATCAGGCCTGAATGGATCCATGACCAGCATTAACTAAATAGGCCTTATCACGGTTTCCGACGCCATTTTGACGGGTAGGCAAAGCGGTCAGAAATTACAGTGTTTGTATGGGAATCCGATGGCAAAGAACTTTTTCCAAAATCGAATTTTACACAAATTGTGAATCGCAATGTTAAAATATCAGGTGGAAGATTGTATTCACCAAGTTTGAAGGTTGTAGTTTAACTAGAAGACGCTCAGTTAATTTTTATAATTTTCCATACATTTGTCTGTAAATTTGGCTGGGAAGACGTGGCGGCGCCGAAAAAAAAATTACAGACAAATGTATGCTAAATTATAAAAATTAACTGAGCGTCTTCTAGTTAAGTTACATCCTTCAAACTTGGTGAATACTATCTTCCACCTGATATTTTAACATTGCGATTCACAAATTGCGTAAAATTCGATTTTGGAAAAAGTTCTTTGCCATTGGATTCCCATACAAACACTGTAATTTCTGACCGCTTTGCCTACCCGTCAAAATGACGTCGGAAACCGTGATAAGGCCTATTTCATTACCATTTCATCAGCATAAATTTCTGACGTTTCTCTAAAAAATATGGGAAGTCAGAATTCAAGTAATTTGCCGAAAATTCAACTAAAAATTTGATTGTGTGTAAACAAATATTCCCATGACAAAGCAAAACACATTTGACATGCTGACATAGTTTGTGCATGTACGATAGGAAATTGACAGGTTTTGAGCAGAGGTTCTCCCTTATCCTAATCCAATCAAAAAGAAAAGCCATCTAGTGCTCACGATCTTCGGGCCAACTGGAGAGCGATTCTGCTAACCACAGAAGTGCAATTTCCAAGTAAAAGTGCACCTAAAGCCACAAAATTTGTGATTGTTGGTCATTTTTCTATTATAAATTTTGATCGGCTAATTGTGGTCATATAGCATACAATTTATGAGCTTTGGACACCTGCCAACAATGCTGCTAACAGAATTTTTGTTAGAACGAGCGTGCTGATAATACTCCAGAGGAAGGTTGTAAGCTTCTCCATCATCATCACCTTTATTTATTTGATAAAGTTAATAAGGCATCACCAGCTGTTAAACCAACACAGTTGCCGGCGTAATTGCAGCCATCTCAGCTGGAAGGTCATTCCAGTCTCTGGCAGAGATTGGAATCTACACTGAATTCACTTTATTCAGTTATTGCTATTTGCTCATCAATGTGTATTAAGTTTACGCACATTTCAAAAATACGATTAACTTCTACAAACGAATAAAAACCGATCCGATTATTCAAATCTCGCCAGGGAATTTAAACTAGCTACCGTGTTTTCCGGTGTTTAAAAAGTCACCAGTAAGAGACCTACAAGGAAGGGAATTATAACAGCCAAGTGAAGCTGGGTTATTCAAGTCACTAACAGTAATGCGTATATAGCATTTAAGGCAAATTACCAAGTAAAAGAACAATTAAACAAGCCACTGGTTTCCTTACCGTCTTCTGAGGCCGCCATTTTGCCTAAATGACTTGGTATCCAAGCCTCCTTGTTTTTCCTTCCCCCCCACCCACCCCCTAACCACACCTACGACGTAGCATTGGCCCTGGAAGCTTTCCTAACTGATAACTTTGGAAAGTGTGTTGTTAGCAGAAAAGGATGACAAGACGAGAAAAAGACTGATAGAAATTTATAGCTCTTGCTAGAGTTTACGTAACTTCCTGCTTTTAATAAAATTGTCGAGTCATAATATCGTATCAGTCATTTCAAAAGCTCGTCACGCATTCCTGCACAACTATTGGAAAGTCTGCAAAAAGGAACGTCTAGTGTTACAGTGGGGTGAACCAACGATTGAGCAGACCCTTCGTGGACATGTCGACGTGGGACAGCTAAATTGATAATCTTATTGAACAATCTAAGGACCAATCTGGTCAGGCGCATGTTGACAAGGCCTGTATTATCGGATTAGATGGCGGAGCAAAGTAGACAACAGACCAACATCCTTGTGATTTGAAGTTAACCCCAAACGAGGCAAAAACCATCACAGAGTGCTTTAAAAAGAAAGATTTTACATTGTTCACGGTAGGCAGAGTTCACATAAAGCAAGAGAACTACATATTATTGCGAGAAATCGACAGCAAAACAGTTTATGCAAAGAGGTAATTTTCTGGAGTAACGCTGCAAGCAAGCAAGACTGCAATTGTTGTAGCACGCACAGCCGAGGGAATGCAGCAAGGAAATGCAAACAAAGCTGTTGGAGTAATTGCAGATTATCTTGAGAGTATGAACTTTTAATGTTTAAGAGTTTGTGCTAGTTGGTCCTAGTTGGAAATTATAGTCAAAATAGGATAAACAAGCCGTTAATGCACCAACAAGTGGATCGCGAGCAGTCTCTCTTTTCCTCGAACATCCGGGCGAAGAACGCAAAACATTATATTTAAATTAAAATTTTAAATTTAGAAACACCTGCTTAAGTTGTGCATATAACTGCGATAATCATCGACGTCTTCATAAATTAAAAACAATTTGCAAACTAAAAAGTACTAAATTAAACAGAACTTGAGCAAATTTACCACAATATGACGCGGATGTGTAAATCTTTAAGTAAATGTTCCTGTACATTTAAAATGAAACGAAAAATATAGGATATAAACCTGTATTGTATATGATAAGGTCTATTATCCAGATTCCGAGAGCTTACTTTTTAGGGGTTTTGCTTGTTAACTGGCTCTACAAAATGAAATATTCCGAAAGACAGCCGAACATTTCAGTTTTTGAAGAGAAGTTTCGGCGCGCTGTTAGCTTGAGGAACACTCGCAGGGGTCTCCGTTTTACTCGTGTTATTCCCCCGGGAGAGGGGGGGGGAATTCCCATATAAAAAGGACGAGGTACTCGTCGTACTTTTTAGGGGTTAAAAAAGCGGTTTTGGTACCTCTTAGGGTCCGGTTTAGCCTCAAGAGGTCCGAAGCGGTACCTTTTAGGGTATTGAGCCAAAAAAAATATCACAGGAGATAATGTGTTGTTTTAGAATTGGTACCTCTTAGGGGTGGTAAAAATTTAAGCCACGCACATCGTAGAATTTTACTCTGTAGCCATTCACGCAAAAAGGACCGATTTCCTCGAGGAATTTTAACGCCTCGCCTTTGCCCACAGCATTGGTAAAGAGGTGGATTGTGGACTAATGCTCGGGTGCTGGCAAATGGAACCTAAGCACTTTTTTAGTCGGTAGACGAAACGATTGGTCCCGCCAGCCGTTAGCTGCAGGACGGACAAAAGCGATGTTATCCTGTGCCAGTTCTTTCTTCCCCTTTTTCCAGGTTTGAGTGGGCTAAGTAAAAGAAACTACTGACAAATGTCATTAGAAGCAATACAATGTGAGGCCAATTTAGTTTTCTTCTTCATTTTAACGTCCCGTTAGCGATGCCACTGGAACAACCATTTTGCTGGAACAGACTCTGAACGTGCAGATTTGCAGTGCATTGAATAAGATGAAGGAACTGTTTAAGACGCGTAGCCCTGCGAGGCTGGGGGAGACTCCCTTATACGGGGTGTATGTGCGGCCCCAAAGGGTATGGTCTTTGAAGGTTTTTGGTCTGAAAATAGGTATAGATTTTGACCCTGTTGGTCTGCCGGTTTTATTCTAGCTTGGCATCGGATATTTGTTTACTAGGAACTATTATTTTCGCATCGAAATTGGCAAATTGGTAGCCCTTCTCAAATGTTTATGCAAACTGGAATCCATTAATGGTTACCTGAGGTCTATATTAGAGTTGTGCCCTAAGTCTAGAGGTCTGGGGTATCGATTTTTTGCTCAGGTTTGAAATAGGATATGGAAAATCGCAGATTTTGGTCCGAAATAGCGACCAAAAACGTTGGGGAGAAATTCCAGCACGGGGGTCGCGTCATAAGCGACAGATACTGTCATTTACTAACATCGTTCTAGATTTGGCTACCACAGAATGTAACATAATTGTTATTTCTTTTAAATTTTGTCAGTTTCGCTTGTTCCTCTGAAAACTGGCCGAGACATTTTATCTATAACCCAGTATCTGGGGGGAATATCTTACCTTCTGACCAAGGGTGAATTTTTACCATGACAACTCAGTTAATTTAAGCCATGAAAACAGGCATTGAAGTGTAAAGCTGCAAATAGTGGAAAGCCTTGAAAGCCAAAAAAGATAATCAAAAACACTACGAACTACTGTGACAACCGTGATGTTGAATATTCATTCTACACGAGCACGAAGTCAGTATCGCATAAATATTTTCGCTTTGTTTTGTTTGTGACCTAATAAAAAAACTACCGGAAGAAATTGCAGAGATTGGCTTGCCTCTTCTAATAATTTAATCAGAAATTGTTGGTTAATTCCACGAGGAAAAAGGTGTTTTGGTCACAATATAATCCAACGTTTGTGGTATCGGTATCCTACTGGTGAGGGAGTTTGTGTTTTTTTGTTTTGTTTCATGTAAGACATCACAAAATGTAAACATTTCACAACTACTTACCTTTAAGAAAATTCAAAGTTTCAAAACAACTGCCATTATGGATGTGAAGCAGTCGAAGCTTTATGCTTCGTTCTTTCTCATATCACTTGATGAAACAACTTCGCAGCTGTAAAAATCAATGAAGGTCTCGGAAAAGGAATTGAAAGGCCTCAAAGATAAGGTATGTGGTTCGTAACGAATAACATCGATTCGCATTCCATCGAGTGGGAACTTTTGTTTATAAACACTAGGGTGCTGAGACTGCGCAGTACGGACTGGAAATCTTTAAAGTGTAAACCCCCAAATTTTATTCCCTTCAATGAAGACTACTAGTTTTCCCAACGAATCAGCAAAAGCATTATCTTCTTTGATAAAATCCCAACATTTCTACTGGCATTTAATCAATGTGGGAGGCAGCTATACCAGCGAGGTCATCCGGAAAGCACTCAAGGGACTTTGACTGGGTTTTCAATTTCTCAGGCAGTGTGGACGCTGCCTAGTTTGATATTAAACTTTGTATATGACTTTTGCATACACATATAATACCACACTAGACAAAAAGATTGATTCATCTTCGAGGTGAATTATTTTGTGTTTGTTTCGTGTGAACAGGAAGGGGAAGGAAAAATCCTCTCTGGTTTTATCTTGTTGCTCGGTCAGTCAGCAAGCTGATTTTCGAAGGCCCAAAAACTTTGCATCTGAAAAGGAGCTAAGTACATCAGATGTGTTTGGAAAGCTGCGTTTATATTACCGGTACATTTTTAATATAAATGCCAGGATCGCTGTACTGATAATGGGAAAATAAAGGGCTTTACAGAAAATGAAATGATCAACGATGGTTAAGAGAGTAATGACGTAAGGACTGGGGTTCTTATCATACCTTTTAGGGGTTAAAAAGCAGTTTTAATACCTCTTAAGGACCATTTACACGCGGCGCACGACATTTTCAAACGTTTTAGCTGTCTTGTGCTTTGAAAAACCTTTCTAACGAGCTGTTTTTCGCTTTAATCTGTTCGGTCCTTTTCGAGAAATGAGTTCATGTGAATCAGTCAACAACAACTTCGTCCGCCATTTTGACGCAAGAAAACTTCACCTTCGTCCCCTACTCAGAAGAAATTTGTCACAAAATACGTCATTTTCTATCGATTTCGGCTACGATTGTCGTAGCGTTTTAAAACATATTTTAAAACCCTACGACATTTTTTTGACGTACACAACAGTCGTAAGCGAGTTGTAGGTTTGATTTACACGAAACAATTCATGTCGTAGGCCTGTCGTAAGCTCGCCGCATGCGAGAAAGTCGTACCGTGTAAATCGGCCCTTAGGGTGTTCAGTCACAGTGGGAATTTTCATGCTGCCTTTTAAGGCATTGAGCCAAAAAAAGAAAATGACAGGAGATATTTGACAATCAAGCAATTTATTTTTTTTTTGTAATTTGTTTATTTTTATTTTTATTTTGCTACAAAAAGTTACAATACTTAAAATACTTGATTTACAATGCCTTAATCATTTGACGGAAAAGAAAATAACAATACTTACAAAACACTACTCAGAATGACTTACTTAAAAAAAATCTACTTACAAGACCTACTTACAAGGACTTTTTTTACACCACGAATACAATACACACACGAGAAGAACAAAAATATTATAAAAGACCAAGGTAAGCAAGATTCTACTGGTTGTTTATAGCAACTACTAACTTTTCCCATTTTTTAAAATGAATGGCGAGTTTAT
>OZ026600.1:22333763-22341263 GCA_964020085.1 Micromussa lordhowensis | reverse complement strand
TAAACAATTATTCTTTGAAATCGAGGTGAATAGTGGCAGAATATTTACCAAGCTGCGAAGCGACGATGCAAATATTCTGCCACTATTCACCGAGATTTAGAAGAATAATTGTTTTAGTATATACACAGGAAGTGATCTCAACAACCTTTTCAGAAGGAAACCATTAAAAATTGATTTAATTGACCTCTCAATTCATGTGTGGAAAATGTGTAAGCAGTACAAAGCATGCACAAATTCATGAATCTATTTACAGAATCCTTGAACATGGAAAATCTATAGTTAATCTTCGAAAAAACCTCGTGACAGTCTAGAAGAATGGTTCAAATCAGTGTGAATCAAAATTATGCTTGCAAAATATTGTCATCATTCAATCAAAGTTTTTGAAGTTCACTTGAAATGAAAGTTAAAGAGCAGTTGGCGAAGGATCCACCAGAAATTATACCATGTTCGCAGGACATGACCCGAAGTTCAATTACCACTTTATTAGATCCATTTTTAAATCGTACAATTTAATAGCTGGACCGGCGATAAAAAGAATTTCAGGCGAATGACGGAAGAACAGGCTTGGATTTTCAGGATTTAATGGCAATGGCAACAGTAGTATTACAGTAATCTGAAGCTGTGATAACAGAAAATTACAATTCAATATTTGAAACACAAAGTTGATTGAAAACAAAACGAAAATACCGTAAAATAGTCAACTTACATTTGTCCAAGCGTGTCCTCGATAACATTGGCATTCGTAAGTAAAACAAAAGCTTTAAAATCCTTATAATTCATTCAGTAAACCTTGTCACATTGTCCTTATTCAAAAACTGAAACTTTATATCTTAATTTAACACGAGGTCTTGCATAATCAGGGTTAATAGTTCTAATGTTTCTTGTCAATCATCAAAACGTTTATCAGTCACCGGAACAATAGCCTAAACACAGGAACAAGATTTTGGTCAGGACCAATATTAACAAGTTACCAAATTTACCAAACAATGGCTTTTTTGTCTTCTATTCTCCTGCAATGTGATTGGTGAGTTAAAAAAAAGCCTTAAAATCTGATTGGTTGTTGTTTTACTGTCCCTATTCTCATTGGCTGAGAAAAAGATGCGATTTAGAGTAAAAGATAGTGCGATTCGTGAATAAATCGTACCGCTGAGAACCAATCACATTACAAGGATAACCAGTAATATCAAAATGGATTTAATAAATAGAAAAACTCTCTTGTCTATTGTTAACTTTATTGTTAACCAGCAGTTTTTGTTTAACAGGAAAAGAAGCATGAGTGTAAAGCTTCAGAATCAACAGAAGTCAAACTATATGCACAATATCCTCCAATAGAAAAGATGGATGCTTCCTTGTCTATGTTGTCATGCTGCGAGTAGGTAGTCATGTACTTGTTATATGCGTAGGAGGTGTGATGGCCTCATGGTTGGTGCGTTTGACTCTGGAGCGAGCGGTCTGGGTTTGAATCCTGGCTGGGAACATTGTGCTGTGTTCTTGGGCAAGACACTTCACTCTCAGGGTGCCTCTCTCCACCCAGGTGTATAAATGGGTACCAGCAAATTAAATGCTGGGGAGTAGCCCTGCGATGAACTAGCATCCCATCCAGGGGGGAGTAGAAATACTGCTAGTCGCTTCATGCTACTGAAACTGGGATAAGCTCCGGCCAGATGAGCCACTTGGCTCGTATGCAGACTTTTGCTACTCATTATATGCTTAAAGGCCTGGCTAGACTAGGAAACATTGTTGCGGAAACATTGTTGCTTGTTATGTTTCCCTGGGTGGCTAAATTAGCGGGAAACAAACAGAATGTTTTGCTGCCACAGTGGCAAAACGAGGAAACATTGTATGCGAAAACAAATGAGCTGCGCATGCATGCAATTATAAACTGACTATCGAAGAAGTCTGGGGAAGGATTTACATTTTCTCGTTCCCAGGGCTACACACAATGCATGTATAATTGTAAACATGGCGTTCCACCTCTTAAGAATTTTCAACTTGCTCTTGTAATCCTCCCGGCTGATATCATATTTGTCGGACATCAGTAAGTCGATTTGCGAGTACGCCACCTCTTTACTGTCCCTGTTCATGTAGTCCTTATGACCCACGTCCCAGAGACAAGGCCGTTCCTCATACAGCGCAATCAGCATTTCGATTTCTTCATCTCTCCCTTTTTTTTTGAGCTTGACCTGCTCCAATTTCTTTGCAGTCGGCCATTTTAATTGTCAGTACTCTTGCCGTTGCTAGGAAACACTATCGTTTAATGAGCGAGCAGCACTGGAAACTAGTCAACATTGCTTTCGTCGTGGCAAAAACATTTTTTGTTTCCGAGCAGCAAAATTTGTTGCCGCAACATATGTTTCCCGCGCGGCTAAACTGGGAAACATTTGCCTCCGCAACAATGTTTCTGCAACAATGTTTCCTAGTTTAGCCAGGCCTTTACACCTTTTTGGTTAGCACCTTTCAAAACTGAATTAGGAGTTTTGCCTTTGAGCAGGATATGTAGTACATGTAAGTCTTGTTCCTGTGACTGAGTAGTAGAGGGTCTGACTGGTATATAATACAACAGGTCCTTTATACATGGGTTTGGGGGAGGTGAGGGGGGGGGGGGGTGGGATAGGGTGTGTGACCTTCCTACTTCCTGTATATTTTACTCTCAGATCACGCCCCTTCCTTAGTGCTTTTTCTAGTTCAAAATATTGCTAAATGTTGTCAAATTCAAACCCCCAATTAACCCCAGTTCCCAGAATTTATAGCCAGAATCTCTCTTCTCAGTTTTCCTTCCCCCGGTCTCCCTCCACACAAGGAGGTTCAGGTCCTGTTTGGAGAACTCATAGTTAATGACCAACTAGCTTGTGTTAAAGATTACTCATCAGTAGCTGAGGTCTGTAGTGTATGATGCATAAGGTATACTGTATTGTACATCAGAATGTAAAGAATTTGTCATGTCTGCTAGCCCAAGGCTAGGCAGTTACCTATATTTTATCAGGCTATCAAGAAAGAGTTTTGGTCAAGTTCATCACGGTTTCAATTTGCCAGAACCAAATTCAATAATTCACACAAGGATCTTTGTGAACTTTACCATTCTTCCTTTTTCTTAGTCTTTCAAGCATGACAATAAAGAACTTGCAAGGGTAAAAATGTATGCACTAAGGCGAGAGAAACAAAAAAAAGGATGTTTGAGTTCATCTGTATTGGAGGACAAGACATTTTTGTCAGTGCCAATTTGGGTCAGGGGTTTTTGTAAACCACAGTGACGTGTGGAATTTACCAGCAACTACCCTAACTTAACTTTTATGAAGTTCCACTGAATTACCTTTTCATTGACAGCAATCTAAATAATTGCGTACACAAGCTACAGACAAAAACATTAAGGGAGTGAATTACAATGTACTCACAGCTCATTGATGGTCAGCAGTTTGTATCTAACTATATGTAACGTTATTATATGGCTGTCTCAGAAGGACTGGGAACTACCGAATTCATGAATTTGATTGGGTGAAATCGATAGTGAAAGTGGTCAAGATTTTCCCCCCTAGACCAACTTGTAGACCGGTAGTGTTTTGCAGTAAAAAAGTTGCAAACTAAAATGCAAAAATGTTGACTATTTTCTTCTAATAACATTTATTTACGGAAGTGCCAAGAAGGCTGATGAGAAAAAAAAGTAAAGCTCATTGCCATTCGTAAGCAAAATTCCAGCTAGTTCAAGCCAGTTGCAATTGTTCTTGTTTGCCATATAATAAACATCTTATTAACTGAGCTTAGTCGGTCTGTATGGGAGAATCTTAACCTCGGTCGTGTGTACAGACCTCACTGCGTTCGGTCTGTACTCACGGCCTTGGTCAAGATTCTCCCGTACAGACTGACTAAGCTTGGTTAATAAGAGCTAATTACATGATGTGCCTGTAATTAAAACTGGTACATAGATAACGTACATGTAAATTTGTTATATGGCTGTCTCACAAGGACTGGGAACTACCAAATTGACAATTTGATTTGCTGAAATCGGTATTGAAACATTTTCCCATCTGGACCGGTAATGTTTTGCAGTGAAAAAGTTGCAAACTGAAATGCAAAAATATTGACTCTTTTCTTCCAACAATATTTATTTATCGAAGTGCCTAAAAGCCTGATGCAAAAAAAAGTAAAGAGGACAAGCAAACTTTGGCAGGATTAAGTTCAACTCATTGCTGTTCACAAGTAAATTGTTGGTCACCTACAAACCTGTTACATTAAATGAATTAAATTGTTCTTGTTTGCCATATAATAAACATCTTATTAACCAAGCTTAGTCGTTGAGTACAGACCTCACTCCTTTCGGTCTGTACTCATGACCTCAGTCAAGATTCTCCCATACAGACCTCCTGCTCAGTTAACAAGAGCTAATTACTATAATCTGAAACAAAGGAAGTAAAATGACTGGCTCAAGACTGGGAAATGCCTTCCTTTTGCCAATAATTTTATGACCAGTAGCTTTAAAGTAAATCAAATCATCAACCTAGGTGCGGATCCAGGGGAGGTGAAATGGGTAAATTTTCACCACCCCCCTTTTTCTGAGCCCCCTTCGTTCTTTTTTTTTTCATCGGAAATCAATCATGCTGACGCACAGACCTCAAACACCTCAACCAGACTTTGGTTCTATTACATTTGTTTCAAAAATTCACCCCCCCCCCATTTCAAAATCCTGGATCTGCGCCTGCAACCATGTGTGCATGAGAAATTCCACTCTCCCTCTGCTGTTATTCATGACTTTAGTAATGGGTTTACTATGTTGCAGAAAGCTGTCCTTATCCACAAATTGTATTGAGAAAATTGCCAATCTCAATGGTTTAAGTAAGTGTTCACTGATACATTTTTTCTTTATTGCCTTTCAATGCTTGAAAAATTATATCATACCATGATATTTAAAGTTAAGTCCAGAACCTACATTGTAACAATTATGAATAAACACTTTTTGACTCAAGTATAAGCAGTTGTACAATTGATAGAAAGATGTCAGCCCTGCATTAACAAACTACAGCACCAACCAAAATTTAAATTTTAAAGTTTTTAATTTTAATTTTTCAACTTAAAAGTTGGCAGTCTGGTCAGGTGTTTCTGTGAAAACAAATCTCTCATCTTGCACCTTACACAGGAACTACACTGTATAATAATTTTGCTGCTTGGATTTTTGTCTGGAGGTCATACTTCATCCATCTTATTTATTTATCATAAGGTCTTTTGGACAGTATCAATTAACATTCTGTCCGTCTTGTTTAGGGAATCTGAAAGTCCTGTCACTCGGACGAAATAACATCAAAAATCTCAATGGTCTGGTGAGTGAACAAACTAAAACAACCTTTGCGTATATAAATGTAACTGAGCATGAAATAGAACAGGTTTCCCCTTATAATGAACCACCTGTAATTAATAATGAACTTTTTTGACTCCTGTTGGGGGTAATTCAGAAAGAGGGAAGATCTTTGTTTACAAAAATTGTTTTTGTTATTTAAATGTTCAAAATGTTAAACAAAAGAATCATTTTGTGCAAATGAATATATGAAAGATCATATATTTGAACTGCGGAGAAAGATATGAAGACATGATTGATCATCGCAGTTATGCACACAACTTAAGCAGTTGTGAAATTAAAGCCTGAAAAAAAAATTCAGGCCTGAACGCGATTGAAACCCATGACCTCTGCGATACCGGTGCAGTGCTCTACCAACTGAGCTATCAGTCCATCCGGGAACTGGTCACATTGTGAGTTGGTAATATACCCGTAGAAGGTATAATCCTATCTCATCTGATGTATTTATACCTATAGCTTAACATATTCTAAATAGATGGAGATCATCAAACAGAGTTCATCTTTTCCCCTCTGCAATGAACACACCAAGAAGAGCCCAAAATGTTTCTTTTAATTTGTCTTGTTGTGTGTTGAATAATGTTTTGATGCATATCCCCATCTACAGTTTGTGACAAAAATACTATTGATGGACCAAGGTCGTCAATGTTGTGTGCATAAGGAACAATAATAATTGGTCAGCTAAGGGTTCCCCTTTTTAACCCCTGGCCAAATGGTGTCACACAACAACATAGGAACCAAATCTTAACGTTAATATGAGAAAGAAATTTTTATGTGTAGAATGCTCATTATGACATTTTCAGGGGTTTCACTGGTAACTGGGCAAATTGACTGGCTGGGAGGATGACTTTTCTTGCCCGGTTTGACCATGTAGAGCAAAGTTCTTCTTATAAAAAGCTTTTGTTGCTTGTGAAAACCGTTTTCCCTTCTGCTTAAAACATTAATGAACCCCTACAATTCAAGAAGTCAGGTGTGCCGAATAAGGACAGGCCTTTACAGGGTAGCTTAGTTCTTATGGCATTTGAGAGATGTTCACAAACTGAGCTTAAGCTTAACAACTCTGCAGAGATCTGTGACAACGGAAGGTATAAGACTAGTTACTGTTCAGGAAGTTTGGAATTCTAAATAACTCGTTGGTTAATGCCTTTTAACTTGTCAGCGTTTAGTTTGTGAAAACAACATGGCAGGTCTTACAACCTGGTAGACATTTGTGTCATGGGCATGCACAAAGATTACCTTTAAGGAACTCTTGTGCATTGTCGCAGCGTGATGGGCAACAGGACACTTAACCCTAGCTCCTAGTCCTTCTAAACAGTTTGCATGAGCCAAGCAACAACCAATCACAGACACTTTCGAGCCCAGCTAAATGAAAAAGAAACGATCTGTTAAAACTGAACATTTGGTTAACGTCCAACCTTACAGAACGAAATAAAGTTGACCTGTTCACGGTACTGTGATTTTCCATGGAATAGGGTGTCATGTTTGGACTTTGGGCCTTAAACAGGGTGTCAATATTCATCTGCTTCATCCTTAAATAGGGTCAGGGTTTAAGACCCGTTGTGGCACACACCTATCAGAAATTTACAGAAGACTTTCCAGATATCTGCGCAGCTATAGCATCACTATGGAATTCTTCAGACTGTATCTCAGATATATATACATATATAAACCCTTGGCTCCTAGATGGAGTATAGGTCATTTACAGTTTTCTTCCACTGTTCTCTGTCCTGGGCTTGTCGTTTAATTTGGGTCCATTTCAGGCCTATTTGCTGCAGTTCATGTTCGGCTGATCTTCTCCAGTTGTTTTTCGGCCTACCACGCTTTCGTTTACCTTGAGGGTTCCAAAAGAGATATATGTTAAAGAATATATTTAAAAGAGATACGTTTAAATGGTCACCCTGACAAAGAGGCTACTAAGTCTCATTTAATATGGCATTAAACTTCAAAAAGTGTGCAAATTGTGTCCTTAGGAGGCTGTAGCAGAGACACTTGTGGAACTTTGGATATCCTATAATAATATTGAAAAGCTAAAGGGGATTGCTGTACTCAAGAAACTCAAGGTAACATGCACAAGAAAAAAGTGGTACTAATATTTATGGGGTGTCTGGAAAACCCGAATAGCAAATAGCCAATAGTTGCAAATAGCGAATAGTACGAAT
>OZ026600.1:22281263-22331263 GCA_964020085.1 Micromussa lordhowensis | reverse complement strand
AACACAAACGTTTAAACAGATAAACTCTCCGCTATGGCCACCTTGAAGCAGAATAAACTGGTTCTTGTAGAGCTGTGGCCATTGTAGGGAGGTTTCAGATAGAATGAAAAGTGCAGGTTGGCGGCGAAAAGTGTGGGTTGGGATACAAAATCCTAGCTGTTGTGGAGAGGTGGTTGCTCTAGAGAGGGACTGTTGGTGGAGATCTGACTGTATGATCTGATGGTACACTGAAAAGCGACCAGCCAACCAACCAAACAAACAAGCAAACTAATGAACTAATGAACTAATGAATGAACGAATGCAACGAAACAAATGTGGATAGAAACAAACTCCAAAAAAATAGCCAAAACAACAAATAAAGGAGCAAAGAAACAAATGATGACAATGAAGGAACCAAGCAAACTTAGAAACAAACAAAAACAAAAAACAGAACAAGCAAGAACATTCAATCATAGAAGCAAACAATGTAGGTAGATGAACAAACTAGTAACGCCTGAATATTATATCAATTTGACTACAGATTGTGTATCAGTTATGTTTTTGATCCAACTCAGTTTTTGATTTTGAGAGAAGAAATTAGATGTTTTAAAATTGCTTGTCGTTTCATAGGTAACCCGCTAGAGGAGAAACACTCAGCTGAAGGTGACTGGAGAGGTGAAGCCACTAGAAGGCTCTCTCGTCTGAAAAAGCTTGATGGTAAGAACTTGGTGTCATCTGTATTGGTATCACAACATTATCCATCAAATGGTTCCCTGCAATCACTATCACGACAACAAACCCGATCACAATCCCTGTCACAATCTCCATTCTATTCTCAATCGCGATCACGGTCTTAATCACGATCTCTATCTCCGTCTTCGTCTTGATCACGATCGACCACAATTACAATTTCCATCTCCTCCTCCATCCTTATCTCGACCACGATCCAATCACGATCTCGATCTCCATCTCTAACCTGTTCTTGATCACGACTGAGATCACGATCATGATCTCCTTCTCCTTCAGTTCCCCATCCTGATCTCAGTCACGATTGAGATCACGATCACGATCTCTATCTTTTAAGAGCCTGTTGACGCGTAAACAAGCACGATGACCCAATTTTTTTATTGCATTTTTTTAATGGTCATATCATGAATGTTACATATGCCAAGTTTCAAAAAAAGTTCGATAGTGGAACAATTTCAAGGGAATTACCTTAAGCAGCTGTGAAATTAAAGCCTGAAAAAAATTCAGGCCTGAACGGGATTATTTTTAGGCTTTAATTTCACAGCTGCTTACGTTGTGTGTATAACTGCGATGATCAATCATGTCTTCATATCTTTCTCCGCAGTTCAAATATATGATCTTTCACATATTCATTTGTATTCCATACTATTGTCGTGAAAAAATGCCGTAGCATTTTGAAACATGTGTATAAAATCTACAGTTGTAAACGATATGATGTAAAAAAGGTTGTGTACGAATTTTGGACGAGGCGACCTGCGTGGCGTACAAATCATCTTCAGAGTCAAGTGAATAGTGTTTGTCAGTCGATGGTGTTATACGTTTGGTTTGTGATTGGTCACTTTCAACGGACCAAACGTATAACATCATCGACTGACAAACACTATTCACTCGACTCTGAAGATGACTTCCGCTCAGGTTGTCGAAACGTCAGTCACCAACAACAGTTCTTCTCAGAACTACCCTCATCCGGACGATCACACTATACGAACTACTGATACTCCTGGGTTCAAACCATATACAGTATACTCCAACTTCAGCTGATCTGTTAAAGCTTAAACGCTTAAGCGCTAGTTATTTCTGATGAACTGTTTGTAATGTTCTAGGTGTTCCTGTTGTTCGGCAAGACGAAGAAGGAGATGATGACTCTTAATTGTCCATACTACAGAAGCATCCCAGTTCAGAAGTGTAAATAACTTGTAAACATCTTACGCATTTTTTTTTAAAATAACCATGCGGAGTCAAATCATGTTTATGTTAAAGAGTATGTTGAGTGGCTATATATATATTTAGTACATTAATGATGTTTATGATCCTCCTGGTTGCATATGTAGCGGTGTTTTTTTAATTTGCTGGTTTTTTTTTCATAATTCGATCGCGATTCATTGTAAACATTTGTAAAAATAATGTTTTGTTCCAAGTAGAAATAAATTAATTTGAAAAGATTCTAGTTTTCAGTTCTGACCTTTCTTGCAATGCGTCTATAAGTCTCCCATTTGTTTTGTAGCTAACGCAATATGATAGGAAAGGTGTTTTAAGGATGTTCGCGCGAAAATTTTCCAATCGATAGATTTGTTAAAATTTTTACAGCAGTCAGATAATGAGTTACTTGTGTCAAAAATGCCAAAAAACGGGGTCACCGACTTCGTTACAGAGGTAAAGCGTATGGAAAACTACCCTGATTTTAAAAACTTTGTCGCTCATAATTCAGCATGATCTACAGGGGTTTGTAGTTAAAAACATCGAATGCGAGTCAACGGAGGCAAACGATCTTATTCAAATATTGTAGAAATGGGTATGTTGCGTAAATAATTCCAAATTTTGCCAACGTTTTCACAAAACTTAACCCTTCAAGAGGCGTTTGAAACCGCCGCTCAGATAAACGAAGAGCTTAAAAAAAACGGAATTCGATGGTGCATTTTGCAAAAAATTCAAACTTCTAATCGATAGATTTTCTTCATTTATTTGCTAAACGTAGAAAATCGGTAGAGAATATGATCCGACGCGCAAAAACAATTAGCGCGAACGTCATCAAGGTGGCCGAACACAGTTTTCGCGCGCGCTCCTGTTAATGTAATTCAGCGCGCGCACATGGATTGCAAAAAAACAAACATGGCGTCAATACAGCGATTACGTTGTACACGAGTAAGCTTTTTGAGATCACTAAATATCATCTGCCCATGATTCACGGTTACGCTGATGATTCCCAAGTTTACATCTCATTTAGTCCAAACAACAGAGCTGAGCAACTTCCTGTGGTGAGGAATATGGAAGACTGCATCAGAGACATTCGGTTTTGGATGTTGAATAATGATCTTAAATTAAACGACGACAAAACTGAATTCCTCATTATTGCTACAGCACAACAGCTGGAAAAGCTGCTAGACAATATCAGTATTCGTGTGGGTGACTCAGATATTCATTCCGTGCCAATCGCAAGAAATCTTGGTTCTTGCTTTGATTCTAGGCTGTCCATGGCATTGATTCTAGGCTGTCCATATCACAAAAATCTGTGCCTCTTCATTTTACTATATCTGTAGTATTTGTCGAATCAGAAAGTATCTTTCACAGCAGTCAACTGAGACTCTTGTCCATGCATTCAGAACAAGTCGCCTTGACTACTGCAATGGTCTTTTATATGGACTACCAGATTGCTTGTTAAATAAACTGCAACGAGTACAGAATGCCTGCGCGAGATTGGCCTCATGGTTATTGCGCCGGACTCCGGAGCGAGCTATCCGCGCTCGAGCCCTGGGGACCTTGTGTTGTGTTCTTGGGCAAGACACTTTACTCTCACAGTGCCTCTCTCCACCCAGGTGTATACATGGGTACCGGCAAATTTAATGCTGGGGGGTAACCCGGCGATGGACTAGCATCCCATTCAGCGGGGAGTAAATATACTCCCAGTCGCATCATGCTACTGAAACCGGGTTAAGCTCCTGCCTGATGAGCCACTTTGCTCGTATGCAGACTTTACCTTACCTTACACTAAAGTGACGAAAGAAAACTGAACAGTTCTCAATGCCAATGCCTGAGACGGATACTGAAGATTAGAATCACAAACAAGAGAGTGGTTGAAATCAGAGATACATGACAAATGCTGCGAAGTACGACGTAGAAAGTGCAACAGGTTACGACACGTACTCGGGAGAGAGGGCGTTAATGACTACTTCACAGCATTGGGATGGACAACAGAAGATCGAAGGGCGAGATGGAAACCTAAGGCCACTTGGAGAAAGACTGCTGAGAAAGAAAGCAAGAGCTAGAATGCAGTCAGATAAGGCAGCGTTGGGCTGAGAGTGTTTACGGCCTTATGCGTCTGCTGGCTCGATTAGAAGAGATGATGACGATGACGATGACACTAAAGCGAGAATCTTTGTATTTGTTGTGAATTGGAGAAGTTTTTGGTGTTGAATTGATTTAAGGATTAGTGGAAGACGAAACAAAATAGAGAAGTTATGAGACGTCATTAGCCTGAGATGACCACGTGCTAATTTTTCCGCCAGTTTCTCAACGTGAAGAGGAGAGGTTTCACCGATTATGGTATAGGCGAGGAAAACGTGAGTAAGAACTGCATTTTTTTTACTGTTGCAATACATTAGCAGTCGTATACTGTGTACTCTAGTATAGTTTAGTAATCCTATTTTTCAATCGTATACTTTCCCGCTCGTGAGTTATACTTACTGAACGCTTCGCGACTCGTTGACAATGTCCATTATGAGCCACCGACACTGATGAGTTATTGGAGGATTCTTGTTTTAGTTTATACCAAACCAGGGCCTAGTTCTTGTAAAAAACGTTTCCATAAAATAAAAATTTAAATACTTCGGTTAACTTTTAATCCTTGTTTAGCTTCAACCAGCTTTCGGACAACTCGGTCCAGAAGGATAAACGCTGATACCCTATTATCTGAGAAAATACCACAACCGTCCATTGCGCATGCGGTGTGACGTCAGTGTTTTCGAAAGCCTCCGTTTCGCACTTGTTCCCAGTGTTCTCTCTCTACTTCGAGGTTGCCGTTTTCACTGCGGAACACGATAGGGTTCCTTTCTCAAAAGTCTCCACTCTGGACAGCGTTTTCAAATTTCTGCGCTATTGATGAAAATGATTAGCGATCTGCTATTGTTGCTCAACTTCTTTGTTAATCAATTAGATGAGTCAGTCGGGATTAAGTAGTACTTGATAGTGATTCTTTCTTCAGTATCACATTTATTTGGCATTCTGCGTATGAGAATACTTATAGCCTAAACATTCACGAACAGGCCAACACAGAAATCTGTCATGAACTGTTGATTATGGTTTCACAGTGTCGAAAAAATTGATGAAGATAAAAATCACTAGCCATAAGCTGTTTATTGCTGTGAAGGTGAAAACCTGAAGAGAGAACTGATAATGAAACGTAAATAAACAATTCCGTGCTAAATAGCACTGAAACTGCGAGCAAACTGAGAGGACTGCTTTTAAGGCCTGTCTTCCTATGTCCTTGTGTTTTCCCAGCGGTTCAAATGAATGTTGAAAACATAATGGAGGATAAAGCGTTTCCATGTGCGGACAAACAGACGTCAAGTTTGGTTTCTCACAGGAGTCAAACAGACAAGCAACGTACTAATAAAATGCGACTCATTTTAGCAATTACCAAAAACAATATTGTAAATAGGAAAACACTTGTTCGTTTCCGTTTGTCGCAAAGAAGGTCAGAACACGGTTCAACATCATTAACTTTAATTGAGATACCACCATGCTGTTTTATTTTAGATTTTGGCGGCGTCTGATAGATTCAAAGGACGTGAGTTATTCACTCTGATAAGAAAACTTATCACTGAACGAACTTTAGCTTATTACCTTCACAGTAGTACTACCCAAAACGGATTACTCATGCTGCCTAAAGGACCGGAAGTCGGAAAACGTAGCTTAATATAAAGATAAGCTATTACAGATTGCTCATTGCCATTCACAATGCGCTTCTATGATTGTAAATGAAGAGATAACTTGGATACGTTGGTTTGCGTGCTTCATGTTTTTTTGGATTATTTCAAGACAGAGAGTGTGACTAGACGAGTCAGTGATCCTCTTGACCTCCTCTCATCCCGCAGGGAAATTTCATTCTAGAAAGTGCTATCTGTATTTTGTAGCGTGCATTTACTTTCATCTGCACTGCTTGTGCTATAGATAGACAAGGAATACACCAGTGACTTCTTAACACGTTTTTAAATTTAGGAAAACTCACAATAACGGAAACTTTTTTTACGGTTCTTCCTCTTTACTGCTGGTTTTAAGAACATTGGTTAAGTCCAATATTGTAAGAAACGCAAGGAATGTACAAAAACACCAGTATAAAAAACTTACGAAATCTTTTAATAATAATAATAATAATAATAATAATAATAATAATAATAATAATAATAATAATAATGATGATGATGACCTCACGTGCGATAAACTTGGAAAATGCTACATTCGTCATTGAGATTTTGAGACAACGTTCTTTGTTTAAGCACACATGCAAAGTCCAACTTTAAGGTGCGATTGACGTGAGGAATTCCTTACCCATCCTCGTTCCTTTCTTAGGTCTGTTCTTCAAAGTACGACTCGGCCGAGTTATATGGAAGTGTTCGCAATACCTGCAGCGCGCTTACAATTGTCAGATAATTAGCAGTTGATTTATTGAAGTCCTATTTACGTTTGCAGCGCAGATGTAAGAATTACTTATGTTCATTTTGACCACACTAGAATTGCGAAGACTGCAAGTATATTGCATTTTCTCCACATTGTAGATACACAGACTGTGAGTCTTGCACTTCGATGCCTAGTGTTAGATGGTCTCTTGGCCGGTTTTAAAATTAAAAC
Source organism: Micromussa lordhowensis (assembly GCA_964020085.1). NCBI lineage: Eukaryota > Metazoa > Cnidaria > Anthozoa > Scleractinia > Lobophylliidae > Micromussa > Micromussa lordhowensis. The sequence goes on along the minus strand of OZ026600.1, from coordinate 22,324,693 downwards.
AATAAATGTCCATTTCTTGGTCACGTAGGCAAGGCTGGCCAAGTTTGTTGCGGTTTTTAAAAAGATGTTTTCTTTCGATGCAATGCAGTTGACCTCGAGATAAATACGTGAAACGCTAGTTCGCCACGGAGCTCATATTTGTCAATCGCAGTGGCATATTTCTTATCAAAGCACGACTGATCCGAGCGATAAATTAAACGGGTGTGTTGTGTAGATGGAGAAAAGATTCCAGAAGTATGCAAAGAACTTCACGGATAATGTCACGTCAGTATGGGCTAAATTAAGCTGATGGGCATTAAACCACAGTTGATAAAAGATGCGGTGTTTAGAATTTAATTCTGAGCAGTCAGGTGGATATGGAAAAATAAGAATGAAAGAGTAACAAACGATAGTTTTAATCACTTTAGCTAAGGAGCAGAGGGAAGTAGTTCTAGATCCAGATCAGAATAAACAGTCATCTCGCAATTTGCTTGCAAGAGTGTCGTGAAATGTCTTGAATACAATGAGAGAGCTTATACAATGACGACCGCAACCCAAGGACAACCCTAGGAAAAAATGAATGTAAATTTTACCAGCGAATTTCTCAATTGTCTAGATCTGTTCAGTGCGCCTATTGGTCTCAGAACGTGCTAAAGCTAAATATGTGACACCATTGTTCGATTCTTACTGAAAATACGAAAATTTAGCCCACGTCGTTCGCGTTCTCTCCAAAATACGTAGAACGTAATTATTTCACGTTGTTGTTGTGCAGAGAACGGCAAAGAAATGTACAACGACCTATAACGCACGTGCACAGTCATTGTTCTATTTTCAGTGTTTGGTGGCGTTCTCGTTGCCGTTGCCGTCGTGGTTTACTTAAGCTCTCTAATGAATGTTCGGAACAACGTCGAAACAGCTCACGGTCTTTCAAGTTAGCTGATGATGTTTTATTTGACTTACAATATTACAGCTACATAAGCTTTCTCATTTCATTCAAGAGTGGCACTGATTAACTCCTGAAATATTTGCATACGGAACTAATAAGGAAAGAGGCTTAAAATAGAGAAAACAAATACCAGAACCGCGAGAGGTCTAATGGGTTATCAGAAATACAACGTAATATATATCTTTTTTACCAAACATTGTCAGAGAAGCGAGTGTAGTCTAGCAAAGCCCTTTTATCAAAGAAAACAGATGCAGAGAATTTAATTAGAAGAGTTTACTTAGTGTCAAAAACAGTTCATGTGCAAATCGTCTGATGACCGATATTTCAAGGTCAATTACTAAGCGTAACGGTATAACTTTCCTAGGGTGCGCTACGATTGGTCAGTTCGAGCTCATCAAGTTGATATATCAGAATGACAAATCAGGCAGCTTCGCCGCACGCGTACATGCTTTACGAGGTACAAATGCACGTGTTTGAGTGTACGGTTGAAGCGGCGCGCTTTCTGCTTCTCTATGCATTTATCCCGTGCTATTAAAACTCCCTAAATGCTTATATAAGTACTCGGTTATGTCCAGTAGTACAAAATAAGGGGAACTTCATTATGAGCCACTTACTTACTTTTCCAAAAGGATGGTGATGGGTTACGAACCAAATCACATGACATGTTTTTTTTTATGATTTCGCATGTCGTTCTGTGACAGGGGGCGGGAAAGGGGGCTGGATAGGAGCAGGACCTCTACGGAAGGTGGCAGACGAGCTGGGAGAAATGGGGAGGTAGCTTTTATTTTTTTTAATAGTTTTCAAGTCCAGCGCTGGGACAATTCATTCTGGCCAACCCTGTCCACTTATTACCAAATGGTATCTTGTTCATTCCGAGATTAATGCACCAACTATCCCGTAGTAAAATGCAATCGTATCCGGTAGATGATGATTTATCAGCTCGTATGTCCACAATTAGAGTAATCAGGGCCTGGGCGATCAATACTGGAACAAGTCACTCTAGAGCAGGGATTGTCACAAAATCAGCAAACACACTTGTTTTGCAAATATTTGTATTTTCTGGTGCATGCACACATTATTATTTGGACGTTACACAGATATTTTTATATATACATTAATTTATACAGTTACAATTAAGTAGATTATTTATATATAGCGACTCCTCGCTCTTTGCTATTATCGCGGCAAAATGTCTAGTCCTACTAAAGGTCGGTACATCTTCTTTTAAGATGTCCTGTTCAAAAACTCTTTATTTTTCATCTCATCATACATTTCAATCACACGCATGCTTCCTTTTTCCTTTCCAACAAGGTCTTCAGTTTTGTGTTCATCTGCTTACAGGTTAACAGTGATTTGTGATATAATCACCACAGACACAGATATTCTAGGAAGGGATACGTGATCAAATGGTAAACCCCTCTCGAAAAACAGTTCAAGTCCATTGTTGCATCTGATATGTGTATTCGCTACGTTCTACAAAAGCACAACGTTTTTCGTTCTCATTTGCTCGGTAATAATGAAATGAAATATTCTCACTGATTGTCTCTCTAAATTCACTGTATGTAAACGCATCGTGAAGTGCTGTTTTTTTCTCAAACTTTTTGCTCTCTCCATGGCCTTATGTGCTCAAGCACACAAAAGAGATCGAGTGAGTGAGTGACCGATTCATCCCAACTTTAAAACTTAGAACCCGTATTTACAGCATACTACTTATGAGTTGGACACATTTGAAGATCGCAACAAACAGTACTACTTAAAATTACAGCCCTTAAAGATAACTTCAAGTTTCACTCGAATCGTAAATGGTCACATACGCGGGTTTTGTTTAGAGTTAAAACAACACATCATTACTTATGAATTGGTTACGGGTAGGGAAGCAGATTAATCTTTACTTTTCCTGTCCATTTAGTCCCCGTTTTCAAAATAAGTTAGCTCATCTCCAGTTAAATTGTCTCACACAAATATCGATGGGCTTGATAGCCTCCGAAAATATCCAGGAATTTCTGCTGGCCACGACAGCCCTCAATAAATGTTCGGGAATTCCCATCTTTTAGCATTCCTCCATGTTACCGGGTTTTCTGTTGTTCTGTAGTTTGGCGGGCGCCGTTGTAATCCTTCGCTCACCTTTTTTCTGCTGTTTTTTTACAATCCTGAAAGATCAATACAGAAATAGAGTCAGGTTTCTTTAGCTTTTTTGAACGAGATCATGTCGCGGGATTATTCGGTGAAACGTGAAGTAACATATCAAAAACGAGAGCCAGAGTTTTGACCACTGTACCCAACACCAATAAGAGAGTTGAAAATACGATGAACAGCCAAGTATTTTGACGAACTTCGAGATGTTTGAAAATGTGGTGACTCACAGTCTTGGGTGTTTGTTATATCTTCCCAATCAAAACTAAAACTGAGGAGAAAACCGAAAAAATAGGATTGTAAAAATCTTTTGCAATTTAGATCAGACATCCAAATATCGTCCCTGTTGTGATTTCCGTTTCTTTTAAACTTCATTAATTATTAACGGCGTTTAGAACTGTACTTCGATAACTGCATCTAACATGAGGCCCAAAATGAAATGCAGTTCTGTTGTTCTGAAGTTTCTGAAATCTTCTCAGTTAGAATCCAGAACATTTCCTCTATACTCTTTCCTTCGCTAAAGTTTCGTATCGCGCGTTGCCCTTTTTCTAGGAGATTGCAACTTACCTCCGCAAACCTTTTCCTTCGCAAGAACCACGATTCTCTTCAGAGTTCTGAACGATGTGGCAGTGATGACGTCCTGGGGAGATGACGCCATATTTATCAACTCTTTTCTCGCCAGATTGCGACCAACACCCACTACTATAATATGAACGCCACGTTCCTTTAGCGCCTTAGCTTCCATAGCTGTAATTCTAGTATTCATTGAAATACCGTCTGTCAACACAACCAAGAATTTGGGAATTAACGGACGGGAACTACCGACTGGTTTTTCGAGAAATAATTTGTTCCTCGCCAGCCTCAAGGCCTTGTCGGTGAATGTGCCTCCTCTGACGTAACTCATGCTGTCAATGGCTGCATTTATTTCCTGGTTCGTGAAGTATTCTTCGAAATTGAATATCACTCTGGCAGAAGTGGAGAAGCGGATCAAACCCACGTGAATGCCACCCTCAAAGATTTTGAACCGCTGCAAAACGAGTTTCATAAAATCCTTTGATTTTGAAAAGCCATCTCCTCTGACACTTGTGGATGCGTCAATGGCGAAACCAATATCAGCTCGCTGGTTGCAAACTAAACATGGAAAAACATTAAACAACTGTTAGCGATAAGAATCAGGGAAGCACAAAGCCTACCTATTATCAGTGAAAGGAACGTCTTGGGTCTAACCTAAAAAACGTAATTGGCGTTTTGACTCTGTACAGGAGGTTGCGGTTTCGGTACTTCCAAACGGAACTGAGCCGAATATTCATCCAAGGATCAAGAAGGAACAAGTTATGCCACTACTCTTTCCTTAATAGCACGTTTCTGATGCAAGGTGAGAGAAATACGAGAATATTTGACAATATATCGCAACAATTTACTAAAGGTAAACCATAATCACCTGCCAACGAACTCATCCTCTTCTACATGCAAGTGCCTAGTAAGTTATTTGTCTCCGGGTGAATACCCAAAAGAGATTACACAATTTAACTTAAAATTAAATTAAATTAAAAAATTAAACCGGCAGCTCACAAGGTAGAATATAAGAACTCTAAATATTACTTTTTTGGTGAGACTAAACAAATATATTTTCTTTTATTCACCTCTGATTTTGCAGATGAAGGGAAGATGGTGTAAACAATAGTGATCCTTCCACCGCCCCCAGTGTGGGTCAGCAGTTATAACAGCACAGTCTTCCTTTTTGCCCCTGTGATGACCTGAAGGCTCCCCCTGTACCCAGCGCTGATATTTGAAGGGTCTCCCATCGGTCCAAGTGAAGTTTCCCTCACTATAGAGGTCCGAGGCTCCTATCCACCATTTTGGGTATCCAAAGCTATATCTGAGTATTCGCAGCTTCGATTCTACGTATTTGCTCTCTCTTAAGTCTTGCACGCTGGCCAAATGACCGCCCTCTGCATCACGACAGTAGATTTCTGCCTCCGGCCACGTAAGCATCAAGTAATCCAAGAAAATGAACTTGTATATGAAGGTGCCACGGTCAAACTCTGGAATTAAAGACAATGGACATTAGAAGTACTCAGTAATTTATGTTAACTTTCAAAATAATTGGAAACATAATTTATACGTAACCTCTAAATAATGGCTTAATACTGACTTCAACTGATTCTGTTGGCTGATATATATATAATACATAAAAAACGCCATTGATTGTTTGTTATGTTGCTTAGACTAGTGTGAATGTCGCAGTGGTGCCGACATTGACGGACCTACAAGTACAACGGTCTAATGAAACCTACCACTTTTAGTTCTTACTTACCATAGCCAAATCTCCTGGGTTCCAGAAGTCTTCTGGGGACCCCTGTGACAAGTGCGAAAAAAAAAGAAAGAACTGGTCAATTCTCAGGGACTATCGACATTTTAATTATCTTAATTAAACGAAGTTCTCAGAACTACCTTTGAAATGAGGGCATTGGAATCACTTAGGGAGATTTGCTGTTTCGACTTTAGGACGGATAAATCAGATAGCGCGGAGAATATATTCTCTCCCCCCCCCCCCTCCTTACATCATGGCTGTTGGTGAATACCAAGGCAAAGAGAAACGGTGAACACGTCACAATATAACTGCAGAACACTGAAAACTAGTTTTTCTACACTGTGACAATTCAGTGTTCGGGATACAACTCATGTTAATTACACCTTACAGCCTTGACCGAAGCTTTTTTCACAAAAAAAAAAATTATATCCCGCAAGTTGACTATGTTTATTACAACTCCGTAAAACACAGCTTATCGTTATCTTTTCTGGCGGCGAAAGGGGCTTATTTTATATGGTATTACTAATCATACCTTTGATTTTACAGATGTAACCCTTTGGTTCATAACAGTCTCCTTCAGTCCAATCAGCGAGGTCTCCAGTAGACTTGAGTGCAATGCAGACTTCATATTTATTGTAATGTTCCGTGCGGGATTCACCAGGTGCCCAGAATGCAGAGTTGTACCTGCGTGAAAGAGGAACGTGAAAATGGTGTAACTTGGAACGGAAACAATGATCGTAAGTCTTTACTTGTCAAGCTTGAAACTGTAACTTCGTGTGTAATATTAAAGGATATGCTTTTTACTAAGTGCTATATAAACATTCAAAATCTATATTTAGAAGGAGTATTAAAAACCATTCAGTCAATTGAAACTGGCAAGGTCTGGAAAGAGCACATCCTAAAGCAGTTTTTCTAACTACAAGTGCTTTATTTCAGTCCGTAGAAATACAGCACGGTAAAGATGTAACATGGCAGTAAAGATTTTTGTTCCCACGTGACTGCTTTGCCAAAAATGCTAATAGCCTCCTTAAAATGTCTGCCAGCCAAGCAGCCTCATTTAGTCAAAACGTAGCTGTGAGTAACGCCTTCGCCCTCGAGCTCAATTAACAGTTACTCACCGAAAAGTCTTTCCATCCACCCATTGGTAGACACGTTCGTATTGGTCGTCTTTTGCCCCGAGCCAAAGCTGTTCTGGTTCCCTGGGCGAGCTGCTAATGAGCTGAATCTTCTCGTTCAAATACTTGTTTTCGCGTTCGTTGGAAATACTCGCCAAATGCCCACCTTCGTACTCTCGGCAGATTTCCTCGGCTTCGTACCACGTTCGGCTGTCATCGCTGGAGAGCACGATCTTGTAAGAGTACTCGCCGTTTTCAAAGACTGTTGGGAAAAGGAGAATTACTTAATAAAAGAAACTCCGGCTTGGTCTGACATTTTGTCGTCCCGGGGTTTTGAAGAGGGAACAAGCGAGATTTCTTAGCTTTATTTCAGGAAACAAGGGCAGTCTAGCTTCTGTAGTGTTGAAGGGAACTTTGGCAAAAACGTTTAGGGAACAATGGATTTTACTAATGGCAAACAATGGAGAATTTGAGCAATTTTTAAGGGTCAAAGGAAACAAGTATCGCTCAAGTGTTATACAAAGCCGGACAGTAATTGGAAATTCCAGCTTAAAACGAGAAAGCAATTGGCCTTGGGAAGTATGTGACCCGGTATACTTTGCCAAAGTAGATTATTTACAAGGCAGCAATTTAGGACTGTTGAGAGAACTGTTGCCAGAAGTACCGCAGGAAAAGTCGATTTTTGCCAGTCTCAAAGAGGAGAATAATCCTTTTAATGATACACAGAGCGAGGTTGGAAAATTTAAAAGAATTAGCAAGTCAAAAGTCAGAAATTCCCCTGACAAATGCAGAGATAAACGTACATTCATATCTTTTAGTCAATTCCCGTCTTTGAAACAAACCACGAATTTGCTACTGCAATCTTGATACTTATGTAGGGGAATTCAGCCTTTCTCGAACAGAATTTACCAACAGCTTTAATATAACATCTGGAATGTAATACACAAGAAAGGAAACCTGCCAACAAACTCCTGGCCTGGTCGAGTGGACCATTGTCTCGTGTTCTACCGAGTGTATGAAGACCTTTGAACGAAACTATCAATTTCACGTGTTTGAAATTGTTAAGATTTTTTTTGCCACAAGGCAAAACATAACATATTTCTGATAGCAAAGGTGAAGACCTTGCTCTGTAAACTGATTACGTAACTATTGAAAGTATTGAGAAGTTCCTAGAAGCGCGCGTTGTGAGCATAATATATGAACAATCATTGTGAATAAATGTCAGTTTTTTTTCAATAAATGCCAGTTTTATTAGATTAACTTGACGAAAATATACTGACAGGCCGGATTGAGTGATGAATCAGTTTCAACTGCAATTGTTCTGTCACATAAAAAAGCGAAGTTAACCACAAACAAGGAAGTTTTAAAACGTGACTGCGGTGCAATTTTGTTGCTTTTCCAACGTGTCTCCGACCAAAACAGCTAAAACGGAAGCACCCTCTCTATTCCCCAGCGATTTTCGTGTACCATTTAAGCCAATTCGCTTGATCTTCGAAGTAATCCAAAGCTGTAAGTAACTTAGCTTGTAACAGGATGCAAACAGATTCCTAAATTTGGCCAAGACGTGCTTTTTAATCAGTTTTCACGCGGCGAAAACAGCTTGATGTTGACTGCGGGTATGTAAAATTTGTTACATTTGGCATTTTGGTGTATTGAATTCGAACGAATTCTTTTGGAAAATATTTTAAGGAATTGTATGGATATATTTCCACAGTGGAGCAAATTCTTTTTCTTCAGAAACATTTCAACGAACAGCAGAGATTTATAGTGTTAACGTTTCTACATTCTTAACCTTGTATCGTACAGTTGGTTGAATTCTCTGCATTCTGACGATGGACGACGCTCGAAAAGTTAGCCTCGCACAGGCACTACCTTTATGACTTCGTAAGTGTTTCCCTTGCCAGTCAAGTCAGTCAACGCAGTCAAACAATTTCTTTGGAAACTAATACCTACGTTCAGTTGAACAGCTTATTGTCATAATTTAAGTGTTTTTCACCCGTGCAAACTCAAAATAAGTGGAAAACTAAACCTCTCAGGAAGATCTTTTTATAGTAATGCTAAATACAAGATTCGTACTAAAAAGGACAGCAATTACGAAATCTCATCAAGAGACGGAAAATCTCACTTGACACCAGGCATAATTCCCTCGCAAAAACACACGCAACTTTTTGAGAAACTTTTCACGAACTGAAAAACTTATAATAGAAGCAACAGGAAACATGTAATTAAGCTCTTGAAATCAGTTTTGAATGGCTAAAGCTTATGGGCGGTGTAGGTTAAAACCAAATATCGTTGTTTCGTTCGTTTCATCACAGGATCGAGATCTTAAAGCAGTAAGCAGAGTCTTAATCTACGAAACAAACATGAAATCACGCCAGACTTACGAAATCCTCTTGTATCTGTTGCAGCAGATGAACCCAAACTGATCAGTAAGAGCACAGTCACAACAGACTTCATCTTGTTGCTTCAATAGGCGGGAAATAAATCAGCTAGCCTGCTTCGCGGAGTAAAGAGTGAATTGACTGTTACAGACTTCGACTTCGCATTAAATAGCGTTTCTCAGGGCACGAGACGAAACGTAATACACAGCTGTCTGCAAATGTAGCATTCTTTTTCGCACGTTCGACTAGGTGAAAACCCAAGTGGCCACTTCAATTATGTCTAAGATGTTCACCGATGCATCGCGAGAGATAGGCAAAGTTATTTCGTGCGTCTGTCGCAAATGCCGTCAGTGGTTCGCCGTTTCACAACACAAGCTGTTTCTTATTTTCCGCCTTTTAAACATAAGATTTTATCTCGCACTGTTTAATTTTATATTTCACTCCTTATCCTTTTCCATCATCACATAAACGACAGCAGCCGCCCTCCTCTACCTGAGGGCAAACAAACTGAATTCAGAGGAAATTCGTATGATTTTTTTTAAATTTCAGATGAGTGTCAAATTTAAAAACTTGAATATTGCCGGTAGCCAGTGTGATGGTGAGCTTGGGCATATCTTTCATATTTTCTTTTCAGCTGTTAAATCGTTTAGTGCAGTGTTACTTAATCACCTTGAACAAGTAAAGAATGATTGCGTCGTTGTAGCAGTTGAAAAAAGGAAAGAAACACAAAACAGACGAGGAATGTTTTGGATTTTATCATGCATTGGTTTGTTTGTTTTGATTCGGGGCAATTTTACGCATCGTCCCCATCTCATTAGAGTACAATCAGACTTAACTTGTCAGATATGCAAATCAGCGACTACAGTAGACAGAAATACTTTCCAGTGTTCATACCACTTAAATTATTACACGTCCGGAAAAGGATGGTGAACTTGAAGAGTTTACTGTCTTGCCATTTTCTACTGTGAACATCTGTTGCTGAATACATCAGGCTGACATGACGTGAAGGCCTTCGCTTGTAGCAATGTGTTAATTACGTTACGTGGGAGTGACAGATACTCTGTTAAGAATGCTGAATCCCGGAGAACATGTTTTTATGGCGCTGATATCGTTAAAGTGCGAGAGGAACAGACTCTCTCTCTCTTGCTTTGCATATCGGACGAGAGAATTCTACATTGTTTTTTTTTTTGTGAGCACACTCACAAAGTACTCTTGACTTTTCGCCTTAGATTTCGTTGTTGTCAGACTGATTGGTCTTTAATAGAGAAAGAAACACTGATCTTTCAATCAGATATATTAGCAACTGACAAAAAGAAATAAGTCAAATTATAAAAAAGAATGGAAGGCTTGACTGAAACTGAAATGTTTGACTCCTAAATCATTATCATAAAATTTCACAAAAAAATTTATCCCGCAGAAAGGCAACAACGGTTTCGTGATTACAGGACATAGGAATGAATAAAATTTACAGCAGAAGCCGATGAAGGGCGACATCTCATTTATAATTCAATTATTGATGACGGAGTAGCTCATGAAATTAATGGTGCGTTGTTTAACTCCTCTTTATTTAGCTCGTTTGAGACTGTGTCAAAAGTCGCCGAGCACATATAATGTGTCTTTATTTCACCTTCGTGTGTGTGAAGCCGGTATGCTCTAATCCAAAGTGCAGTTGATTATGTGGGTGGTAGTTCTATTGATTCCGGCGATGTAAACACTTAGAGTGGCTATTTTGAGTTTGCTCACGTGGCTTCCGTGACGCGAAGAAAGGAAAAACAATAAAAACTGAGTCGAGACAACTCAGTTAAATTAAGACAAACTTTTTAACCATCGTGCTGCGTGGTTTCCGTGACGTGAATAAAGGGATAAAGTTCAACTCGAACCAATTTAAACAAAGAACTTAAACAGTTGTTGGAAACATATGATTGTTAAAAAATGTTACTTCTTTAAATTGAACAAGAGCTTTGTGAACTAACCATTTTTTAAGTCAGTCTTTTTTTTAAAATCAATAGTAATTACATAGTTAATAAAAAGTCCTTATTGTAAACATATGATTGTGGACGATAATAAAAATAAATAAATAAACAAAATATTTAGTCTTATAACAAATATTACTGAAGAAAAGAAGGGAAGTTTGGAAAGTCTAGTGCGAAGTGATTAGAACTTCACGGAAAAGATGATTATTTTTAGCCGAGTATAGTGAGATTTGTGTGTCGTGATATTATGGATAGATGTCATTTACTCTGTGTTCGAGACATTTGTTATCATGTAAATTGGATTATCGGCTCACATACTGTGCCAAGTTTTTTGTCTATTTATAGAGGTTGGTCGGAACAATTGCAGCCGAAAGACATGCCTTTGACACCAACTAACGACACAGCCCATGGACGTAAAAACACATCTCATATATCTGCGGTGTAAAATACATGAAAGGCCATTGTTAAGAGATAGTTTAGGATTTTTTTCCGGGCTCTACGGTTTTTCTCCCGGCACAAAAAAACAACAATTCTAAATTCCCGAAATTCGACCTGGAAACAGTGGGCAATGGGCCTCTCCGTGTTTTCAGTGTCACGCCATTCAAAATTGACCAAAATAAAAAAATAAAAACCGTTTAATAGATTAAGTCCAGAATCTGGAAATAGAAAGAAGGTACATATGCAAAGACTCTCGCCGAGATTCAGATCACAGCAATTTTTCTCATGGAAGATATGCGAAGAAACGTTTTCCCCAGATTTATAGAGATTTGTATGGTGCTGGTGCCCATGTACATGGGCACCAACATGGCGGCCGGAAACCAGCAGAAACATCTGTCACTGAGTTTTGCTACGAAAGAGTGAATTTATCTCTCGAATAACTCAAAAACGTAACAATAGTACTTTATTCTAATACAAGAACTGTTCAGATAGCAGAATTCCCCGAAATAAGTCACCTTTTAAACCAACATAACAGCTCTCTCGCCCGTCATGTAAATGTCACGTCACGCAGAAGCTTAGAAATTCAAGGGTAGTCTATCACTAAACCAAGAACCCATTCGGAGTGAAAATATGTATGAATATTAGTTTTTAGCTGCTCTCATACAGTATGAAAGTAAAATTTCAGGAGGATCAATATTTCTGAAGTTTAAAATTTAGTGACGTCATGTGAAAACGAACGAACGACCCTTCAATGTAAAATTTTAACCAGACAGAATCACTTATGACTAAATATCAGGGGACTGAGTATACTCGGGGAAACATCAGTTTTCGTTATTCATTGGAATAAATTGAAAATTTCGGTGACGTTATAGTATCTTTACCAAGCTATGTAAGCAAGGAAGCTTGCTTACAAAATGGCAAAACACCAGACAATGAAAGATGAAAAAGAAGAAAGAGAGAAAGGAAGACAGACAGAAAGAAAGGTTTAAGGAGAAATTGTTAAGACTTGAGGAGTCTTTTCTTTTAGGTTGAAATTGCTTGGTCCTCTCTTCGAGCTTCGTTCAAACTCTGGGCGTTTGTATATGCCGGGTAAACAAAGGAAGACATTGTTCTCGTGAGGAGTCTTTTCTTTTAGGTTGAAATTGCTTGGTCCTCTCTTCGAGCTTCGTTCAAACTCTGGGCGTTTGTATATGCCGGGTAAACAAAGGAAGACATTGTTCTCGTGAGAGTTAAAAAAAAAAGCGTGATACACGAACACGTGAAAGAAGGTTCTTGAAACCACGCAATTCCGTGAAATCCAACTGTGTTAATTCCTCGTATCGTATCATTTCCATTTTGATATCTATCTAGTTTTCTTATTAACGAAACTCCGACGAGTGCTTATGTGACCTCATGATAAGGCAGAAAAAATGTCTTGTTTTAGAACTTGAATTCTCCAAAAAAAAAGTTAAGTATGTAGACTCACACAGCAGGCAGTCATGCCGTGAAGTATTTATTTTTAGTAAATAGTCTTGTTATCTCGAAAGTTACTGCGCTAGCGCAAGGGGCAATGTTTGAACGCTTCGGAAAAGGAAGAGGCTAAATGAAGGAAAAAAGTTGGCGAGCTGTTATCCTGCTTTTAAAACTTGTCTTATATTTTACAGTAAAGACAGTGAGGTCATTAGTCACTGACATGGTAAGGAACTTCCTACTGAGAGTGTACATTTCGAGTAAACCACGTGGAGGAGTCGCAAAACTTTCATGAGGACCGGAACTCGAGATTAAAATATCGTAATCAAATACGTTGAATCAAATACTGAGACAGCTTTGAACGTATCGTTTCGATTTTGGTACCGATCCAGTTTCCTCTTCAAAAGTATCCCGCTGTTTTGTGTGGGACATGATGCTTACAAATACATATAATAACCCGACAGTAGTCAAACGATGTGTTTTTCCTAATTATTCTTAAATAAATTACGAGTTTCGTTGGTGAAACCTGCACTTCCTTGTTTGTCCTTGTTGAAAGTACGGAGGGCCTGATTGCTTTAGAAATTCTAGAGACTCGATTTCTGATTTCTGATGTTGTCATCTACACACGTACATGTTACAAGAAACAAAAACACCTAACTCGAAGCAAAGGGCCTTCAAAAATGTGCTCGCGTAGACAATAACATATTATTCATCAAACCCAAAACAAGAGACGAGGAGCGATCATCGTCTCTTGCCCAAAACCATTTAATTCCGATATATCAAATTTTCTCAGGGAATTTCTGTGAATAGCTTTATAATTTAAAACTAAAAAGCAAACAATGTTCACGTGATCTATATTATATAAAATGGCTCTGAGTTATAGAAAGCGGTGTTTTCACTGTCTTTTTTAGGGCACCTTGCTCACATATTCAGTCAGATGTTCGAGTCAATCATGGAATCGGATAATACGTTAATTAAAGAACATGACCTTGGAATAATGATTGAATCAAGGGGATTAAAAAAACGAACAAAATGGCCATTTAAAAAGGCTGTAAACTATCAAAAGATCATTACTTCTGTCAGGAGAAGCTAAAACAAATTCCAAATACAGGTCAATTTGTATAAAAGCACGGCCTCCTGCAGCGTTCAGGATCTCTCTTTGTTCATTATATAATTTCTCTTAAGGTATATATTGTGTTGAACAAATGTTTAGTATTTTATGGGAGCTCTGCTTTCAGGCTTGGCTAAATCTGTATATTATACCGGACTTTCCAAATTTCTTTACATGGGATTATTTCTTTAAAATTTGTGATCGTTGGATCCATCAACGTTTTACATTCAGCTTTGCTGTTGCGACGCTTCCTCCACGCAATAACTCCGCAAATACACATGCAACTCACAATCCTGTCCAAGGAATTACGCTGGTAACGCCAACTTCACAAACTCTCTACACCGGTTAATTTAGCTTCATCATCTTCAAGTTGATAAATGGCTCCTCTCCGAGGTCCAACCCCTTAATCTCTTGTATACCACTTTGACAGAAAAGGTACCCCCTTTCGTATACCGTACTATTGAAAAAAGGAACCCCTTTCACATAGTATCATAACCGGTCCTTATTATGCAGTAAATCGCCAAATAATGAAATCCTCTTGTCATTATTATGTAGTGCCTTATGTAGTGCCAAATAAATCAAACTATAAAGTTCGAAATATTTTGATTAAAGGCCCTTAAGTTATTTAGTTATTTAAATAACTAAATGACAGATTTTCTACCCTTCCGTATACCTTAACTTGTGAAATCCCTAGCCTTTCATATACCTAAAGCCTGGAAAAGGTGCCCCTCTTAGGCGGAACCTCCCCGTATAGGTCATTGTAGGGAGTATTTCCGGACGACCCAGCCTAACAGTTTCTGTCGAAACTTATACCTACGTTTGTTAATAATAATAATACTAATAATCACACCTTGATTGAGTGAAGGGGCGGCAGGCGTATCTATCTCAGCATTAAAACCAGCTATATTTGTTTTGCCCCCTGGCTTGCCGATTACAACTCTAAAATTTTACGAGGCCTTAAAACGTGATGCAATAAAGCTTCGTAGGCACTGTACTTATTAGCTGTAAATGATAAGTCTCTTGTTCGTTTGTAAAGAAACGTCACACTGTTTCCAGCCGCGAGAGCATAAAATTGTGAGAGCATGAAATTGTGGTATCAAGCGTAGTTTGCAAAGAGCAAATGTTGACATAATGAAGAACAAAGCACGTGCGCGTGCGATGTAGGGGCAAAGGAAATGTTAACCCCTCCCCGCAAAAGTTTGTTTTTTCCGTCTGTCGTTTTCTCTACGAATATATATCGTGACAGAGGGAATACTATGCGAAAAAATCCTCTTGAGAACCATAACTAAGTATTTAAAACGGCTCATGATTAGCCAAACCTAATAGCCTTCTAGAAAGAGTTAGAGAGCTGATTTGCATTGAGATAACGAAAGGGCGACAAGGTGGTCACAATCCCACACATTGCCCACTCTGTCTAAGGCTCTATAATTAAAGCTAATTTGGCGACGAGGAGTTCTGGCAAAAACACAGGAAATTCAAAGCAATTTTGAAACATTATTCTAATTAGAAACTTTTCATTTGGCTGTTACCGTCTGGTGTTTGTGCATCGATAATATTAGAGAACGAAGCAGTCATTGTTTTAAAACGTCGTCTGCATGTATTAATGACCTTGACAAGTTGCAGCTGTTTATAATTTGGCGCCATACCGCAAGGCTTGAAAGTTTGCCATGGCTTTATGACTTGCTAGGCTTAAAACGTGCTCGACTGACGCAGAAGAAAAGAAAGAATAAAAGCAATGTTCTAAGCCTATTGACTTCTTTCTACTTTTAACAAGAAAAAGCCACCCCTCCAGTTTAAAAAGGTTTTTTCATGTACAAGGTAACTTTCCGTTAAAAAGTGCTATGATTTTGTGTTTCACTCTGACTTTGATGTAATTGTTTACATGAATTCGCCTTTAGACTGTCATTTCCAACGTTCTGCCGGTTTACCACACTATCGTTATTGTTTAGGGGCTTCTGGCCAATTTCATTCGCTGTTTGGGGGAAATCACGGCGCTTATGCGGTCTAACGCTTTCGAAAGCTGCCAGCTTTTTTTGGAGCTCATTTTTTTTAAACCGAGATTTTACCACGTGCTTAATCCACTGAATTCTTAGACGTGCTGCAGATGGCAATGCTATTAAACTTAAGCGACCTCTTATGAAATATATGATAACGGACTCTGACTCTGTTGCTAAATTTGCATTCCACTGGTGGGTTCAGAGCACGCTACATGAAAAAAAAAAAAAAATCAGAATTTGGTGGAAGTAGCCGTAGACTGAGTTTGGTCAAGGAGTACGTACAAAGTGAATATGGCTGCTCTGAGCACCGAGAACTGGACAACGGAAGGAAAAAATGCTCCTGCTAAAGAATATATTTCCGAGAATTAACCTTATACGACATACCAAAACTTTCACGGTACTTCAAGTAAATTAAGATTTAAATGGCTGCCAAAATCCTGCGAATTCAATTTGAAAATAATATCAATACTAATTTTCTTTCGCCAAAGGTGCTCTTCAATGGGCTCTTGCGGTAGTTTATTCTCCGCAAAAATAAAAAAAAAACCTTCTTGGAAAGTCTTTATGGCCGTGACCGATGAGCATGCGCACCTAAGACCATTGAACTGGGACAAAAACAGTCACATAAAGATAAGGTTGAAATAACAAGGAAAAAAAGAACATCGCTATGAGTTAATGACTTCTACTTGGCTGAAGTAGGGGCCATAAGAAAGAACCCTTCATTGGTCACGTGGTCGGTTGTGATAACTATATGTGTCCCTCGTGGCCTGAAGTAAATTTTGGCGGGAAACTCTAAATAAGTACGGTCAACAACAGGGTAAAAGAAAGAAGTTTCTTCTCGTTATTTTTTTCTCTCTAGGGAACTAAAACTGAATTCATGCAAAAATCAGTCTGCCATGTGATTTCCACCTCTTACGGGGGAGTGAATTAAACCTGCTATCCTTTCAGCAGAAGCCGCTTTCAATTAAAATCAGAGATCGAAGATAGAAAACGTGATCAGTTCGGATCCCTCCAGCTGATTTAGCGTGAACTTAACTCAGTTTTGTTTTCATAAAGGATTTTTCTCCCAAGCCGGGAATTATACAATTAATCAGTGATTGTCAAATGAATTTCCGTTTTCTATTCAAGGCATTAGCAGGGTGGATTTTATTTTGCCCTGTAACACTCGACACTTCTGCTCTCCATAGGATCTAAGAGATGCCTATTTTGGAGACATACTCCTTTCGAGAGCGTTAATTTGTAAGTAAATTAAAAAAGTAAAAATGTCTCCTTCTGGTTGAATGAGCCGGAATTTTGTGACAGCGAACGGCGTGAGGGATAAGCTTTCTGGTGACCTAGTATCCTACACGAACAACGAAGTTTCGGAGCGAGCATTTCATAACAAACATATCCGCGTTGATCACGAACTTGAGTGTATTCTCCTGGGGACTCTCCTGGGTGTATTAAAACGGGACACGATTAATAAGTCATTTTCAGTATTTCACTTACAGTATCCAGGATGTTGCTGTTGTAGTGTGAAGCGAGAAAATCCCAGAACTACGACCACAAATACTCGAACTAACTTGCTGTACATTTGAAGGGCCATATCCACAACCGGCTACCTCTGTATCCTGAATTCGAACTGACAAACTAATCCACGGACTTCCTTTATACTAAGTACCTCTTGCGAAGTAATGTGAACCGCTTCACGCACGCGAAATTGTGGACACGCCTCGCGAAGTGGTACACCGAGGAATTCTTTTTTGGAGTCGGTCCGCAACTTCCTAACGGAACTTCCACTGGTCTAAGTTATTTCTCAACGATTTGTTTTTATAACCGCAATGACAAACAATCTCAATAGAGTGGTTGACTAGAAGGATGATGTCATGTCTGTCTTTAAAAGGACAACAAACTCTTTTAAATGTGCACCAACGCATTGAGACAATCCATTCGTTATCTTTTGTTCGGAAATTTGTTTTCAATGATCTGGGGATTAAAAGATTTCAGAGCATTTCATGATAGTTACGGTATTTTTCTACGCCAAAACGTTCACGCAAATGCTAAGACTCAGGTGATAAGGAAAATTCCTAGCTGAAGAATGCAAAGCAGTATTTCACAAGGTCTCTCCACTCGCATTGCAACAGCAACAACAACGATTTATTGCAATTTCTCAGAAATCGTGCTGGGTGCTATGTTTAAAGAAACGTTTCATTTCTCGAAAAATAACACGGATCGCACCAAAATTGCGAGGCGAACTGCACGAAAATTGCGATTTTAACTAAATGTTGTTAATCCTGTAATAAGGTCAACATGGCTAAATAACTGGAATTTCTCTTCTTGTGAACTTGATTTCCTCCACTTGACACCTTCAGCACCCCCTCAAAACAGAAAATGGAATTTAACAAAAAAAAAACCGCAACAATGCAGGGCATCAACTAAAGACAGCCATGTATTTTTTCCACAACGCACCAAAGGATAGTACAGCTAATTTCACAAAAAGGCACACCGTTCCAATGTTTGTCCTCGTACAAAAAACGTTTCAGATAGTCATGATTAGTTGCTTCCGGACTTTTCAGGAGAGTCGCGCAGTTACACAAATAAAAATAGCTGTGAATGTATTGTTTGTCAGCACAAGTCAATAATGATGTCTTAATCCTGTTTACCTTCCGAGCTTGGCTTCTTGTCATCTCTCCTACGCCTGCCGAACGTTCTCTCTCTCGTTCGGCGAAGGAGAAACCAACTGGTCACAGGGTACTTCCTGTTGCATCTCATGTTTTAAATTCGCCATTTGCTTTTTTTTTTTTTTACAGTCTAAGGATTTAGCCTTGGCGCGTTAAAATCGTAAGCGCGTGTTGAGACGAAGTTTATGTTCGTGGTCTTGCTACAAAGGAAATGGCACATGTATTTACAATGTTACTATTTATATAATAGTGGCAATCGAATGAGGAAATAAAACTGAATATTATTTACAAAGAAAACAGATGTACGAGAAATGATAACACGTTTATTGACCTTGTTGTCGATGGTGCATATGCGAACTTTTCATATCTGTTGGTCGAAAAGGGGCTTAGCGTATGAACAACATTATGACACAGACAAAAGATGATCTGAGCTGCAGGCAAGTTCTGCTTGCGGTCTAGCAACGAAAATATTATTAAATTTTACAACGCCAATTTGTCAACAGGTAAAGGAAAACGAACGGAAGTATTACTGTGGACTGGCGAGGGAGGAAAACAGATATTTTTGTGTAACACTGTAGCAAAGATATCGGTTAATAGTCATGGGTTAACAGAATTAACACAGTTCCTCATTCTGTACTATATATAAACAAAAATTTTCATTGTCCCTGTTTCACAAACAGGACCACACTGTAGACTGAGGTGAGCTCAAAGCCTGTAGCCGAGGAGGCATCATTAGGAGTGCGCACGTAAGGAAAGGAGAAGGAGAGAGAGGCTTGGTGCGAGGAGCGGGTTCACCTCCCCACGCCATGCTTCCTCTTTACTTGTTGTTGCGCCATTTTCGCGCTATGCCCTAACTAACTGAACGCTCGGGAAAGGCTGTTTATAGATATGTATACGGAGTACATCTCAGTTGAACAAGATGGTTTCAGGTGAGAACCCTCTAGGCGTGCAAAGGTCATCTCTGGAAAATATCGGCCACGAGTTGTATGAAAAGTAAAGCTAGTTGTTGTTGTATGAGAGACACGCCATGAGGTGTCACACTACAGTTGTGTTGTTCACGGCCTGATGTGTTGTAAGATGAGTGTTTCTTGAGTTATCTCCATTAAATACTCATCAGGTTGAGCCAAAGAAAGATTTCGAGGGCAGTGGATTGAAACTGAATCATTGGCAACTTTCAATTCTCAGAAAAAGATCAACAGACTCGAACTAGAACCAGGATTGACAGACCTGAACCAAGAAAGCAGCCATCTTTGTAACGTGTACAGCGTAAAATCATTACGTAACTTTCCGTCCACAGACTTTTGACATACAATTGCTTTTGTGTATTTTACCAGACTATGAGTCCAACATTAATTTAAAACAGGCTTGTTGGCAGCGTTAATCATTCCTTAAGTTTCCAGACAGAGCCTTGCCGCATCACACGTTCATTTTCCGGACTATTGCATTTTTAACATGCCAGTGAGTGTATTTTCCAGATGTTGAATCCAACAGTAATTTCAAGCAGACTTATCGTGGTGAAGCATAAAATCATTACGCAACTTTTGTCGACAGTAAATTATTACGTAACTTTTGAGGCCTTATGCGCCACTATGGCGCAAGGCGTTAGGCGAGGTGGTACCAGATAGGTGTTGTTCTGTTAGAGATGTAACTAATCGATAACATCGATGAAATTAATGAGAAATCAATGGGTAATCGATGGCTAGTCACGTGACTAGCGATTGATTATTGTTGACGATCGCTGAGCAATCGATGAATAATCGACAGGCCACGAAATTTGCACCGTCATCGATTAGTCAATAGACTGAATTAGCAAGAGAACGGGAACTTCACTTGCCGATGGCGCGCGAAGAAAAAAATGCCCAAATATGGTCAAATTAGAACAGAATCCAGGTTTTTCCGCGTGCCCTCCAGTCGTCATGTGACGTTCCCGTCCTGTTGCTAAATCAGCCTATTGATTGCAGTGATTCGTCATCGATAGAATCTCGTGATCTCACAAACCAAATCGAAAATAAAGAAATAAACAGTTTCTTCTGGGAACATGTTCCAATGCAATCGACGGCATCGGAAGCGAGAGCGAGAGAGAGTGAGACAATCTACTCCACCTTTTGAATATTTCCTTTTCGTTGACTTAACTATCCATCAAAGCAATACGCCGGTGGCAGGGGTACTTGACCCATGTCTGGGTATAGGGGTGCCGGCGAGGGTTTGAAATCCTGACCCTGTTTGGGACAAAAATACTCTTAAAAACCCTACCCTGTGTAGGGCAACACTCTCTATTTCAGGACCCTGTTTAGGACAAAAGACAAAAATCAACACTCTCTTGTTTTACAGGAACGCCTCGCTCGCCGACTCGCTCTTCGTCGCCCTCGCGTGGGACCCAAAGGTGAACCTGCTCACAGGCTAAAGTGTAACCATACGCTGTTTATGACAGAGGCGAGTAGAACTGCATGCTCTGTTCAGGACAGCGAGGCCAAAAAAAACATACCCTGACCAGCGGCACGTCATCGTATAGGCCAAAAAAGCGAGTACCCCCCCCCCCCCCTTGGTGCAATACGATATAGCCCGTTTCGGTTTTCTCATAGATGGCTCTATACCCCTATAGGAGACGAGAGACGAATCTTGGATTCACACGAACCCGTTCTTCGTCGTTTTTATGGTATCAAATATTTATCGATTATTTTTCGATTTTATCGTCCTCATCTAGGGCCAGGTATTGTTGACACTAGTAAAAATATGTTTCTTTGGAGGCAGCGTTTCAAAAACTAGCTGTGTTTTGCCAACGCTCAATCTATCCTCTATTTTTCTTTGCTTGTAGCATTATCTTCTCTCGTATTCTTTTCGGCTCGATACCATAAAAGGTACCGCAAGAGCTCCTGGACCTTTCGGGGTTGAACACCCTAAGAGATACCAAAACCGCTTTTTAACCCCTAAGAGGTACGACGAGTCTCTCCTGGTTGCCGTACTTTGTATTGAATAAATTCACTGGGTAACCGGTTGCCCAAAAACCATTCTGAAATGTATTCTAAAACAGGTCGTTATAAATTGCAACTGGAATTATTTAAAAGTGCGACATATTATTTTTGTTACAAACGCTAACAGGTATTACAAAGTGCGACGACTTCATTACAAAGTGCACTATACATAACAAAATTGAGACGATCAAGTCCTGAAAACAACAGTCCTGAAAAATCTGCAACTTGTTGGACATTGTAGTGTTCGTAGCCTTTTTAGAGTTGGGATTATCATCACCAATTTGAATTCCATTTTGAGTGACTGACCATAGTACCAACGTTTTTGGAAACATTTTAGTCGCAATTCATCAAGAAATTGAAAATGTTAAGCCTCGGCCCCCAAAATAGAGTGACGTTATATAAAAGAGTATAATCACAACACTAAACACTGGATAACACATCCACAAACAATAGCCAGTTTATTCTGTTTGAAAACAGTTAACTGTTCTTGGCTGATACATTATTGATTTAAGAACCACCTTAAATCAGAATGATCATCTTTCCAATTAGATGAACCTCTTACATGTGTAAAGCTCGAATTTTAACGCTATTCCGTGGTTCCAGGTTTGAGGATAGATGCGAAAGAATCTCGCACTTATCATGTTTTGCAACTCCCGCTTAACAGCGAAATAAGGATCTGAGTTCCCCTTAAAGACCTGCAAAGAGAAAAACGTGACACAAGTTAAGAAACGTCAACAGTAAAAGGCCTATAGTAAAAGATAAGTGCGCTTGACTTGGAACCGAGTGGTTCGGGTTCGAGCCCTGGGCGGGGACATTGTGTTGTGTTCTTGGGAAAGACACGTTACTCACACAGTGCCTCTCTTCACCCAGGTGTATAAATGGGTACCGGGGAATTTAATGCTGGGGGTAACCCTGCGATGGACTGGCATCCCATTCAGAGGAAGTGGAAAGAGTGCTTGTCGCTTCATGCTGCAGACACCAGAGATAGGTAACCCGTCTGGTGGCCCCCGAGGCTCGAACGCAGACCAATGATAAAATCCTCCGCTCCCCATTCTCCATCTGGATGTAAGTTAAAGCCCTCCTCACCAAAAAATCTTTTCAACTTTTTGTAAACTCTGCCAGTTTCATATCTTGCAAGTTTCTGAGAATTAGTGTAAACGCAGGTAACATTTGATCATCAGTGTCATTTTACCAGTACTTTCAAGTGCTTCATATGAACTTCAACATTTGTTTTCGACATTTGGTATTGTGAAAATGATCTCTTTTGAGAAGATATTTAAAACAGTTGCACAGAAGTTTGCAATACAATGTAAATGATCTTGGTACAAAGTGTTTATCCACTTGTTACTCAAACTTCTGGTGGATTCCCCCTTAATGTCTAATCACTCAGGACACCGATCATTACCTTAACGTTCCCACTCTCTTTGTACATTGTCCAGGTTTTGCCGTCATCTGAAAAGCCAAGTTTGTATGTCTTCACGTAAAGCGTGAAGCGCTTGCCCTGAGTGGCGATCGATAAAACCAATGTGGGAGTTCCAAGGTCTACCTGATCATGATATTTGTTTAAAATAAAACCAAAATAAGGTAAAAGGTCTAGAAACAAGAACGCGGACATATAATGAAGCGCTATGAACAGCAGGAATGAATGCAACATTTCCGATCTGAAGAAACATCAAACAAAAATGGAATAAAGAAAAGATACTTTTCTGGCATGGCGACGGGAAAAACACAAAAGGAAAGAGCAGAATCGGATTGCTCGATATGCAAGGTAAGAAAGGCGAGGAATCTCATCATGTCTACCTGCTCGGCGATTTCAAGTTTTAATCTCTCACAACAGCTGTTCCTTCCCGTTGAATCACAAATAGGTTATAGGACAAGATTATATAATTATAACTTGGGCCAAAAAAGTTACGCTGAACGTTGACCTCAGAGCGTCACAAGAGTGTCTGATGTGGGTGTTGCAATATCAGTTATCACTGAATTGTCTGCGTTTCTCATTTACCAGTTAAAATTTTCTCAGCTTTCAAGTAATATATCAAACACGAGAGACAGTGTTGCATCGGGATTGACGAAATTCGAGGTGTTTGGATAGCTGATGAAACACTGTCTCGAGTGTTTGATATATCTTCTCAATCGAAAGAAAAACTAAGGTGTAAACCGAGAAGTAAAATGGGGGTGAATTTTAAGTGAAATTTTAGGAAGTTTAAAGAGGGATTCAAAGATAAAAAAGGTTTTGGACCACCACCAGACAGTTGAACGCCCCCGGTATACGTCTAGCAATTTTTAACTTCAAATTCTAATTTTAAAACAACATCGAATCTTCAAAGTTTCCTGTTCTATTCATCCCCAAATATACCCAAGAATCATCAAAAAGTTTACAAAACAGCCCAAAACGTAGATATGTGAGATGAGCAGAGAGATTTTTGACTGCTTGAAACGTGAACGAGATATTTGGGTAAAAACCATAATACCCA
Organism: Micromussa lordhowensis; assembly: GCA_964020085.1. Classification (NCBI taxonomy): domain Eukaryota; kingdom Metazoa; phylum Cnidaria; class Anthozoa; order Scleractinia; family Lobophylliidae; genus Micromussa; species Micromussa lordhowensis. The sequence continues at coordinate 22,300,754 of OZ026600.1, read as the reverse complement.
TGCAGCCAAAATACGGCTTTCATGTTAACATCCGCCTTAACATCTGCCAGGGTATATCCAAACCTCCTTCACGGCTTTGATTTTCTTTGTTTTAACTTGATGAATTATTAAAGTGCCTATAACCCCAAAAATGTTTTTTCGTTTCGTGAAATCTTTGCGTGGAATTAGGAAGAATGTCGCAAAAATTTTTGCAATTGGTTAAAACCCGAATTTTTTATGAATTTTTAAAGATCGTAAAAAGCGCACTTTTTCAAAACACGACCGAGCAGCAGAATCGCTTAAAGAAGTCTGGGTAAAGCGCGATTTGTGACGTCATTCCAGGCCTTTAATCGCTTTCTTGTTTAGGACCGTCTTTGCTTCGATTGCAAGAAAGAAAATGCCGGATAAATGCGTTGTTTTCGGATGCAACAACAGGCCAAACAAGGGAGAGGGCATATCCCTTCATCAAATTTCTTTTGACGGGACTGATGACTCGGAGAAGTGCAAAAGAAGAAAGAAGTGGGTCGACTTAAGCGTGCTCGTAAGCGTGCTCGTTGGGAACCCACGAAATATTTGGCGGTGTGTTCGGAACACTTCCTGGATGAAGATTACTCGATTATGTTTTCTGATTTAGCTAAGATTTATTTTCAGAGAAGGCTGCAGAAGGATGGTATTGCAATTTGTGTCTTCCCAACGATCCGCGTACCTTGTATTTCGATGGAAGGTAAACCAACTGAAAGCAAGCGAAGGTGACAACAAAATATGCATTCATGTGTTATGAGTAGTGTTCGATCGTGCTACATTTGCATTTCGTCGTAAACATGTTTCCTTCACTTATTTTGCATTGGTAACTGTCACCTGGTTGTCAATAGTGCATTCCTCTAAAACAATTTACAACGTTTCCCTTTATTAAGAGAAAGAAAGACCCTTTGGAAAGTCCGGAAATTTGTGTACACAACGCTCGAAGCTCGCAAGTCGAACCTGTGGCGAAACGTCGTAGAAAAAGCAGGGAGCAGGCCACTTTTTCAACCTTTGTACTGATTGCTACAGAAGCAAGACCGCAAGCAGCAGTTCATGAATCGGAGCCACTTGATGCGTAGGCATCTTCTGGTTCATCATCTTCTTAGTTGTCTTCTTGTTCGCTCGCGTTTGATCACACCTCGACTCCTATTAAAAGTCGTACTCTACCTCCGTTTCTGCGGCCTCGGAATTCCAAGCTTGAGTCAAGCTAGTATCGCTGGACGACATTCTCAATTGATGTGATTATTACGTATTTTTGAGTTGAATAAACGTTCTTTCAACAAAATACTGAACGCTGAAAACACCGAACCCGTAATATAAGGACAATAACCGAAGCGATGCGAGCAAAGGCCTGGAATGACGTCACTAGTCCCATTCTCCGCTTTGCTCGGTCGTGCTACAAAGAACGCTCACTTAAAAAAAATCATAAAAAATTCGGGTTTTAATCAATTGCAAAAATTTTTGCGGCATTTTTCCTAATTCCATGCAAAGATTTCACAAAACGAAAAATTTTTTGGGGGGTTATAGGCACTTTAATGAGTAGTTGAGAATAAATTTTACAGGCCCCAATCTCAGATATCAGCTCAAAAAAGCCTCTCATGTATCGGTTAAATCCCATTTACATCCTTTCATAAGAGTAAACGACATATGAATTTAAGACGACCATTTGAATTTATCGTTAATACGCGCTGAAGGATGGTATAACAGACGCTAGGGATAAACATGCAAGAGATTTGGGCGTGAGGTCGTGGGATAATTACGTGCGAGTAGTCAAACACTCGCCTGCCCTTGGCTGCATCCTGGAGTATTGATTTCTGTTATTATTGGAAAGGAATTTGTTTCATTCTAATATGCCCGAGCGTACCTCGATCCAGGGCTTCAAGTCCCAAGGCTTCCCGTACCAGGCGTTGCCATCACCACTGTTTAACCGCGCCTTCCATGGAGGATAGCTGAAATAATGGGAACTCGCATTGAAGGAGCTGTTGGCAATTCGTCCATCAGATATTCCAACTGGCTCTCCCTGTCCATAAGATGCGCAGTGAACTAGATAATACACAACAGAAATGTGGACTGATCAGTATGGTGTGTTTCTTTTAAAGATAATACAGAACAAAATTTCATTTCATTTGTAGTTAGTGTTTGCTAAAACGAACGTAGGACACGGTTTTTATCTATATATCAAAAGAATTTATCCGTTTGACTCAAAATTGCACTTGGTAAAATCAAAAATGCAAAATCTTTGTTAACGAGAGCTAAAATTTCATTTTACCTGAATTAATGTTTGCTAAAACTTGCTTTTTTCTATCAAAAGAATTTTACTTTTTTTGACCGAAGTTGCACTTAGTAAACCTTGTGATGAAATGGACTTGCTGCAAAATGTTTTTCCACGAAATTTATTTTTTCACAATTTAGCAAGTTCGTTTTCAACAAATTTGCTAATGGCACTCACTTTCAACATGGAGGCTTTTGAACCAATCCAAAAATTTAGTGAGAATAAAGGTGAGTAGTGAGAGAGAAATACGAGTATACCTTAATTAAGCATGTAATACAATGAAGTCTACGCACGCGACATACTCTTAGAATGATTCTTACCATATTCCTTGTCGTAAAATATCTCAATGTTGTTGTCAGTGCACAGAGAATTTTCCTTGCAAAAGGAAGATTGACTGAAAGGTTCTTGTAATAAAGCTCTGAAATTCTTCTTGATTTCCACTTGTGTAGCGGGATGGGCTGCATCTCCCTTGTAAAAATACTTCAGCAATCCCAAAGACTTTATCTTGGATGGAACACTTTGTGCTAAAATATAGGGTATTATGATTTACAAAATCAGCAATTTTTGTGTAAAGAAATGTGCTGTTTTTAAAGTAGATAGCTAGTTAGAACCTTTACTAACATGTCAATATCTTATACATGTAGCCTGGTAAAATCCCATACTAATTTGGAGACACAAAATAAATAGAAAATAAAAATGTCAAATAATAATATAAAATTTAGAACAAAAAATTAGTCGTGAAATTTCTGATAATAAAACGACGCAAGCTGATTTCAGGGAAAGCTTTTCTGGTGAGCCGATGTTTTTGATTGGATCTTAGGGCTTTAGTAGGGGAATGGACACGCTTACTGTATGGTAGAAAATTTTTTGTTTTATTTTGAGGGGAAAAAGACGAATTCAGCTCACGGCATTTTTGGAAAGCTTCCTTCCCTTGCTGAAGAAAAATCGTGATACGTATTGACAGACCTAGTAACTGGCGCAGCACTTATACGAGTTGTGATTTAATAATAGATTTGTGTAATTCACCTTTACATTCCAGAGAGCTCTTAACAGACAAATCTGCTGGAGCAAGGCTAACAAAACTCCAGACTCCACTTTCACAGACATAGAACAAGGCTGGAGTCTCACTGAAATCAAAGCCTTCTTTACAAGCCAGGGCACAAACTTTCACATTGCCTGTTTTCACGCAGGTTAATATACCATCCTTTGGGGGATCGAACATCGGACACGATGTTCCTGAAATAGTAACAAATTCACTATTATTAAAAAGATCTATTGGACAAAGTTATAGTGAAAAGTAAATTTATATTTTGATGGGGAAGACTTGCTAATAGGATTAAGAGGATCAAGAAATTTGAGACATTTGATACATTTTTGGAAACTGTTTAAAATAGTTAGGATATAATTATGAATTTTTGGGTAGGCTTCTGCAAAATACCAGAATGATTAGTATAAGGTATAGAAGGTTGGGTGCTGAAAAAGCTTAAGAAGGAATCCACCAGAAGTTCGAGTAACATCTGGACAAAAACTTTGTACCGAGATTATTTACAAACTTCTGTGCGATTGTTTAGATATCTTCTAAAAAAAAACCTTTTCTAACAACACCCAATGTTGAAAACAAATTTTGAACTTCGTATGAAACACTTGAAAGTGCTGATGAAATGAAACTGATGGTGAAATTTTACCTGTGTTTGCACAATTTCTCTTAACTGTGAAATTTATTTTCTCGAATTCCCTTGGGAAATTGTTGTCGGTGTTATTTCAATCAACCATTTATATCTTAAGCTTTAAGGAAATGAAAAAGGGACTGTAATTTTCTGGTACCAGGTTTTCGTCCACAAAAAGCTGATTACTCGATTTCCTATTGGATTTTGTCTTAGACTAGCTAAGGAACTACCCTTCACTGTTTGAAGGATGGGACATTTCAATACTGCTTTGATTGTAAACGTTTTTCCAATATTTCGTCTTATAGGGACGTATTGAGGAAGGCCAAAAGAACATTCATAACCAACCTCACTTTGTTAGATGAAATAAACGTTCTTTTCCTTCCAACTTGGAGCTAATATTTTCGTCCCAGACATAAAACTGGACGTGTTTATAAATAATTCAAATGCGTTATGGAGCGATGTACTACAACATAAAAAAAACTGAATGGGGCAACATTTAAAGACAATTTTCAGGCTCGAAAAGAAATAAAATTGATCTCAACGATAAATTAAGCGTTAGAATAAAAACGGCGAAAGCAGAAAACCTCTAGTAAAACAAACAATCTGGAATAGTTTATTGCGACGAAGTTCGTACGGCAACAGAAAGTGTAATGTTCGAAGACAGTAGCTTTTCCGGTGTATGTAATACAATCACTTACCGTGGGTTGCATGGAAAAGGTAGAGTACGATAAAGACTCTCAAGTAGGTCATATATATCTTCATTATAAGGGCAATCAATTCCTGTTTGAGTGTGTTTCGTTTGATGTTTTACTGTATTAGTAACGTTTCTAGTTCTGCAATCAAATATGTAAACTTCTGTCTGTGGAGGTTTAATAACATTTACGCACCTGCTTATATGAATATGAAAAAAAATTCCAGCAGCTAAGCTAATGGTTTCCATTAAACGAACATGCATTAAAGTAAAGAATATATAATTGAGAATGGTGTCATTAAATTGCGCATGAAGATGTCATTAGTGCTTTACTGAACTATCGGTTAACTTTCACACCTAATGGGCAAAGTATATTTCCCGAATACTCGAGTAAAACCAATGACAGTTGTTTACTTTTATTACTTTCATTATTAGTATAGGTAATTGTATGAATGCGAGTGGAATTAAGGATTTACACTAAAAGTAAAATTTGAAAATTCTCTCAAAATTACCAGGCCTTGAGGCAAGTGCAATTTGTAAGAATTTTCAAATACCACGAGTAGTGTAGTGAGCCTCTTACGATTACTCATTTGTTATATGACCGAGAAAATCACAACAGCGCGCGCATTAATTTTTCTTGCAGTACACATTAAAAATTAACGATAAATTGGCAAGGAAATAATTTTCTCAGTTATATAATGAACACGGCAACGATAGAATATAGTTTTATGTCATGACTGAGAAAATTACTTCACTGTGGAACCATCTAAATAATGAATACTTTTTTTGAAGGGTTTCGTTTGTATTTATCACCATGATCTATGATAATAACGTTCATTACTTGAGGTGATTAGGGTTACATTTTTTTGCCACAGCTGTTTGGACGTGGATATATTATCGATACACATATAAACAAACATTTAACAAACTTGGACACAGTTATTTTTTCAGCTTTATACTTCAGTCTGCGGCTTCGAAAACATTTATTTTTTTTATTTATTTATTTTGCCACACCACAAATATAATGAAAAACAGTAAAAGGAAAAATATAAAGAATGGATTTAACAAAGGAGACCCGAAGGAAACTATGAAGCTTATATTAATTAGGTCTCCTCAGTTATTGTTTTACAAGATGAAATCAAAAAAGAAGATAAAAACATGACGACGGATACAATTACAATTTGATACAATTACAATATCAAGTGGAAGCTACAGGAAAGTTAATACTTAAACACATTTGTATGAAAACTGTCAGTAGTTATTACAGAAGAATGCTTTAAGTGCTTTTTTAAAGGAGACAGAGGAGGACGAGTTGACGATTTCGGTACTCAAGGAGTTGTAAAATTTAGGCCCTCGGTAAAAAACGGAAAATTGTTTGATGTTAGTTCGACAGAGAGGCAAACGATATAAATGAGAGTTTCTTGTAGGATACGAATGAATGTCTTTCTGTAAAGTGAATTTACAATCAAATTTTAAAGGAAGGGTACGATTTTGGTGAGAGTACATGAATAAACCTAATTGTAGTAGGTGCATGTCATGAAATTTTAAAATACCCAGGATTCTAAAAATTGGATCAGTATGTGCATAGAGATCTCACCACTGTGCTATAGTTCTCACCACTCGTTTCTGAAGAATTTCAAAACGAACAAGGCTAGATCTGTAAGTGGAGGCCCAAACTAAGTTGCAGTAAAAAAAGTATGGGTAGACTAGTGAAAAATATAGTGTTCGTAGAGATTTTGTCGACAAGTAGAAATGAGATTTGCGAATTATTCCGATAGACTTTGAGACTTTGTTAGCCACATGTGAGATTTCGGACTTCCAGTTTAAATTTTAATCTAGGATTACTCCCAAGAAAATTGTTTCTTTTACCTGGTCAAGTTTAAAATCCTTTATTAATAGCTGAATATCATGACTTTTACGTTTTTGACTTGGTTTAAATACCATAAATTTAGTTTTTTTTAGGTTTAATGAGAGCTTGTTAGCTCTAAACCAAATTGACAACTTATTTAGTTCAGTATTCAATATGTTAGCTAAACAGTCTGCATCCTTATGCGACAGAAAAACGTTGGTATCATCAGCAAATAAGATTAACTGTAATATTTTAGATGCATTGTTTATATCATTGATGTAAAGCAGAAAAAATAAAGGTCCTAAAATAGAGCCTTGTGGGACACCACATGAGATGTTGGTACGTGAAGAAACATGGCCGTTGTATTCAACAAATTGGAGTCTGTTTGAAAAATAGTTCATTACCCATTGTTTTCATACCTGTTGTTGTAGCTGAGCTAATGATTGTGGTATAAGGAACTCTTTTTATGTACATTGAATGTCTAAATGAGAATGGAATAAAATTCGCTAAGGGGTGGACCATTCGACGTTTTAGATAGATAGATAGATAGATAGATAGTTTATTCACCTTAAAAACTTACAGCCAAGAGCTGAATTGCGATAAGGTTTACAAATACAAAATTTACAACTATACTAAATTACAACTAATTATAGAGCTTTACGAATACGCGAGGGGGGGGGGGGGGGTTATCCAACATAATTAGCCAATTAAAATATGTTATAGAATCACCAATTCAAAAGCATGCGGCAAGTTCCTATGTAAAATAAGAAACAAAATTATTTCAAGTTCTCAATTACTATAAACGTAACTCAAGGGAAAACTATTCTTGCATCTTCAGTTTTGCACTTCGGACGGATAAATGTTCTTTGTTCTCTCAAATAGTAGCTTGGTTGGTATTTACTTGGGAGTAGTTCGTGAAGGCTGTGAGATTTAGGGGTTAGGGAGTGATTTGTTACAGGCAGAATTTTTTTAATCCTTCCATGCACAAGGAAATTTCTCGAGAATCGTGTATGCATGATAATAGTTTTTCGGCTGGCTAAACGTGCTTGATCCTTTTCGGCAGTGGTTGTGCTGATGAATTTTTTAGGAAAAGCATGCTTGCAGGGTATTTTTATTTTTTATCAAAATCACCCACCGCCCCCTTCCCCCTCAAAGTCAAATTGTCCCTAACGCTAGCTAGTTTTAATTCATTGTTGGGTAGGACACAAGCGATGTCAGTCATCTGTTCAGTATTATACATTTTTTATTGTGTATAGCTAGTAGAGAATTCGTTACTTTTTCCCTTTTTACTCTACTTTTATGTTAGTTCCATTATTTTCTTATTTTAATTCACGCTTTTCTTTACACGACCCCACAAGCGTATAGCTATAAAAAATTTAACAAAAAATATAAAAGTTTAAATTTTTTTCTCGTGTTTTAAGACAATGACCGACATCTCGACTGGGTTTGTAGATATGATAGGGGAAATACTCGTCAAATCATCAGTTACACCCAAGCATGGGCTTTTTAGTTATGAATGCGATTAAAACGATATTTAAAGTGCATTTTATTAAAACGGCCGGAATTTTTTAAGGCCACAGAGATTTTCGCCTTTTTAGTTTTGCTTAACTACTTTTTTATCGTAAATTATGATCATTTTGTGTGCCGATGACAGCATTTATATTATTTTGTTACGTCTTAGTTTTCTTTAAGGTAATCCTTTACATAAGCCTTATTGGCATCCCTGGGCTTCCTTGTCTAATATACACTGACATGTTACAAATATTTATAAACGGCAAAAATAAAACACTCTTGAACCATATAAAAAACTCTTTCATTTGTTCTAAAAACAGAACAGTCTTTAATAAATTATACAGACGAGAAACGGAATTTTGAGGATTTTCCTGTTAATTGTTGTTCTTAATGGGACATTTTAATCAATGATTTCAACAACAACAGTTACAAAAGTACAATGATTAGCCAATTTTAATACCTTACAGCTGGGTTGGACGTAGCAATATATTTATTTTATTTGCCTTTTGCTTCATTATGGGGTCTCGGAATAAATGTTTTTCACAGCTGTTGCGGTAGCACTTTCTGTCAAACGACAATTAACAGAAACGGTTAGCAATCGAGAAAAGTCGTCTCCTTTTCATCGAACAAACTCATCTGGACGTATAACAACACTTTGTGAAGTTGAGAGTTAGAAATGACGAAGAGTTTCGAAGAGTTTCTAGAACATTTCTTCCTTTTTTCAATTCTTATTTCAGCTTCTCACAGCTGCCCTAAAGGATATTCCGGTTCTCCGTGCCAGGGTAAGCATTATGTAATTGATTCCTATATACTATGTTTTTATCTTTCAACATTTTACTTGCTATGTTAGAAAGATAATTACTTCGTACAAATGCACCACCCCCCTCGGCCGGCCGCTCATTACAAGTTAAGTTCCACAAATACGTCCACGTATAGCTGGTTTTAACAATCTTTTAAAAATCTTGGTACTTTAAAGCTAGCTATAATATATCTTGGACATTCGAAGTAGAATCGCATAATTGAATCGCGATTCGTGCGATATCGGTTTTCGCGTGCAATTTAACGCGGAATTCCCTCGTCAGGTAATGAATTTTCCTATATAATATACAGTCGGGCAAAGAACAAAAGTTGCAACTGATGTTGAAGCAATTTGACACCAATTATGCGTTGATAAACAGTGTTTAAATAACCTTTCTGCTGTGAGCACGAATCGCAGAGAAAAGATCTTTGTGAACGGTTACCCTTTAAAACGTTAGTGCTACTTTTATGAAAAGAATTATTCCATATCACGCAAATGTTAACTCATGTCAATCCTCATTCACCTGGAAATTCACCGGTTTGCTCATAGAGCACTTTGATTCCTTTTCAAGACTTCGATAGACTTTGATCTTGGGAAATTTCAGAGGCGGGTCGTATTAAAAGGAATTACGGAAAGCAGAGACTTTTTTATCAATGCGTGCTAAGGAATGGAACACTTTAGACGCATCTTTTACAGGAATTAACTTCTTTTCTTTTCAAACAGAACATTAAAAGCTATATATTTTAGGTATTTTATAGTTTTAATATATTAATCCATCTGACTTTTTGACATTTTTAACCTGTATTGTATTTTTATTACTATTACGCAATCATTTATCTAAGATCATTTATTTTTCTTTTAGTTTTTCTATTGTTTTACAGGGCGTCACTGAATATCATTCTTTGTGAAGTGAGCTCAGTGTATAAAGATTGTTATTATTACTATTATTATTAGTATTATTATTATACTAGTAATAACCACAGGTTAGGAAGTGCGGGCGAGGGCTATGCATGATTTGTTTCACGGAGGTTAACGAATTCATTGTAAAACAGTGGCGTTGTGTTCTTTTTCCATTTTGGGCATTTATATTTGCAGGGCAATAAACGGTTGCATAGTGTGGGTGATTGTTTTCCCTAAAACGAGACAAAGGGACCCAAGAGTGGTTTTACTGACCTTGTGAAACAGTAACACCAGTTCAGTTGATTATACACTAGTTCTATTTTGTGTTGGGTTTGACAAAATGGTTATTTTTTCACGTTGTAAATAAAAACACGGTTGATTATAAAATGGACATATTGATTTAGTCAAGGTCATTTGATGTAACCCGACAACAACAGACACGGACAGGAAACGTTCCGATCACAAGTTCACACGCTCGATTTTGATTGGACGGCGCGCCACTTCTGCATGAACTGCACGTGATTCTTGACATTCTTAGCTTCAAGAGGGCGAAATTTACATATTATTTGACCCTTCAACTACATTAAAGATCATTGACTATGGAAGGTGAAACAGATATGCTTTGGTGAGAATGTGTCTTCTGCTTGGTGTTGGTTTCTAGCGGTCAGAACGCCTGTGCTCAAATTACTGCTGCTTCGTGTTTGTCTCGCGTGGTCAAAGCGCCTGTGCTAAAATTACGTCCTTTCATTTCATTGGTTCTTAGTGTCCCTAGGGACAAATATTTGGAAGGACGACTTTTTTTGCTAAATTCGTCAGGTAATGAATTTTCCTATATAATATACAGTCGGGCAAAGAACAAAAGTTGCAACTGATGTTGAAGCAATTTGACACCAATTATGCGTTGATAAACAGTCAAAGCGCCTGTGCTAAAATTACGTCCTTTCATTTCATTGGTTCTTAGTGTCCCTAGGGACAAATATTTGGAAGGACGACTTTTTTTGCTAAATTCGAGTCACTGCAAGGCTATATAACTGCCGCGCATGCGTTTGAAACCAATGTTGAGATTAGGATTGCGGGCTCCGCTGGTCGCCCGCAATTAGTTCTGAATTTATTGGTAACATTTTTTGTGTAAAATCAACGTGTAGATATTGAACCTCCTGTGTTGAGTTGTCCAGGACCAACCATACAAACAAGCACTGACAAAGGAAAGCCAACAGCAAAAGTTGTATGGAGCATTCAAGTCACTGACAATTCAGTTCAAGTGGATTCAAATGCAGTGATACGAGTGCGATCAAGTAATCAGTCTGGGCACGAGTTCCCTATTGGTGATAATGTCGTAAAAGTCACTGCAACTGATGAGGCCGGGAATATGAACATGTGCAACTTTCACATTGTAGTAAGAGGTAACTACTCAATTTTATATTTAATTAGCTTAAATTCATTTTTGTAAATTATAGATGGAACGAATGGTGATTCAATCGCTGTTAGTAGAAACTAGCCAGCTTTGAAACCACAAATTTCTTCTTTATCGTTCACCACTGTTATTTTGTGTTTACATGGATAATCCATCATCGCACCATATCAGTCGTCAACTTAAGTCACATGGCACCCCTTCATTTACGAGCGATATTTCCAATTATAACATAGATAGGACCCTGCGCGCTCTGATTGGTCAAAAACCCATGTTTTATCAGAGTATAAAACATAGAAAAAGCGTGTTTTATTGTTTTGCGCGCGTAAAATCTATATCATAAAGCAAATGAAGAAGCCTAATCCGTGTATTACACTGTAATAAAACACTCCGGACATTTGAGAACACTCGAGAAATGTAGAAAATACTCGCCTGCGGCTCGTGTTTTCTACATTTCCTTCGAGTTCTCAAATGCCCGTCGTGTTTTATCACAGTGTAATACACGGATTAGGCTTCTTTATTTGTTAAGTAGAAAACCACATACTTGATATAAGCTGTTCGCTGGCTCAGCACCATTCAACATTGCAGTAAATTTTACTCGTCTCATTGTCATCTAACCTAATCTTAGGGATTTATTAGCAGACTCAACAGTCTCCATTTCTAGATTTTTGCTTACACGGTTCACGCTGTTCGTGCATGTGCTGTTCATACCCTATTTCAGAACAAAATCTGTTATTTTTCATGCTCTACTCAGACCCGAGCGAGAAATCTATCGAAAACTCATTTCAGACCTCTAAAATTAGTACACTGTTTTAATATGTGATCGCAGCTAACCTGAATTGGATTCCATTTGTGTTAACACTTGAGATGTGCTACAAATTTGCCAATGTTGATTTACAACAAAAAAAGTTCCTTGAAAACCAAAATGCCCAATGACAAACCAGAGTGAAAAATATATGTTACTTCAAAACAAAATGCTCAAAATCTATCCTATTTTTTATAGACCGAAACCGCTTAAAAAACCATGCCCTTTGGTGCCGCACAACCCTATATAGACCATAATGGAGTACCCCCCCGTTCGTATCTGAGATCTTCTGGGTATGAGTATATTTATGTTATGTTAAATGAGATTGGCCATACATTTGGCCATACATTTCTCTTGTTTATCATATGACTTGGGTTTGTAGCCGATCTAACGCGTGCTCTGATTGGCTAATACTAGGGCATTATTCTCCCGTAATGCCCACGGGCCGATTACGGGCCTGCAAAAGCCAAGCAAAAAGCCATATAATAAACAACTTATTAACCTCGAACGTTCGGTCTTTACTGTCGCTCGGTCAATACGGCAAGGTCTCGGTCCGAGATTTTCCCGTAAAGACCGAACGTTCGAGGTTAATAAGTAGTTAGTAATCAAGGAACGGATATTTATAACCTCTTTTCTTTCAACTTGAGATTTCGAGCCTCCATCGTGCAGCTTCTGCCCAGGAGACATAGTTAGGGAAGAATTAGAAGAGCAAGTGAGAGTGAATTGGGAACGTCCCCGTTGCTCGGACAACTCGGGTTTTTGGCCTACGGTCGCCTGCAACAGACAACGGGGTGATTTATTTGATGTTCCCGGTTCATACCATATTCAGTATACAGTCAGCGACTTTGCCGACAACGTGGACAAAAACTGCTCATTTAGGATAATTTTGAAAGGTAATGCCTCTCATAAATTACTTATCTATCTACTTTCTAGAATGTTATGTGACTGAAGGATTCAATGCAACATGCAGTATGTAAATAATCTTAGAGGGTTCACTGCTACCAAAGCTTTACTCCAGTTCCTGTAAAATATAACTGCTATTCCTTATGATGGGATAAATGGGTTGATAAGCAGGCGTGAGGCCAATATGGAAGTAGTCGTGGTCCAGTCCTAAACCAGGCTAGCCAAAAAGCACACTAAAACGGCCTTACCTATTTTCTTGTGTTAAACAGCGGCTATTCTCGAGAGCGTGATATTTGGTTAACGTGGCCCACTCGCGGACCTGGCCAAAAAATAAACTTACTCCTTCTGTGTTATCTTTCAGTATTTTTTCAGAGTGTTCTAATAAGCTTTAGCTTCCATGTCTACATAGAATGTTAACTATTGCAAATGGACCATGATAATCGTAACACTGCGTTTTCATTGTTTTAATAGTGAAAACGTGCCCAATGTTTACTCCTCCCTTGAACGGAGCCCTGGTTTGCACTTCTGCCATTCGTCATCCCGTGTGCGCAGCTTTTTGCAAGATTGGAAACGACTTTGCCTACAATCCTCCTTTGCTGTACTTCTGCTCGAGTGGAGAGTGGAGCATTTGGCCCCATGGCCATTCGCCTCCCTGGCCTGATTGCTCTGGTAAGAACTCGGATACACCCAGCGTGTGAAATTTAGCACTAGGGCTCTTTAATTAATGGCCTCCACAGACTAGAAAATCAGTTGTCGACAGCTATTTGCTATCCACAACTAACTGTGATGCGAGCATTCCAAACACTGGAATGTTAGTTGTCGAGAGTAGCACATGACAGAAAAAACTGATGAACCAGTGGCCCTCGAATGTCTAAGTGAGGTCGGCGAGACCCTGAAAACTAAAGTAAACCATGCATGCTCAAAACACAATATGCATGATCAAACCACTGCCCACTGACAACGCAGTTCCGATAGTTGTCGACAACTTAACCTATGGTTTTCACACACGAGAAGAACGCTCACAATTGTCGTGTTCGAAACTGCTTAGTTGTCGATGACGTTGAGTTGCCGATAACTCATCTCACACACTACGGTTTTTATTTATCGATAACATTTAGTTGTCGACAACTAAATGTCTAGCCTGTGGAGGCCCTTAGACCTCAGTAGCACTGAGTTTTGCTTAGCAGGCGAATAATTATGTGCAAAGCCAAAAGCATTTGGTAGTCGGTATATTGAGAAGATTTAGGTCAGGTTTGTATTGTCCTAGCTATTTAATTTATGCTATAAGATTTCATGGCATACTCTTGCCTTTTCTGGCAACTTTCCACGTAGTGCCGGGCGATGTTCTTTTTGTTATTCAAATGGTGCTGGCTGGCACAATGTTCTCAACATGTGATATAACACAGAGCATCGGTAATTGGATAAGCCAGTATAATTAGAATACTACTTAGTGTTTACGTTAGTGTCGAGTGTAAAGTCGCAAAATGTTGATAAAAGATTGAGCAACCTCGTTCCCAGGGTCACGAGGTTGAAGATTGAGTTGTGCCCGCAAAATAGTTTACGAACTTAAAATAAGATGGCCGACGACGACGACGACGAAGAAGAAAACCAGAAAAGATTTCCTTGAGTTAAATATATTTGAAAAAAAAAGATGCTAAGAGAGGAAGTTCTGTTTTTGTTTTTTATTGCAGACAGTGCCAGTCCTTCTTGGATTAAAACGTCTGTCTTTCAGCAGTGGTATTACTACAGTGGTAACGCACATGACTCCAACGTCCAAGAAGTTATAAAATCTCAGTTCCACTCGTTCCTGACATCACCCATGGCTATTCCCTTTCTTTGCAAAACAAAACCGAAATGCACGAAGGATAGTCATTCGGTTTTTCCAGGGGTAATAGGTAATTATGTATTTAGTTTTTATTGAAGCCCAAAAATTCGTAGAAATATAATTACATAGAGTTCCTATTCCACACACTCATTTCAATCTAAAACAAAAAGGTCGATTTTCCCAATAAAAGGATTTAGAATACGAACGCTTTCTTAGAGATGTACGTTGCACAGTGTTTCTCTGATGCCCTGTTTAAAGCCTTGAATGCCCTAATCCTCCGTCTGAATATATAATACAAAGTTCCCCTGCCTCCGTGGGTAGTCTTGTAATCTAACCCTTTTGCAGGTCGGAAAACATGATGTTGACCTCGTGCAACCATTTCATCTATTTCATCAAAGTATCGATCGGTAAAAAAAGTCGCTGGCTATGTTTCAAAGAACTTAAAGCACCAGAACTCATTATTTCAATATTAAGAGTGGTTTCTTTCCGTAATCACATGAACTTATTAATTAGATAATGCTTGCTTTTCCGCAGGTTGAAGCTTAGAGAAACAATTAAAGGAAACATATGGAAAAGGGAGTTTTCGCTTGAAAAGGGATTCAATAAACTTGTCTTGAGGGTCATACATTCTGTCTCTATTTTTTTGTGTTATCAAGTCTGTTATGCAGTTAATAGGTCTTGATCATGATTACACGACATTATATCGCAGTTTCGGAACAATGGAGGGTAAGAGAGTTAGCCATCATACAGTATAAGCGTAATTTCAAAAGTATGATAACGACTGTCGGTTACCAACAAAGGGCAACACCATAACAATCCCAGAAGTGACGTTTTATTGGAAATCTCTCAGTCTTCTAAGTGAGGAGATACCGAGACTCTGGTCTCTGGGGGCTTTTATTACACGGAGGTCTGTCTTGCACTTTCTTCGCCTAACGTCTACTACTGCTTCTACTACTAAAGGTGCTACTACTCAAGAGCTACCACTAACAAATACACACGCACTTAAATAGTCTATCGGCAGCTATGTGTGAGCCACACGCGACGAACTGACCTTGACACTATCACACGACTTTCAGAAGCGAATTACAAAGCTCTTGAAACAATCAATAGAAGCGAAAGTTTTAGTGAACTAGAAACCCAAACAGGATCTTTGTGGGAGATACAGACCAAGGTCAGTAGACAAACCCAAACATGACTGTCGATGGGGTATTGTTCGGAGCTTAAGTACTTTTGATAAACTAAGATAAACAACTTGAAGACTCACTGTGTGGGCAGTCGGTCCTAGAATCAGAAGACTAACGAAGTAACTACAAAGTAATAAACAATCGGTGATCACGTACCAAAAAGACTTAATTCTAAACAAGTTTTTGAGCTTCATAACAATTTGGTCCACCGAAAATGATGTACTGTGGGGAATTTCCAGAGCTAAGTCTCTTGTCTTATCGCAACGTACTGGTTTATTATGCTACGCTTCTAACTAGTCCCACCTCGTATTACCTGTCCCACTGTGGACTGCATATTGAAATCTGAGCAGAGCAGAACGAAGCGGGTCTGCCGGCAGGATAGTGCTCACCACGATATTCCGATATTGTATCTATGTACTATCAATGTTTTTAACCCCAAAAGCTGTTACTAATAGCTAAAGCAATTAAGGTGGACTCTTTAGGGCCTCCAGCATTCTTGTCGATGTACATAAGCTCATCCCTCTGCTAACGTGGACAAAACTATCCCAGTTGAAAACTCCCTACCCTCAGGTATAAATCCCCCGTCCGACTTTTTCATATTAACAACACATTTTACAAGGCACGTTAAGTAAAAATAACTCATGAATAAGTTTTCACGTAGAACACAGATCAAAATTTTCAGTAAGATTGAATTTAATGTACCGCTCATCAGAGCCTCTAGACGTTTCTTGTCAGATCATTTACAAAACGTTTGTAAGGTCCCCCCCCCCCCCCCCGTATGACCTACTCCAGTAGGAAAAACCCAGGAAAAAGAAAATAAAACAATTTCTCCTTACTAAGTTCTGTAAGTTGTATAGACCCATGGCTTATAGACCTTATAACCCGAGCATTGTACTAAATACTGATCTAGAGCTTGGTGACCGTTCGAATAAGCCGCGTTCGAGATATCAAAGTTATTACACGGCTTGGAGGTATTCAAGACAAGATTGCAAATTTTTGAAGTTTTTTTTTGTCGTTAAATTCCCAAAGGAGACTTGGATATAAAGAAAACACTACCAAATACAGAAGTTTGTCTTGAAAGCCGCGGAGCCATGTTAATTATATATCGGACGTGGCCTGTTACAAGTCCACTATGCAAACGAGAAAACTATTCTTGGGTTCAATTTCTTTTCCTCGAGCTTTCAGCAAATAGTCAAGATTTTTTAAAAGAAAAATTGTTAAAAAAAGCAACATGGAATTTGTTTAAATATTTCACATGCGCCCTTATGACCCACTAAACTCTGTAAAGGGCCAAAACGTAATGGATTAATTAGGATTATTTAACGCCTGATTGATATTAAACATCGCACATTCCTTCGCGTATATGAAAACAGAATGGAAATATGCCCTGGATTGTGCGGATTTTTGATGAAACGTGTTCTTGCAAGCATTCATTAATAACTTGATTCGTTTCTAAGGGACATTGCAGCTTCATTGCATTCCTATAACCTGCTCTCTACTTTTCTCTTATAAAAGCATTCATTGTAGAATTGCGACATGAGAAGAGATACCTTTATTAATAAATATTGGAAGAAAACGTGCGCTTTGAGGAGATAATTTGACGACTTTCGTTGTTGCTAGAGAAGGGTCAGGAGGTTAGCTAAGTTCCTTTTCAAAGTTCCTTCATACTTTAGTCATAATGGTAATTGCTACCATGGTTACTGATCTTTAGCAAGAGATTATGTTCTGTCTTCAGAAATTGCAAACCAAGCATTGAGTACGAGCTGTTGCTCAATAGCACTGTCTAAAACAGCCATACAATGTATTTATTAAA
This sequence comes from Micromussa lordhowensis, assembly GCA_964020085.1. Taxonomy (NCBI): domain Eukaryota; kingdom Metazoa; phylum Cnidaria; class Anthozoa; order Scleractinia; family Lobophylliidae; genus Micromussa; species Micromussa lordhowensis. Next base: position 22,283,123 of record OZ026600.1, on the reverse strand, counting down.
CCAAAAAAGCCAAATTAAGCAATGTTTGGATAATTTGTTCCTACGTTATTTATAATGATAGAGAAGAAGCTCGTTAAGAAATGATGTGTTTACGAGTACACAAAATACAAGGTACACACCTTCGCCTCATGGAACAAAATTTCAGACTTCGTTTCCAGAGCTCATCAATTCCAAGAAGAGAAAAAAGTTCCTTAACGATGCTACAACAAAGTTCCAGTTCCAGCTATGAATCCCTTTGTCTTCGAATTGTCAGAAAATCCAATCTGGTAGTCATATTAGAGAGGATATATATGAAGGTGGGAAGATTTGAGAGCGAGGCTCACTAGTGGTCACTGGAGAGAGATGGTTACACGTGAAAACCTCACACCTCATCTTGGAGGTAGAGTGTGAAGTGTCTTATTTTTCTACCGTCACCATTTAAAACAAACTTGAAATCTCTTCGCTGGACACAGGGGACCATAGACTTATAGCACACATTGTTGAGGAAAATACCGCCTTTTATTTCATCACTACTGTTCTTTTATATATAACAACCGAGGCACAGGAAATGTTTAGATTAATAAGAAACAGATCTCAACCAAGGTGACTGAGAAACTTAAATTAAGAGACAGGGTTAAAAAATCTCAAACTATGATCCGCTAGCGGACCAGGGTCATGTCCGGATACAGTGAAAAAACGGGCTTTCCTGGGCTGATACAACCTTTCTTTTTGTTTAAATAAATCCCTAAAACGAGTAATGTTTTTTTTTTGTAGAACGAGTGAAAGAAACCAGTTATTCTTTCAGGCTACGTTTATAAAAGGAAATAAAAAACAAATATGTACTCAGTGTCATCCAGCATTATGACAGCTTTCGTCGTCATTTTTTCCCGTGGAGGTAAAATAATTCAACGGCATTGATTATGAATTACAGGTTAACAATGTTCTGACGTCATTAATCATGAAAAATCACCTGAAAAATAATCACCTAAAAAATGGCTGACGTCATCATTTACGAGGAGCATCTAAAAAATAGTCATTCATCACTATGTATCATTCACAAGACTCTGAAATCATATTTATATAGAGTGTCATGGTTGAAGACTGACTCAAACTTTCTCTGAAGTATATTTTTCTTCCAGATCTTCATGGTTACTTCATTTCGGTGACAAACGGCCAGTGAAAGCTTTCACTTTTTTTTCGTTCGGACCACGTGACCCGAATGTACTGACTACGGTGAAATTCTGAGGCCTAGGAACAAGGCACGATTTTACCAAGCGTCGTAGTTACACAGGGCGTTAGCTATCACATTACTGATGGCATTCTCCACCACTCCTCCACAGTCCCCTCTCTCCATCCTCTTGGCATAATGTGTCTGATCATGCGTGGCGCCTATTCGACTGTTTGAAATCTGGAACGCGTCAATGATCTGGACGCCACTGTCCCTGATAGCCTGGTCTGTCAGACCGTTGAACTGGGCCACGCGAGCAGGGGATGGATTTTCTAGCCATTCGATCATGGCACGATCCTCTCTCCAAGGTAAGCTAACCGTGTTCACCCAGAGAAATCTCTTAGCACCTCCTTCAGAGCGATTCATTGCTTGGATTGCTTGTGTAAAGGCGCGGATTTTATCAGCCATGAATGATGTCTTTGTGCTTTCCCGCAAAATCCAGTGTCCAAAGTTCATGAAAAAGAGTTTGCCGCTAAAAACAGTTGAAGGTAGACCCTTAGAGAACATAGACCGTCTGGTTCTCGGGTGAACGTACACTTCGTGAGGCATTGAGATGTTGGAAAAGGTGAGGGGCCAACGCGTTCCACGCGCGTCGAACACCCACTCAATGCGTGGGATCTTTTCAAACACCATCTTGATATGCGTCTTTGTAC
>OZ026600.1:22266263-22276263 GCA_964020085.1 Micromussa lordhowensis | reverse complement strand
CTTACTCTAGAAAAGCAAAGAACAGTTACACAGGGATGTCTTACACAGGAAGGCGCCGAAGTCACTCCATATCCTCGTGTCCACGTGACCAAAGTCACGTGGATACGAGGCAAAAATAAGGACGGTTTATTAACTCAACTCAAGATACGTTGATTAGTGCATGTCTTTATCAGGAAGGTGGTGGACTCCAGTCTATGTCTATGAACTGTTCTGTTAAGATAATAAACTTTGCTACCTTTGCTTATTAATACAACGGATGACTGTTTAGAAATGTATATTGAGTTAATATATAAACGTGATGAGATATTCGGGGTAGCACTGATTGTCAAAAAATACAACAAATATAGTTGGATTTTTAGTATTATCTACCACAGAATCAAACAAAATTTCTGGCTGCGAAGGATTTTTTGGAGGAGGTACGATCATACGTGGAGTTCCTTTACAATACTCTCCCACCAGGACCCGTGAAAGGTACATATAGCAGTAATCGCCCCTAGCCCTGCCATTTCTCGAGTAGTCCAAAGAGTAAGAAGCATCTTTAGCGAAGTACACTCCTTTCCCGTAGGAAGTTCCTGTAAAATCAAGTGGAGGAAGCGTAGTCAAGACAATACACAATCTAATGAGTCAGTATCGTAAGAAAAGAAGCACTATATGCAACAAGCGTAATAAGTGGTTTCGTCATGATGTAATTCAAACTCGTTCCTTTTACCATTTCTCTTCCTCCCTCGATAGGAAGAGAAGGGTCTTGGGAACGAGTTTGGATTTATTAAGATATTTTTGTGACTTAGGTGGCTACTATAGTTTTGAGGGAGAAAAAAGGGCGCAGTTTTTAATTCTTTTTTAACCCTTTAAGCCCCAGGCAAACAGCCATTTTTCCCAAATCAACAGATACAGGCTCCTTGCCTGTGTATTATAAACCATTTGAAAGCTACTATTCACATTAGTTGGAAAATGACAGCAGCAGCTATGAAGGATGTTGTCATTTTGAGAGAAACGAGTGTAAAACGCAAAAATGAAAACTTCCAAAAATGTGCCAATCATCTATTGTCTTAGGTATACCACTAAACTATACCTTATTTTGCAGCCCTTAGTGCACAGCATAATGTGCAGTAAGCCTTGCATCCCACGTGCATCTCAAAAAAGAAACTGAACAATTGTGGGGGTGGTCAACCACATCCTAGGTAGAAGGGGGTCACAATTTTATGACTTCAATGAGCAGATCTTTGCAAGACAATTCTTGTGGCAAAAATTCATAGAAATTGATTAAATATTCACAATGCTTTGACGTGGTGTGTCAATCGGCACTATTTGGGCATCGTTCCAATATGCTTCGTTGGTTACAGCCCACAGTTCCCTGACGTTTCCCTGATAAAAAAAATTTCCCTGACCAAATAAAATGCTAGATGAAGTAGCTACTTCTCGCCTCAACTTACAGCCGTCTTTTACCACCCATTCATTGTAAGATTTCAACAAATTTTCCTTCTTCCTTAAAAAACGAACATTGTTGAGATCACAGTGACCTAAATAGTTTCTTCTATCCTTCAATGATATTAAATCAGTCGTGCTAAATTATTCAATTTTCCCTGACTTTTCTTCAAATGTCAATTTTCCCTGACTCAAATATAATCCCCTGACTTTTCCCTGACCTTGAAGAAATTGTTTTTCCTGACCATTTCCTGAACTGTGGCAACGTCACTGGTTCGAAATTCGTAGTCGTAATCAACCGGCCTTAAAACCCCTTTACGTTATGATTGGTGTGTTCCCGCCTCCTCGTGCATTAAATAAGACTGACATTTAGACCTTTACCTTTAAGTAATGAGAAACTTCTGTTAAATCCCTGATTATTTATCTTTGCCAGGTTGTCCGGCTTGGTTCCATGGAACAGCTGCCGCTCGCTGTTCATCTCATTGTCATTGTTCATTTTCTCTTTCTTGAGCTGGTAACTCTGGTAAAGATGTGGATTCTGTATGCGTTCGATAGTTACGATATTCGCTAATCCTGCAGTTTGATGGAATTTATTCGCTACTTCCTGGTATTCAGAAGACTCACGTGACAGTCTGACGGCGTATACGGTGACTTCCTTGCCGTCTTCGTTCAACGGCATTGGGTCCCAGTTGATTGGAAGAGACATCACTAAAATAACAACACGAAAAACTAAAATTAAATGATTAAAAACTATTCTGGGGCGGGTTGTTCGAAAGTCGATTAACGCTAACCCAGGATTAAACGTTAACCGAAGTAATAAGTTTTCTTGTATAAACATGTCTTTCACTGCTTATGTTTTGTGTAGTTTGAGATTATTCAAACTCAAAGCTGAAGTACAAACAAAACAAACAGAAAGACTCACCAAAAAGTTGCAAATTCACAATCAAAATTCGCGCTAACCCTGGGTTAGCTTAACCGGGCTTTGAACAACCCAGCCCTGGTCAGTTATCAGTTGTTTAACGCGTACCAATTAAAAGTTACTAACTATGAATAAGGTTTTTCTTTCGCTGTATTAGAATGATTTAGGTTACCAACCCTTTGTATAGACGCACCGGTGAACGACTCGTGAACCACTGAACAGGCTTTAGTCGCTGTAAGAAACATTTCCCTGCGCTTGGAGTAAATAAGGACCCCGGGGCAAGGACACAGAAAACTCAGCCTGCTCACTGATTACAGAGGATGAAAACATCAACCAGAGTTTTGCGAGCTATTAAAGTCGCCACCAAGTGGAACACGAGTGACGTGAATGAAAAGCCGGGGTGAAAAGCACTTTGCAAAAGAGAGCTGTAGCATAGCATTTGATGGAAGACGCCCCGTAACCTTGCAAAGAACAGTTATAGGTTTCTTTCCTTTCTCCGTTTTCTCCTCAAGCTTCTTTAGATTTCAGTTTCAATTGGGAAAGGGTATCAAACACGAAAGACTGTGTTCGACCACATTTCCAAATACTTCAGTCGAAATTCGTCAAAAATACTCCGCTACGAGTCCTATTTCTAATAGTGTAGCGACTAACATCATTTTTCTGACAAAATTGTCCACTTTGTGATACAACCATGAAATTTGACAGAAATGTTCTAAATTAGGTATTCTTTCATTCTGATCGATTAGCTTCTTGACTACTACTCGGCGGTATAACACTTTTTTTAAGAATTTAAGGAGGATGGCAACAGTTTCCAGCATTTTTCTAACAGCTATACTTTGAAGGATGAATATTGCCACTGTTTAACAAGTGATGCTACAATAATGGTATCATACAAATTCCCAGTCATTGGTAAACAATTTGCAATTATCTATTTTACATAGCAGTTTACCATAGCAACAATATTACCTGCTAAAAACACCCTAATTTTAACTTTGAGCGCTTATAACTCAAAAACGAGCTCGGTGATCCCTATTTTTTATTATCGAGTTATGATAAGCATGTTAAAATGTTTAGGGTTAACGTTTTGCAAAGTTTTAAAAATTTCTGTGGGGTGGGTTCAGAGCCACCTTAAATTTTCGAAAATATAAGGAATTTTAAATAAAATAAAGGGTGTTTTAGCAGGTTATATTGTTGCTATGGTAACCTATTGTGCCACAACACAGCATATTTACCTATGATTGGGTAGTTTTATAATTATGATACCATGATTTTGGCATCAAACGATATACAGTGGTTACAATGATCCATCAAAGTCTACGTCTTGGAAAGTGCTGGAAACTGTTTCGAGCCACCTTAAAAACTAGGTGGTCTTTATCTCAACATGGCCACCATTGACTTTAGGCATAGAGTTAATTCGTAGCCTTAGACAGGAGAAGTTGATGATGTTGTAGTACAAACGTTCATTGTCAAACAAAAGAACCCCCCCCCCCTCTAAAAAAAATAGCTGAGTAGACCTAGCAACTAACATAAGAAAGACTGCTGGCCAAGACGTCCGCAGGCTATGAAGAGTGGCAGAAAGAGCAGTCATTATCATGGCCAGTGAGGCATGTCTGTAAGTAATTTAGAATTTTGTTCTTAGGTTATTACGATGATAGATTTTAGTCTTAATGATGGTACAAATGGTTGGCAGGCAAAACACGACTCCTATGGTCAAGACAGGAAAACTTTGACCTTCAAAGCTTTGCTCTAACGAGTGCGCTTTTCAAGGATATCCCTTTTCTGTATGAAAGCAGGGGAGAGTCTTTATAGGTCCCTCTTAGTAGAGGCTGATTTCTATTAAATGCCATTTTGACTTCCGCCAGTTGTGTTTTGACCTCTTATAAATATGTTTCTAGCGCAACCGAGGGTTGAATTGGCGGCTCCCAGTTGGATTTCACGTTGAAGGGGTGTGGCTCTTTGTTTTGGCCATGAAACATACACTGTAGCCGCATTCGTCTTGCGAACGCATTGAAATCGTTTAAAAATTGTAGCGTTATGTGACTTTCGTTTGTCACTGGCGTAGGAATAAATTTGAGACCCCTTGACAATAGGTTAATTTGATCGCTTATCAGCTGTTTTTGATGTATCGTTTCTTTGACTCAAGTGTTTTCTGATCGTTATCGCGTCGAAGTTTGTCTTTCCGTTAGTTTGCCCTTTCCCTTTTAGAATGATCTGTAGGCATAAATGAAACATTGAGATAAGATTCGCTCTCTCTTCGCGTGTCTTTACATTTACTCTCGGTTCACGGACCGTTGAATGTGCCTTATTCTTAGTTAGCTTTTCATCATTGTTTTTACGCTGTTCTGGCTGTCTAATCCTGTGGAGACTGGTTTTATTCCGCTCTAATCGCCTGTAGTGAAACTCCTCTACTAACTATGGTGAAACTTAATGAGAGCGCCTAAATATTCTACTGAGCGTTCTTTCTGATTAAGGCAATGTCTTGTTTGAATTCTTCATCGGGTGAAATTTTCGCCCTTACACTGACATTCCATCAGTTGCTGCAAGTTGTCAAGAACCAACATAACCAATTGCTGCTGCAGGAAGGACTGTTGTGGCAGGTGCAGATGTCTTCGCTCGGGGCTGAACTGTAGAGCTTTGTACAGCTGCTCGTGTGAAAAGTAGCTCCACCTGGCCATCGACTAAAGAAGGCATACAATGCAAATTGTATAGCAACACTATTTGACACTGTTTTCGAAAATTTAAGGTGGCTCTGAACCCCCTTCGAATAACTTTTTTAAACTTTGCGAAAAGTTGCATCTTATCATGCTAATTACAATTCGATAATAAAAAATGGGGGTCACTGAGCTCGTTTTTGAGTTTTAAGCGCCTTAAGCTAAAATTAAGGGTGCTTTTAGCGGGTAATATTGTTGCTATGGTAACCTATTGTGCTACAAAATTGACAACAACCTGTTCACCAATAATTGGGCAGTTTTTTGATGCCATGATTTTGGTATCAACCGATATAGAGTGGTTATAATGACCCATCAAGCTCTAAGTCTTGGAAAGTACTGGAAACTGTTTCGAGTCACCTTAAGTGCGTTTTTCTACGTTTCGGGGTATCAGTGGCCAAAGACATGGAGTTAATATCAAAAAGTCTCAACAGATATATTGCATCGTTTTAAAGCAGCAATTTGGTGTGTATCTTGACAGAAATGAATATCTTGGATCAGAGTTGACAAAAAGACTCTAGCATGCGTCTTCATGTGGTGGTAAGGTTCAGATCACGAGTAAAAGGGTAAGTAAACATTTTTGACAGTAATATTTTTACCTAACTTTAAAATTGTTTCTTACTCATTCAGTGGAAAGTCAATGAATTCTAGACTAATTTAATGCAATGAAAAACTTAAGGTGCTTGTGTAAGAGAAAAATAGCATTTATTTCGCTCAAGCTTAGCTTGAAGGAAATCTCTTAGGCTGTGTACGTGCACGCGATCATTTACGCGTGCTTATGACACTAAACTCGTGCGCAGTAGGGATGCGCAATGCAGTACTAAGGAATCGCCTTAAGTGGCTAATCGACTAGAATGAAAGAATAGACAATTTAGAATGTTCCTGTCAAATTTCATACTAGTATTACAAAGTGAACAATTGAAGCTGTTAGCCGTTACACTATAACCCTCTCCTCAGTGTTTGGAAATGTAGTCAAACACGGTCTTTGGTGTTTGGTGTACTACATACATTGTAAATCAATCAAGTTGCGAGTGCTTTCGGGAGAAAAACCAGCGTTTAATTAGCGGGAATATTGGTCAAGCCAATCAAATCATCTGCCCCCGGAGCCACCTTTTCCTTGTGCAAAGGCCCCACAGGCTAAGAAGGACTGGGGCCATGGGAATGAAAATAGGCATCCTTAATTAGGTGTACCTCATACCTTCACAACGTGACGAAGTACTCTTGGGCGTTTCACTGAAGATCATCGATCTTTTTCGTTGGTGGTTCACTTTTCGAGTTGTTGTTGATATCTCAGCCAAGTCATACTTTACTCCAACAGCAGATCTTTTAACAGAGCTGATGCCCCTGACAGAGGGTTTCGCCTCGTGTTCTTCTGGCGCACCATGTTGACTCACCCGGGACTTCTTTCTCGGCGGTTCCATTGATTTCAGTGGAGAACTATGAGAAAGTACCTGTTTATTTTCTTGCCATTTGCTGGACTTCTGTTCACACAGGAAAGGCTTCATCAACTCAGCTTGGTTAAGGACGATTCTCACGTGACATAAGTGAACGCAGCTTCCTAAGATGTTACGCAACGCTTGGAAGGTCACTCGGGCCGAGTCCAGATACGAAATACTTCTAGCCCCAGTGCCAACCGCTGGCAGTGAGATCGTCTTCAGACGGTTGGCTTCTGCCAGCTGGAGGCATTTTTCAACACAGAGCTGGAGATGCTGTAGATTTCCGGACCCTACAACCATGTGTATGATATACGGTGCTGCTAGATTCCCTCCACTTGTCATTATAGCAGTTCCCGCCAAATGTTGCCCCGGTGTGATGCCTTGGATTGCGCACTCGTCCTCTAACGAAATACCGCTGATCTTGGCCACTGCTTGGCTTAGCGTCCCGGCCTCATACATGTTCATGCCAGTACCAATGATGTTTACAATGGCTTCTGTTGACTCTTGAGTCAAATCGCCTTGAACTACTTCAACAGTTTTACGACGCTTTACCCCTTCATACTTCTCCTGCAAAGCGTTGCTTTCCAGCTTAAAGGCATCAATAACACCTTGATTCCCATGAAATAAAATAAAGCGAATGTCGGTCACCAGGGATTGTGGATTATTCTGGCAAAACGAGACCGCTTCCTCCAACATGATTCTTGAAGCCTCGCGAGGAGGGAAATTTAACCTGCCTGTTCCAATCAGAGGAAAGGAGATGGAGATTCCTCCTAACTCATTAACCTTGACGAGAGACCGCTGGACAATGAACCTCAAAGCCTAGAAAGTTAATTAGCAAACGAGACAAAATTAAAAATTACTGTGATGTACTTCACGAAGTGAATCAGACTTTTGCCTTTTATCAAAATAATAAAGAAAATGTCGAGACCCGAAAGGAACGTCAACGCCCCGACAGTGATTCACTTGATGATACAAGCGAACTTTATTTTACTTGGATCAGGTTTCTCTTTATAGCGATAAGCTACATAAACACAAATTATAGACTATCATATGTATTACATGTTGGATTAACTACCTGTCGCTATTATTATATTTAACAACTATTCACCTCAGTGTCGGTGGCTAGCGGTGGATATTCACCGAGCCGCGAAGCTTATACTAAAACAGTGAGATAATAAACACCAAAAACAAATTAATTTGGATGATTTCTTCACTTTTCACGGATGCAAACCGGACGCCATTTTCTCTCGAGTTGCTCGGAGGTAAATAGCACAGGATATCCGGAGTTTGACGAGCCAATCAGCGCGCGCCATCAACGCTATCCACTGTTTTAGTATATACTAATCTTGATTATCAACTGTACTTACTGCTTCTCCGTTGCCTCCAGCTCCATCCCAATTAGTACAGCACGTATGAATCACGTGATCGCAAGCCAGAAGGTAACCAGGTGTTGTTATAATTTTGCCCGGTTGTGGAGCTTGATATGTTTTCAGGGTGTTTACAAGTTGTGGTCCGCCAGCCGTCAAGATTGCTCTTGAGCAAACGCCTTGTGAACTTACAAGTGCATGGGCCTAAAATAGAATAGTATATGACAATTTCAATGTGAACTAGAGGTCTATATGGACTTAAATCGGCTGTATGAACCAAACTGGACTGGAAAATAACGCGTTTACTTTTTCCTTACTACTTCGTTAGGTAAAGAAACCATTGCTTTGACAGATTTGTTAACGCACGCGTGTATTCCGTACTTTATTGAAGTTGGTCTGGGGTCTGTTTCTTTGGGACCGTTCTTTTTACATGGGACAGGTCTGACCGGTCAGACCGGTCTGTTACTGGATTAACGTGAGCAAATCGACTGGGCGATTTGATCCAATTGGTACCAGTCCGCGTGCGAGTTGCGCACCTGAAACCAAAACGGATCGGTCTGTGGCGCCGGTTTAGTTTCCGACTAGAATGGTTTCACACCGAAGCAACTTTTTAGCAGGTTGAAAAAAATCGGACCTAACTGGTTCCGTATACGCGGTACGGATAGCAGATGTCGTGTAACCGAGCGACCAAATCCATTTGGAGCCGCCGGCACTTAGTGAACATAATCTGGGACTCTCCAAATTATGGAGGGAAAACACTGTTGCACATGCCAAATTGAGACAATGCTGACAGAGAATTTTTTGAGCTTATGAATAACAGTGAGTCAGCTCAGTAGTCTTTCCAGTCCTCGATCATGGAATTTTATTTACACATCTTAGTAGTACATTAGCCGAAACTGGTAGAATACCGTCTTTTTTCAACAGGCCTAGGGCACTGAGGTCGGCCCTGTCAAGTCGTCCCGATACGGCCCTCCTATCAATACGCCTCGCCTCCTTACGATTAAGAACAAACGAACCTGCTCTGAAGCAATATCTCCAATCCTCCATGAGATCTTGTGTCGTGGTGTAGCGAGAATAGATGACGATGAATCAGTGGAATGAAGCATGTTTTCAAGTTCAACTCGCCTTCTAAAGAAAACAACATAACACCAGAATGAGCGATGTTTGTGTACTTTTATCTAAAGGCCTATTGTATCTTACTGTTCACAAGAGACTAGCGTAGCGTAGCTTGTGTTCCTTGGTTGAGGTCTTATGTCACATTCCCGTCCTGGTGACACTTATCACTTGGCAAGGGAACGTAGCGCTAGTTATTGCGGAAGGACGAATGAAGCAATGTTTTGAAAACCTACCCCAAAAAATCATATAGGGTGCACTACCATCAAAAATACAATGCCAAACAGCAAAGCTTAAACTGGGGAAAACGAACTTGCCGGTATAGCTGACCGGTTTCGGTTCTCCTCTTACGGGTCAATTCCGATATATTAAAATTCTAACTTAGTTCCGAGGCTTAGGAGAATAAAACAAACGAAATAATTTATTATCCAATCATTTATCGATGTGATTTTTTCCCCCTAAACCTCGACGCCAAGTTAAAATCTTAATGTATCGAAATGGGCCTATTCGTGCCGTATTTCCGCTCTGAACTTTACCATCATCGACGTTATACTCCTCAGTGGCGCCCACAAATAGGGTTGACCAGATTATGCCGTCATAATTTTGAGTATGATAGCGAGGAAAAAAGAATCGAGCTTTATGCTCTTAATGCTGGTATAATAGTGCAAGGTTTCTTCGACTTTTTGTGCTTTATAAGAACTTTGCCCAGATCATAGGATTCCCACACAAGATGCCGGCCTAACTAAGTAGCACGTTTAAAGACCAGGCCTAGTTACAAATTAGCAAGTAGTTCCAGTTTTACCTCGGACGAATCGTGTCAATCAACGATACCGAACACCTTGAGATCATCCAACAGCGTCGGATTTATCTACTGTGGCCTTCTTTTCTATGTTAATTGTAATAGTGATGCTATTTAAAGTAGTGACATTTGTTGGGAATGAAGAGTTAGCGCTGGTTTTGTGAAACAATGAGCATAATGTGAAAACCCCTACCCACAAATAAACTGTTTTTTTCAGTTATTGACTCGGATAA
>OZ026600.1:22193763-22261263 GCA_964020085.1 Micromussa lordhowensis | reverse complement strand
CAAACACCTCGAATTTCGTCAAAAATACTCCGCTGCGCGTCGTATTTTCAACTCTCTTCTCGGTGTTTGGATATCCCGATGAAACACTGTCGCTCGTGTTTGATATATTACATGAAATCTTTGAACCTCTTGGCAGGTTATCATTGGCTTGAGACAAACGTCAAGATGCGCTTAATGGGGCTTTCAGGTCCAGATAAAGTACAGCCATTAAGTGAACAAGCAGCGGTGGATGTTGGTGCTGAGCTTCTAGGAGAAACACTAGTGTTTGGTGTGGCAGCTACGCTAATGTATCTAGAATATAATAGAGGAAAGAAGAAGGAGGAGATGAAAGAACAGGAGCAAAATGACAAATTACTTGAACTGCAAACTCAACTCAAGGAGCTGGAACTTTTGGTAGACACAAACGCGGCTCAAGTTCGTGAGCTGACAAGACTTGTTCATAGTAGAGATAGTTAGCTAATTAATAATTGATTTATCTGAGATGAAATCTTTCTTGTTGTACTTCTAAATGTGTGGGAATACCCCACATTTAGATTGTTCTCCGTGGTACCAGGTGCAGTGTCACGTGTATCAGAGTTACATTCACTTGAAGAGTCATAGTTATAAAAACAATTTTTCCTATAAAACTGGTTCATGATTTCTGTCTTTGATAGCTAGATGTAACCTTTCATTTGAACTTGTTGATTACATATTGAATCTTTGTACACAATCAGTCTTTCAGTGTGTAATTCAAGGGTCATACAGAGGGGTCTCTGGCATAGTTCATGTGCGGGAAAAATAGTGAACTATGCATCACAAATATCAGAATTTCATTTTCCCGACTCACTAAAATAAGAAACTAAGGTACCTTTTTTGAATAACTTGCTCTTATGCTAGAAAGAATGTTTGAAGAAAGCAAAATCATGAAAGGCTAAGCAAAGGCTCCTTATTGCAAATTGCATACCTAAATCGCTTTTGATACACCCGCTCAAAGGACACTATTCGAATCATTAAATCAAGCAGTAACTGGGGTTTGCTCAGATCAGTAAGCAGTGCCTTACCTGATTGGAATGTCCTGCCTATTGGCATAAAAAGTTACAGCTTGATTCTTTTAGAATGTTATTATCTTATAGGTTTAAATTTTAAAAAGTAATTTTCTATTTCCCTTTCATTTTATTACTATTTAGATGTCAAATTTCCTTAACTTATTTCCTATTATAACTTATATATCTTAATATAACTAATAGTTAATCTTTGTAGGACCTATTGTAATTAGATTTTAATTTTAATGAGAGCCTCCCTGAAACCATGCATAGTGAAGGGAGCTGGATCCAAAAAGATTTAAGATTGTTATTATTATTATTGTTTCGATAGATGAGTCTAACTATTTGGAGGACTCGTGTCTCAAAATTACGAAGAATAGAGTGGTGAAATCATGAATATCGGTTAGTTAATTCAAGTTCTTCATGACTCATGCAAAACCTTCAGGTCACAGATCACGAAGAATAATTTTTTATATTCATGTTTCATGGAAAATAAAATCAGCTAATCATGCATCACAAGAATACCCCTGTACCACCTTCTAATTCAATTTGATATAATTTAGGCACAGTGGTTGAGTTGGGGTTGTTGTGTTTTGCACTTTGCTGTCACAGGTCCTTTCTCCACTCATGACTACATATTGACATCAGCAAATCACTGCATCTATGTGACAAAATTCTGGAGGTAACCACTTGTGGACTAGCAGCCCATCTATGATGATTACCAGTAGCTGGGGTAGTGGGGGGGGGGGGTACTCCCTATAATGGTCTATGCGGGAGGCTTCGTGTAAAAGGGGTAGGGATTTCACAAGTTGAGGTACATGGATATGAAAGGACTGAAAGAATAGGGAAATCTGTCAAGGGCTTTGAATTAAAGTATTTTGAACAGATGCACCTTAGGGCTGTATCATTTCAGTTTTTAGGCACTGCATGAAAATGACAAGAAGACTTCCTTTTTTGGCGATTTATTCCTAAATAAGGGCCAGTTATGAAAGTACCATATGTGAAAGGGGTACCTTTTTTCAGTTAAAGGTATATGAAAGGGGTAACATTCTGTCAAAATGTTGTGCAAAAGGGTAAGGGGTTAGACCTTGGGGATAGCCTCCCAGTATGGAAATTTGAGTACCTCCCCCAACCCTCCGGGTACCAGTAGTAGTTACTCCTAATCATTTTAAGCTACATCTTGAGCAAGGAACATATAATAATGACCCGTCTGGCTGTGGTGGTCAATGGGATGGAAACAGACATCAGTTTGCACCCTGATACAGTGTATAATGTCTATGATTGATACTGACTTCCCTACCCTTTTCATTTTTCTAGATTGAAGGACTGAATGTGAATGCATATGTCATAGATAGTTGTAATTTCAATCACATAACAAAACTGAAATTGCCTTACTTAGGAAGGAAAAATTAGTTAATACTTCATACATGTAAAGAGAGCTAGCACGAGTCCCAACTAATACATAAATCCTGGCCTGAGAATCAAACTGATACGATATGGGTGCTTATATGGCTACACTATCCTCACTCGGCTCCTCATAACACCCTGTTCAGTCTAGGCAAGAATTAATGGATAACTTGAATACATCATATGTCTATTCACCAATTCCAGGATGGGCTCCTGCCAATTCTGGTTCTTTGCCTCCCCACTCCAGTTATATTTGGTGGGGTGCGGGGGGGGGGGGGGGGACGGGGGAGTGGAGGAAAACATGTTTTAAAATCATCGACAGTTAATTTTCACGATATTATTATTATCCTGATGGTTATTGGGAGCGCTAAATTAGAAACCAGTTGTCAAGGTGAGGAGGAAGGGTTAACAATGATTCAAAAACTTTTAGCATAAAAAGTTGAAGTCCAAAACATTATGGACCTCCTCATGGATGATTTAGACACAGTTAACGGAGATTTTTGTGCCTTTGACGAGCTTTTTAATAGCGGAAGTATTTGAGTTGATCCGTCATGCTATCAATCGTTGCGTGACTTTGTCACTGCAACCTGTGCGATTACTCAGCTCAGGCTACTACATGAAAATATATACCACGACAAATGTTCATTCTGACCAGAACATTATTTGGAAACATAAAAGAGCAGCATTCATCTTATATCAGGCTTCTTTTCACTTCTGCACCTGAATGGTCCTAAATTCGTGCTTTTCTTCCTGGCTTAACAACGTTCAAAGAGGTCACGAACCCGGCAACTTATTTCCGGAAGAGACTGGGGCGACCTTGGTGGTAGCCATGATAGAAGTGCAAATTTCGTGTTGTTTTTGTTCTCAATGCACAATAAGAAACAAATAATTTGTTTTCTGTTTTATGGAGAAGAGATTAAGTGCAGACGAGGCGTGCAGACTGGTTGGAGAGGAACTTGGCATAGAACGATCATGTATTCGACCCTGCTTGGACGAAAGTGACAGCCGTGTTTGCTGTTTGGTAAGTTCTCGTGTTTTCGTTTGGCGTGATTTGTCATGGAATGTAAAGATGAACAATATCTCATGCGATTTCCCTTACGTGAAAACATTCTTCGGTTTTTGTGTGTAGTTTCTGTGTTAGCTTAGGTAAAACCAGCCACAATAATGTTATACGAGAAATTAGTTGAGCCAAGACTTAAATTACTTCATGATGAGAAGTGTTGAAGATATAAGCTTAAGCTTAAAATTTCTGCATCATTAAGCTTAAGTTTCATAGACGTTTCCTCAACTGAATATGACAGGCCCAAAACATATATATATATATATATATATATATCAACGTAACAGTTTTTGACAGGCACATGTACATATTTCTTAAAAAAACTACATATTTCTTAAGTGATAACTACACTTTCAGTTTCTTCAGTGAAGTGTAAATCAAGGAATAGATTTTTACAATAATAAAATATCCAATTCTGCTATATAAATATAGTTCCCAGCTTATGTAGGTGTCAATGAGTGTCAATGTGAAGGTAGGATGAGGGGGGGGGGGGGGGTTACTCACTGACAGGGGCCATATAGGTTTGTGTGTCAGCAAAGGGTATAGCTTTTGGGCAAATCTAGTCTGAAATAGGGTATAGAGTTTCACCATGTTAGTCTGAAATCGAGAAAACTGAGCACGTTTTGCACACTGGTCTGGAATTGTAAAGGGAAATCGTTCCTCTTCAGGTCTGAGACAGGGTACTGATTTTTGGGTCATCTGGGAGAATGCACAACTCTCTTCATAATGCCCAAGGAAGTATCAGTATCACCCCTTTCCCTGACAAAAAGGAGGAAGAAAGGAAGAAATGTTCTTAGTGTTTGGTCAAATAAAGCAGAGCGTGCCTCATTTGTTTCATACGTCGTCCCTAATCTCAAAGTTTTCATTATTCAGGTCCATGAGAGCTGGCTTCAGAGATACATAGCAGGGGTCCTACCACAGGAGGAGCCTGAGCATGTGTCGCCATGGAGCCCCTATGAACATCAGCTCATTTTGCAGCCATCGCACCCTGAACCAGTGGCCCCTTGGATCAGAATCAGTATCCAGATTATTAAGAAGCCAATCAGGAAGGCCCCATTAAGGTAAAGGTTAATATCATTCTGTAATCTCCTCTTCTCTCAAGGGGGAGGTATGACAACCAAAATTGGTCGGTTTGTGGACTGAATCATGATGCCCTGGCCGTTTAGTCTGTGTTAATAATAACAATAATAATATTAGTAATAATAATGATAATAATAATAATGGTTTATTTAACAGATCCACGAGGTGGCTCTTCTCGGTTAAATTACATAATCTACAATGAAATAGATTACATTATTTACAATAAAACTAATAAGTTAGAGTGATGTGTGAAAATATGGGGTAATCCTGAAAAAAATACTAATAGATTTGAAATTACAAATTAATTAATCACTCTGTACTCTATCACATAAAAATTGCCTGGAAAGTCAGTTTCTAATAAATTATGATAAATTGTTAAATAGCTTTGATGCATTATCTTGGAAAGTGCCATTTTCGGTCGGAACCACTTATGTAATGGAATTGCTTGAACACAGTTCCTTGCGGCAGCAAATTTAACTCATTGCAGACGGTATAAAGTCTGCATACGAGCCTAGTGGCTCATCAGGCCAGAGCTTATCCTGGTTTCAGTAGCATAAAGCGACTAGGAGTATTTCTACTCCCCCCTGGATGGGATGCTAGTCCATCGCAGGGTTACCCCCAGCATCAAATTCGCCGGTACCCATTTATACACCTGGGTGGAGAGAGGCACTGTGAGAGTGAAGTGTCTTGCCCAAGAGCACAACACAATGTCCCCGGCCAGGGCTCGAACCCGGAGCGCTCGCTTCGGAGTAGAGCGCACTAACCATGAGGCCACCGCACCCCCACTTTTGCAGACGGCATAGTAAGAGTAAATTGTAGGATGGATAAGATCATAATCTTGGTTTTGACGTTGTTAAAGGCAAGGGTATTCTCCTTAGACCAAACACTTCATCATCTGATTGGGAGATTATGTTTCTACAGTTGTTTAGGTCAGATATTTTGGCATAATCATAGATTGTTGTGTCATCTGCATACTGGAAGCATTTGACATTTAAGTTCTCCTGAAGATCAGCAACATAGATATTAAATAGCACTGAATCCACTGGCACTGGCAGTGGATCTTTAAGAGTAACTGTCCTGATTTGAAACCCATTATCAAAGTTTGCAGGGAGTGATTCAATCAAGTTTATAATTGAGGCATAGTCATCAACATGGTGGATATTGATGCCAATGGTGCGTTTTGCTGTGGATGCAAAGAAATTGTTTAGCTGGTCTGGTTGCATAGTTATTTGCTGTGGGTTCGGATGTAAGATATGAGGAATTACCTTCCACACCTCTTTTGGTTTCCTAGATGACAACATTCATTCCATAAAGTTTCTCTTGGTGGACTTTATTAATTCTTTAAGGTGATTACAGGCCGCATGGAGATTTTCCCAAGTTTCTGTGCCGTTGTTGCTCTATCTTGCTGCAAACCGTAGCCGGTCTCTTTGTTCCTTGTATTTATTTTGACCTAGTATTTTGACTCTTGATACCAACGTTATGTCTGTCAGTGTGGAGGAGATATTCATCCATTAATGGTAAATTGCTTGGGTAACTTTCCAAATAAAGATATTGGCGGCAATCTTTAGTGGAAATTTAGGTTTAGTAGCAATATTATAAGCAATGTTACACTTGTCTAAAGAAGTCTCTGAAACAGACTATAACTTTTAGTTTCCTCCAAAAAGTGCTCTCCATTTCAAATGGAGTTGCAGTGGCCTCATGGTAATCGAGTGGTTCGTGTTTTAGCCCTGGCCGGGGACACTCTTCTGTGTTCTTGGACAAGACATTTTTATTACTCTCACAGCACCTCTCTCCTCTAAATGTATAAATGGGTACTGATGAATTTACTGCTAGGGGAAAACCCTGCAACAGACTAGCACCCTATCCAGGGGGGAATAAAAATACTGCTAGTCGCTTCATTTTACAGAAACTGGTTAAAGTTTCTTAAGGTTCCTGTGATAATCCTACCTTGATCTTAAGGTCTTTGCAATGATTTTCAAGGATAATCAAGGATCATTGAGGCATCCTTTGAGGAACTTATTTTCAAATCCTGGAGAAATGTTCATCAAATCTTTGGGGATGTTGTAGGATCTGAGGAGAGATCTTTGCAGAACATTATGCTAAGATCATTGCAAGATTCTCAGGGTGGGTTTCATTAAGGGTCAGGCATTGGGCAAATTGACCGGCTGTGAGGATGCTTTTGCCCGCCTAGTTTGACTATCTAGAGGAAAGTTTTTCTTATGAAGAAGTTCAGTTCAAAATGTTTTGCCCGCCTATGAAAACCAGTCGTCCTGCTGTTGAAAACGTTAATGAAACCCCTGGATGCCCAATTTGAACAAGGAAAGTCATTATGGTAGTGAAGTGTCTTACTAAAGAACACAGCACAATGACCCTGGCCAAGGCTTGAACTTGATTGCTTGACCAAGAGACCAAGGCACCTACTTCTAATTTATTAATCATTAATTAAATTATCCTAAATAATTTCAGCTTTCCTGATGCTTTTGAAAGAGGAGTGGATGATAGAGGTAAAGGTACTGTCTTGTCATTTGCCGAGCTCATGCAGTGTGTGGGTGTCCATAATCTCCGACACAGTTGGGAAAGTGCTTTGGACAGTTACCCTTGTGCTGTACATCGTGTCCTGCCAGCTCCCATGGGGAAGACATCAGATAAGGTAACACTACCTACAATACCCCCATCTGTTTACATTGATATCTAGACCTGCTTCTTAGAGTGAGTGTCCTCCAAAAAGTGGGTCCCTAGCATGTAATATAGTTTTGACCACCTCCCTAAGTAGTTCTGCGGTATAGATGATAATGTTTTGATTATAAATGTTTCCATTCTACCTTTACTTTTCTCCCTCGAACTTCGCAAAAACATGCCATCAAGGGAGACATTTGCTTGGTAGCCACTTTGATTTTAAGATGTCACAGTCGCTAGTTTTAATAAAAGTCAATAGATACAGCGGAGATAGTAGTGATGGATGAAAGTGCTATAAAACGAGAAGGGAAACATTGTTGAAGGTTCAAATCCCGGCTTCTTTGTTGTATGGTCTTCGGTAAACAACCCTCTTGCAAACGCACTAAGGTTAAAACAACTGTCTGTCTGTCCATCTGCAAGTCCCAAGGTTCATTATGAGTACTTAAGCATCTGAAGAAATAACTTTGATTTTGTTTGTATATGCGCTTAGCCCAAAATTTGGAATTCTCTGAACAGATACAGAATAACAGCTCGGGTGCTACTAACGAATTTAGCTACATTTTATTTACTTGTAAATAGATTTTCATATTTGATCCTTAGAATTGATTTTAATGTGTTCTTGTTACAGAATGTACTTGATGAAATACTTCTGCATGCATATGGTCTGTCGGCAAGACACTTGTTTCCAGATCCAGAGAGTTCAGAGCATGGTCGTTTTGGATCAACCGCTGAACGTGATGCGTTTGACGATTTTAAAGAGGAATCGGAGGGTTCATCATTATCACTGATAATGAAAAAGAATGTGGTTCCATTTGTTTGTGCTCTGGAAGGAAATTCAGCTTACTTTCTTATTGAACCTTATTATCAACACAGCCTTCATAACATGGTAACGTTTAGCCCGTCTGTATTGTCAGGCTCACATATCAGGCCTTTGTTTATGATTTACGAGCTCCTTCATGCTCTTCACTGGTACCACAGCCGTGGAATCACCCATGGTGCGTTAACCCTTCACAAGATTAAAGTTAGTCAAGGATTGTGGATTTACCTTGAGTCACCTGATTTTTTCCGCACTTGCAGTTCGAACCTTTCATCATCTGAAGTTGAAGCCGTTTTGTGCGGTAAAGCTACCACAAAGCCACAATTAGGCCCAAATGAACCATTGGCTTCTAATTGCACTAGAGATGATTTACCTAATCTTGTTGAGTTATGGGTGCATGGTAATATTAGTAACTTTGATTACCTGATGGCTCTGAACTTCTTAGTTGGGCGTCGGCTCGGAGATCCAAATTATCATCCAGTGTTTCCATGGGTGACGGACTTCTCTGTCCGAGATGGAGGATACAGAGACTTAAAGAAGTCCAAGTTCCGCCTCAACAAGGGAGACAGACAGCTTGATGTGACATACAAAGCTGCGCTGTTTGAAAGCCAGGAAGGCGCGCCTCCGCATCACGTGTCGGACGTACTGTCTGACATTACGTATCACGTGTATCTGGCGCGAAGAACTCCTAAATCAGTTCTCTGCGATCACGTGAGATCTAACTGGGTCGCCAATGAGTACCCATCCAGTATGGAGAGGTTGTACCACTGGACACCAGATGAATGCATTCCACAGTTCTTTTCTGATGCTACTATCTTCGAGTCGGTTCATGAAGACCTTTCTGATTTGGAGCTACCGTCATGGACGACATCTGCAGAGGAATTCATTCAATGGCATAGATCTGTTCTGGAGAGCGACGCAGTGTCTGCTAATCTCCATCACTGGATTGATCTGACATTTGGGTACAAACTTGCTGGCAAAGCAGCAGTGAAAGCTAAGAATGTATACCTCCATCTCATTGACAAGCATCAGTCCCTGAGTAATCATGGTGTCGTGCAGCTATTCACAGAGCCTCACCCAGACAGAGCGCAGCCTCGTTTGCCACACTTGAACACTTTGCTTCTTGGACGAGGAGACCATGAAATGGTAGATGGCAAAGTCATACGAAGCATGGTCCGTCTTAACAGCGAGCACATGGCAGAGAAGTCTTCTGGACTAGAGGATTCTGTTATGTCTGTTGAAAGTGTCAACGAGAACGATTTTCTTCTTGGTCATCAGCCGAAAGAAAAACGCAATGGAGGAGACCATAACAGCAAAGCAGTGCCAGGTAAAGAGACTACCAACGAGGACGAGGTGTCGAGAGGCGCACAGTTTGAGGCAATAGTCATTCCCACGAAGTACAACCCGCTAGAAATGTTGGAAAGGTTTCAAGCTCTTGAGAAGTTCAAGAACCAGTTTGGCCCCAGAAGTGTAGCAGGTGGAAGCAATGAAGACGGAAAGGTTAGACTAGTGCATGTACTACAATATCTTTCAGCTGGCAACATGCTTAGAAAGTGTAAATAGTAGCAACTACGTAAAATGAGTTTTCGACTGTAGAGGTGTGGTTACTATGCGGGAAGTTGCAGTCATTGTATAATCTAGTTTTGTTGCGTAGATTATTCGCGCGTCATGTGGGCTAAACTGAAGCCATTAATGGCAACAAGTGTCTAACTAAACAAAATAGCAGACAATTTTAATCTCAGAAGATAGTAGAAAAAGCACAGATTTGACAATTGTTAGCACAGAGGGAACACAAATGGACTAGGGTTTGCCTGCTCAGTGTCTTTGTAGTTTCTGCAAGCCTTAGTTATTTTTCTTCCTTCTGGAAAAAGGGAAGAGCATACGAACGGACTTTTTAGGGTACTTCATCGTGGCTGTAAGAAAGCTGAACTCTTTTAGGAAGCAGTGTCTGTTTTCGTCAGACTCATCATATTCGCTTTACTGATGTAGATACGTTTCTTTCAATGTTAGCTATAAGAATTAGGAGGTGCACCCATTGAGGTGCATCCATTATTATTGTTGTGCGAAGAAATATTATTTACATGAATCTTAATTATTGTTTCCCAAACTCATCAATAATTCATCAAGCTTAAACAAAGGAAATCATGACCGTGACAGTGTTTGGATATCTGATCTTAATTATCATACATTTTTACAATTTTATTTATCTGTTTTCTCCTTACATGTAGTTTTAGTTTCGATTGAGACGCTGTATGAAACACTCAAGGCAGTGTTTGGCCACATTTCCAAAATACTCCGCTGCGCGTTGTATTTTCAACTCTCTTCTCGGTGTTTGGAAATGTGGTCAAACACGGTCTTTCGTGTTGAATATATTATGTCAACCCTCAAAGAGTGTAAGAGACCTGTTAAGAATTCCTATTTTTCATGTCACTTTTTTCCACTAACAGCGTGCGGAGAAGACCAATTTTGGTAAACTGGTTCAAGCGGACATGATTAGCCTCGGATGTGCAGTAGTAGAGATGCTAATGCCTGGCAAAGTACAGCTATCCACGTGTGGTCTGACGGGAAAACAGAGGGAAACCGCCATTGTTAAACTTTGTGAAACAAACAGCAAACTCCTTCCGAGGTTTGTAAAGCTAACCGAAAACATTTTGTCATGAAAATGCTTAACCAAGAGCAGTGATAATAAGCTGATAACTAGACGGGTGAGAATTATGAAGTGAAATCCTCTCTGCATAAACTTAACTCTTTGGGAACTTTCTTAACTTTTCCTGAGTTGACGTAGCTCAAAACGTCAGCTTTTCAAATACTACCGCAGAACATAGTTTACATTTAGTATTGTCAAGTTGATAATCTACGGTTTCATTTGCTCACCGAAGTGGCTTAAAGTATTTTTCTTACTTTTAATTAAAGAGTCACATTTCACCCTTGCTCACCATGGAGTCTCCAGTAGCTTAGTGGCTAGAGCATCCGGCTAGATCACGGAGAGTTGGGGTTCAAATTCCATCTGGAACTCGGATTTTTTTCGTGGTTTTGATGCTATTTCTATAATTTAATATCCTTAGTTTTCCATATCATTAGTACTGGCTCAGAGTCAGAATTAAAACATGACTTTGACCTTGTTGTTGTGTTCATTAGGTATGCTCGAGCTGCCGTTTACGCTCTTTTTAAAGGAGTTTGTTTGTCGGCTGAAGGTGACACAGTTTCCCATGATGGATGGCTGCCTCCTCTGACAGCTGATCTGCTGCTGCAACCTCATCTAGACTTGTTCCCTTTTCCTTCATACTTCAAAGCTTTGCACGAGTTCCTGGCAGCATTCTACCACTCCGGGAGAAAAGCAGATGGGAACGCTCACAAGTCCAAACCACAGGACAGTTTGACATTTCTGAGAAATGAAGTTGGTTACACTGTGGAGCAAGTGGGCATAGCGGCTTCGTTTCTTCCAGATTTGCTTCCCATTGTGGATGATGAAGGCATCAAGCTTCTTCTGTATCACTTGGATCCGCTATTCACTTGTTTACAGACGCGGCTTCACGCTTGCACGCAGCTTTTTGACATGCTAGCGCAAGCTCTTGGCCCAAAGAACACAATGAAGACATTCTTGAAATGCCTGCTTAGCCTGTTCGACTCTCACGCCCTGGAAATGTACGAGGTTATCACGAAACAGACGTTCCTGTCTCAGATCATAGTTCGCTTTGGACTGGATGGATTTCTGAAACATTTTATCAGCTTTGTTGTTGACGCTGTGGCATTCAAGTCCAAAATGGAGTCAAAAGCTGGGAAAGGAGATAGACTATCCATCCTCAGTGGAGAGGGAGTTACCTCAGAGATTCCTGTTCCAGAAATGGAGTACAATGCAAAAGATGTTGCATTGGACATAGACGATCTGGATTTTCCTGGCAGCTTTCTGAGAGAAGGATCCGAAGATCGAGACGTTCAGATTGGATTAATGAATATTGAAGATCTGGACACCCAGGGAGAATTCGCAGTGACCCGCCAAAATCTGGATCAAGTTGAAGATGACGACGATAAAGATGACGAGATTGCTGAGCAAGTGACGCTCTTGCCCAGAGGCATTATAGACGAGGAAGGCGATGGACGATTGTTTCAGGGACACATATCAGGTGATGATGATGATGACGATATTCCTGTCACTGATGAAATGGATGACGGAAGGCGGTTAGGGAATGTTGCCGGCGTTGACAACACCCGTGATGTAGATATTCAACAGCAAGGTGTTGTTGATGGGGCGCGTGACGAGGAAGACGGTTCTACTTCGACTTCTGCTGGTGCAGTCAATGGCTATGCCGACAATATTGACACTGTTAAGGTTGACGACAAAGAGCTTCAGTCAGAGAATGATCCCGCGTCTGGTTCAATCCAGGAGAAACAAATGCTTGTAGAGTTCGAAGCCAACGATGGCGGTGTCCTAGCAACGCACGTGCTGCGAAGCGAAAAAGAAGATCTTGATGCGAGAAATGGAGACGTAGAATTACGAGAGTTCGACCCGTCAGGCACAGAGAGAAACGACGTTTCTGAATCGTTAGCAGAGAAGACAGGACGCGGCATTGGAGTGAACGACATATTGGCAAGAAGTGTGATACGCCAAGGAAAACCGAAAGACGAAGAAGAAGTGAGGGGTGAGTTCAACGAGGAAGATGTTCGCGGCGAAAATCCTGACGAGGTCACTGACGATGATAATGAGGAAATTGAAGAAGCAGAGGGCAGTGGGGCAGAAGATAGCCTTGAACAGATACGATTACCGGTCGAGCAGACTGATCTGGCTTTTGAAGAAGACGGGGAAGATTCTTCTGGCGACGACGATTCACAAAGCAATGCGATCGTAGACCCAGAAGACGAAGAGGTTCCAAAGGACCAACCGTCAGCCTATCAAATAAAAACATTCTACAATCCCACCAAATATAAAAACATTCCGCAGGAAAATCAGGCCCCAAAACAACACGACGAGCTGACACCTGGAACCATATCAGGCATCGCAGCGGAGAGCATCGTGTGGCTGGCCCCTCGTCTGGGACCTGTCCTCACATCCAAGCACATTGCCAGTCAGTTGTTGACCATGTTGCCGCACTGTTACTTGGGATACGTGGGGTCGAATGATGACGATGACGACGCCAAAACGGTCAACGATAGGAATGCCAAGTGGCTATTGTATTGTTTGAGTAATTTCTGTACGCTTTATGGCGAAGCATTCATGTTGAATCAATACCTGCCTTATATCAATAAAACGGTGAGTCACTAACGACATAAACTTTTGTAATGGTAACATTAGGGAGTACTCACAAGCCACGACGGGGACGATAACAGCAACAGAGAAATGAGAAAAAAAAAACAGCTGTGAACATTGTTATGATATCTAGGTGCATTTCTCAGTCGTCCTGTGCAAAAACACAGTGTGAAACTTAACAAATTGTGTTTTAGCCTAGAAACAGGCTCACGTTTGGGAAACACACATGACAGCGGCGCAGCCGCGAGAAAAGTGACTTTCTTGGCGCCTCTTCACCAGACTCCACCCCGCCTTATAGCTTCGCTCTTTGTCGCTCGCGGGTGTGACTCAAAGGTGAGCCTCCTTGCAGGCTGATTGTGCTTCATTTGGAGAACATCATCCATGACTGGGAATTGTCTATGTTCTATTTGGAACTGCACGATATGCTTGCATTTTTAGACTAACTGAATAGATCTGTAGCTATCTCGCCGTCACCATCGTGGGTACGTAAGATGAGTACGTGAGATGTAATTGATACTGGTACTATTGATACTTGATACTATTGATACTGTTTTGCTTGGTTCCGAAGATTTAGTTCGTTACATCTGTTTTTCGTTATAGCCGTGATTCGTTATTCCCGTAACTTAGATTTGACAGTCATTGCAATTTATCAAGAGATTAATAATCCAAAGCCTTGTTTATGAGACACGGATTGTGTTCTTTAACGTAATTTTCAATCTCTTTAGATCAGAGGAGTACAAACCAAGGTGACACAGAGAGGAGAAGCTGCCCTTGCCGGAGTCTTGTCACTTCTTAAGTACTGCATTCCTTATTTATCTCGCGACACTCTGTCCAGCTACACTGAATCTGAACTCATGACTGGTGTCTTTCAGCCAGTCATCCGTATCCTGTCATCCTACAACCTGACATTCCCAGGCGGTGTAACAGCGCGTCAGGCAATCTGTCGGAGCTACATAGATGTCCTAACAGTTGTGTGTTTAAAACTTGAAAGAGAGCTGGCCCGAGAGAACATGACCGCTCCTCTGCAGCAGTTTTTCTCGTGTTTTGAGCTGGAGCGAATGAGAACGATCAAGATGAATGGGATGGAAGGGAAACCCTCGTCCGTGGAGCACGAAGCTAGTTTTGGTACCGGAGAGGAATTCGAAGGGGCTTCAGAGGGAAGGGATGAGAAGGACACGTCAGGTGAGTGTATACAGGGTGATTCGTTATTATGAATGATAACCGCTGACCTCTTCATTGCGGATAAAAACCTTCTTAACTCTTGCAAGTAAGGAGAAGAGAAAAGAAAGTCTGTCTGAGCCAAATCGGAAAGGAACAACAACAGAGAGTCACAGCTAGTGAAAATGAAATCAAACCATACTCTGAAAAAGCAAATGAACCACGAGAACATGGGATCGGAGTTCCTCACTTCAGTCAATTTTTCCTTCCGAACGCATTGGCGACCGCACTAAACTTGCATTTGTAATATTTTCTCTTTTCAGGCGTGGAGGAAAACGAGAGCGCTAACGAGACTCAAGAGGAGCTGTACAACACACCGGTTTACGAGGAATTATGCCAGACGTTCTCTGCCGCAATAGCTCATCACGCTTTTGTCCCTCTGTGCGGGATCATGGGAAGCAAATACATGGAAAGCTCCCTGCTCAATCACGACCTCATTTGGAACTTGTGCTGCAGTCATGATGTCCAGCTGTCTCACCCCACTTGTGAAGATACCAGAGCATCCGAGGACGAGGAGGACGGAGAGGAGAATGGCAACCACACGACTGGTGTCGGAGTATTTGACGTGGATTCTTCTCCTGCGGTTGGCTCACGTGGTTTGGATAACACTGCTGATGAACAAATACAGGATAAGAAAGGAAGCAAAGAAGGGGGAAAGTTCAGAAAAAGGCATAAGCCACCCATGTGGTTTATTGGCAGAAAACTTTCCAAAGCAAGGGACGTGCCAACTAACTTGTAAGTTATGTTAAAAGATAAAATGCCACTGATAATTGCGAGATGTATCACATCTGGTGGTTAGAGCGAAAACCAAAACCAATCGTGACACGCTCGTACTCGTTTTCCCGCGCTTTCCGTCAGCTACACGTAATTACTTCGAGTTTTGATTGGCTGGCTGTATTGCTTGTGTCCTTTGCGACTGGCTAGATTGGTTTTGGTTTTACGACCCTCAATTGAAAATCGTTCTAGCCTACGGAATGGAGTTTGAAAACCAGAGCTGGTAAACTAATTTTTTAATGATAAAAGAAAACGGTCGAAAACCTCTAAATGTTAGGTTTCAAAAAGCCAGAAGTTTTCCTTGTAAGGGCAGCATTCACACAATCTTGTTTTGTTAGGAAACAGAAACCACGAAAGAACCATTCTAGTTCGTGGATTCAGTAAAATATAACACGTCGAGTTTCTACTAACAGAACGCTGTTATAACTGAATGTAGGAACTGTTTCTTTGATTTTGGGGGCATGAAACTGATGATCTCTTGAGCAAACGTTTAAAAACACTGATACGGATGCCATACTCTGTGGTAAACTAGCGACAGCGTAATCTTTCATTCACGTTTCTTCAGTGACAAGTTAGACTACTCAACCGAAGCGTTTGTACTGATTAACGCTCGATTGCAATGGGACACATTGTATTTTAAGTGGATTCAAAGTCGAAAACGAACAAAAACGTTCAACAAAGAGGTTTTCTTAGCTTTAAAATCATTTCTTGCTATAACCTATCACTGTATTTTCAAACCAAGTGTCTGCAGACCCATCCAAGGTAAGTCGATATCTTAAACCAATTTAACCCCAGTACTTTCTATCGTCCTGTGACTGACTTCTCTTATCCTGGATCTCAGCCATAAAGGAATTTCGTCTTGTTGTTTTTGGCAAGTACAGTAAAACACGCGTGTAAGAACCTATGTTTCTCGAAGTGTAGTTATTAGCAATTCAAGCTAACTAGGTTCTTAATTAGGTTCTTAATTTCTATGAAGGAGATAGAGGTGTTGATTGCCAGAAAAATAGATAAACTTGAGTTTGGTACTTATATATACAGTATTTATTCACAACTGTATTATATATTTTTGTTGTAATGTCAAAATCAAATTCCTTGGTTACAATGTTTATCATGAATTAACTGTAACCCACATACAACAACCTGCTGGATCGTACTTGGCTAAACAGGTTCTTATATTTTGGGTGTTATAATGGCAAATTTCTGCCAGCAGGTTCTTAAAGCACTAGGTTCAGTTTAAGAGGTTAGTTAGCCTTACCCTGCAAGACAGAGGTTCCCTTCTCTTTCTGCTCGGTGAGAGACGTGCAGAATGAAGTCACTGTCTCCAGGGGTAAGTAAGCCTGTTTAATCGATTCAAGCGTCAAGGAAAACTTCACAGCTCTCTAGCTTGGTGTGCCGGCCAAACTAGTTTTCCGGTTCAGCTTTTTTGCCCTGTGTCAAATCATTTGCAATTCGTATTCTTTTAACAGGCCCTCATCTTCCTCCTCGGACCAATATCTTCGTGGTAGCTGGCTCACTCACTGGGAAAACCAACTCAGTACGTATAATTATTCGTAATTTTTTAAAATGTATGAAATAGGAAAAAAACTGAAAGCGCGCGTTTACATCGGCTGATATAACACGCTTGGGCGAGGTTACAATAATGAGAAAGTTTGTGTGAACCCGACCACATGCTAAAATGTGTACACATTTCAAATCGGTCTCACGCACGCTGCGCGCTCGTCCAATTTTGAATTTTTGTACTCCATTACTCCCTGAATTGTACTCCAACCGGTCAAGTTATGAGCAGTCATCCTGAAAACTTCAGTAAGGGAGCCTTTTCGGCTTAGACCGTCGTGCGCGAGGGAGAGAGTTGGCCGCGCGAAATCCTGGCCATTTTTTCTCGCGGTTTTCTTTCGCGTCATTCTCGACGGACGAAGCGAAATAGGTACTAGTTAGGAAGTACTTGGGTGGAAAGAATGAACAGAATTGTCAAATTTTTCGCTAATGCTGCTTTTTTTTCATTCAGGTGTCAAGGGCAGGGTAGGAAACAGGTTTAGCCTTCAACAAGTCAAACTGCAGACATTTACTGGTGAGTTTCCCGGTGAATAACTGCTTATTATTTATCGTCTTGAACAAGTCTTGTAATATTTGCAAGTGAAAAATGACCTTCACATTTAACTGAAGCAGTGCTTCAAGAGAATCCGTAAAATAATTGTACACGGGAGTTAACTCGTGTTTCTATTTTGTTTGTTCTCGACAACAGATTTCAAAGATCCCTTTTGTTTGGATCGTTTTCCTGTTGCTTGTTATTTGTGTCAATAGTACATGACCACATTGTGTGTTTTCCTCTCCTGTTGACTCCTGTTGACGAAGGCGCTGATTTAAATCGAATTTTACCCAGTATTGATAGCGCTTTGTCGGAGTGTAAACTACATACGAATAAAGGGGGCAAGTTTCTAAAGAAACTGTGGTGCTGCGTCGGTGGGGAGTATTACAAGATAATTTGGTTTTATCAACTGGGTTGATAATGTGAATTGTCCACCGTAAAGAGATTCGGAAGCTGACGTTTCGAGCGTTAGCCCTTCGTCGGATTCGCTCCGACGAAGGGCTAACGCTCGAAACGTCAGCTTCCGAATCTCTTTACGGTGGACAATTCACATGATCAACCCAGTTGATAAAACCAAATTATCTTGTAAACTACATAGTTATCTACCTGATGAGTGTGGGTTGTTACTGCGCAGGTCACAGTGGACCAGTCCGATCAGTGTATGTTCAGGACAATGAACACTGCTTTCTGTCGGCTAGCAAAGACAAAACTGTCAAGTTGTGGTTACTAAGCAACCATGGTGATGGCACCGCCCAGTCGGCATGCTCGTGGACATATTACCAGCACACGCGACCCGTGTTCCACGTGGGAATGGTGGAGTCCTTGCGGCAAGCTGTGTCCTGTGATGGCAGTCTTCATGTAAGTTATCATTATTGTGTCGTTATGGCCCAGTTATTTATGTACATCCATGCATCGGTTAAGGTAGAAACCCTTATCGCAGAGGGTGGACGGTGTGGGGTAGAGAGAGGAGATCTTGTCATTTACCTAAACAGTTTCCGTTAAGAAATAGAAAACATGTACCGTGATTCTATCGAGTTTTAGTATAAATCGGCTTGCGTTCTATCACGATTGGCGTTCTCTGATTGGCTACGCTACTCACTATCTGTTCTGTTGTAGATTGTGAGTAGCGTAGCAGTGAGCGCTTGTTAACAAAGTGGCGGCCGCTTCTTTGCATTTTTCGAACTGTCTGTGAAGAGAATTTAGATAAAGTTTTGAACGACTAATAGATTTATACGAAAACAATTAGATTATTCGCTGGAGACCTCATAGAAACACGAGCGGAAGCTTGGGAACAACGAAAAATGCTGTGGGAACACAAACCTACAGGCGACTGTTTCTCCTAAACTTCCACCCGTGTTTCTACAACTCGACGTAAACACGGAGAACGTGTTTTCTATTTCTGTTAGAAACTTCCGCGACGAAACAAAGAAAACAACTTGTTTACTTTGATCATTAAAATGTAAATTCTCTTTGTGCTATTTTCTAATTTGTTTTAGAAAATAACCCAAAGCAAATACGCACGCTGATTGGTTTAAAACCGTGTTTAACTCGATAGAAACACAGAACTAGCACGAGCTGTTGACGTAATGATGGCGCGAACAAAGAGAATTTACATTTTGGTGATCGAAGTAAACAAGTTGTTTTTCTTTTTCTTCGTCGAGGTATTTTCTAAAAGAAATAGAAAACATGTTCTCCGTGTTCCTATCGAGTTATAGAAACACTCGTGAAAGTTTGGGAGAACTCGAAAAAGCTATGGAAACACTCGCCTGCGGCTCGTGTTCCCACAGCATTTCTCGTTCTCCCAAACTTCCTCTCGTGTTTCTATAACTCGATAGAAACACGGTACATGTTTTCTATTTCTTAATTATTTCACACCTCGTTCACAGCTGCCTCTTTTTCGTGTGCGTCTCTCTCCATCCCTCCTCTGCACTTATCAATCAGTCTCAAAAGTAATTAGCTTCACTTGCCCCGCCCATGTCGTTTACCTCAAGATCAATTCTTGTTTCAGTTATGGGACCAAGTGTCTGGTGATTGTCTCCGAGTCTATGACCAGCCAAGGAACAACCCCATAGCTGCTATGGCAACGCTTCCAGCACCGAGTCAGTGCGTGGTGGCGGCCATGACTGAAGGAACTGCCAGGTAAGGAGAAGAGAGAAGTACCTAATGGAGGTGATATGGGGCCCCTTTTTCCAAAGTCTGGGTAGTTAGGTAACCGGTCCCGAGAAGCTGTTTTGTTAGCCTCGTTTACATTCAAGATCGAGATATTAACAGTTTTGAAATTCCATCAACAGAATAATTAGGAAACAAAGCAGAATCGACTGGTTTTTGAGTTCAAAACCGCACTACTATTGCTTAGATTTGGATCTTAATATATGGCTTCGGGTCCGTAAAGCTGCTGGGACTCTCAAGAAAGGGGCCCCTGGTAAAAGGCCTTTTTTGCGGTTAACTTTTTCATTTGCATTGCAGTATAATTGAGAATGTTTGTGAAGCATGATTCGAGATATTTTGTAGTTTCCGCCGAAATTGCCTCGCATCCACGCTGGATTACATTGAAATGCAAACGAAAAAGCTAACCGCGAAAAGTGCCGTTCGCAAACGTTGTTCTAATGCAACAACCAAAGTAAAAACAGACATGCACAGACAAGGAAACTAACGATTAAGCAAACGAGAAGTAACTTAAATGAATTGGATTGAATTGAAATTAGCTAAAATAGTTCTGGAAGATAGTTTTTTTTCTATTTTTGAGTGCTTTTGTCGTGCCGTGAAAAAGTTGTAGTCTTGAAAACCGTTACCTACGAAGTAAGGAATCGAAGTTTCATTTTCACGTGGCTTGAAATCTCATTTTCAAACACTGCTGAAACTGTTGGTCTGTTAGCGTCTTGTAGTTCTATTCATATTGTTTGGCGTTGTTTTTCAACGCGTTTCTTCTCATTTTATAATTTGCATTGCAGATTCCTTGATGTTCGTCAGCATAGTTTTGTTGCAGAGTGGAAAATTACGACCAGTACTGTGCCAGGTAAGTTATTTAGTGTTCCTGTCTTCTGTTCCGATCTCATAAGAATACTTGAGACTGATCTTCAAGTAATCCGCTCCAAAATTTTGCCCATTTTTTTGCCAGATAAGGCCTATGCATCACAACGTTTCACGTTAAAGACCTCATCGGAAGTTGAGAGACCAACCTTAATCAAAATGGAATTCGTTCACTTCTTGACCACTTTTTGGGATGTCAAAATTTGTGAGGAGATTGCGTGACTCACATAACGGCTGTTTTTGAGGAAGTGTTGGCCGATACCCTGTGCGGAGGAGACAATACCTTTGTCTTCAGCTTTGATAATCTGACTTGTTCCTGACTGTGGGATCCCCGAAAAGACGGGAAGATTATCTTCAAATCTTTGACACTTATGTGTACAAATTTATTCATAACACTTTGTTTTCTCTGCGTCACTTCTCAGGCACAGTGCGTGATGTTTGTTGTAGTCCCGATGGGCGATGGATCGCTTTTGGTTTCTCAACTGGCCTCGCTTCCGTGCTGGATATCCGGGGTGGACTGCTTCGTAGTCAGAGGCGCGCTCACACAGGCGACATCTTTCAGGTACAACAAGTCCAACAGGTTATGCTCTGTCATTTCCTGTTCTAAGCTCCTCCTCTATGACCGTAATCCTATTATTGTTCTTTCCGTTTCTATTAAGCTTCCCTTCTCTTTCTAACATGGTACGCCAGGATATTTGCTGAATAGGACAATGATTATTTGGAGGCTATTGTGTTTTAAAGCCATTCGATACGATTTTGCTAAAAACTCTTCTTTGAATGTTAAATAAAGACAGAATATTCACTACGCTAATTTTCATTTGTGCCATTTGTGCTGATTTTTGAATTTGATTAAACTTCTTTCTACCAAAAAGGCCTTAAAAGAGGGCTCATTAGAGTTACCGCCTTTGGGAAATCACAAACAAGACAGTTCGCTCGCTGGCTAGAACTTGTTCACAGCCTCTTGATGTCTCCAATTTTTATCTTATTTCATGACAAACAGCTGCTAACTTTAGGAAGGATATCGGTAGATATCGTAATTTCCTAGGCTGGTCAGTTAATCAATCCAGCACAGAAAATGTTTGTTACATATTGAGCTTTTTTCTTGCAGGTCAAGGCCTTTTCAAATACGTCTTTTGTAACATCTTCTGTTGATTCTGGGTTGTCGTTGTGGAAGGATGACGGGTTACGCCTGAAGGCAGTTAAAGGTAAATACTCAGTGGACCTTAACACTGATGTGGAGATCGTAATCTCCAAATATAGACACCATCCTTTGTTCTGTTATAAAACTTCTTACGCTTGAACATCTTTTGCCTTTTAAGACACTGTACCTCTCTCAGCCTAGGCGTAAAAAAGGGTAGTGACTAACATCACTATCTACGGTTATATTAAGCAGTGACTAAGTAATTGCAAAAATAAAGCCTGGAAAAAATAATCAGGCCTGAACGGGATTCAAACCCAAACCTCTGCGATACCGATGCAGTGCTCTACCAACTGAGCTATCAAGCCCACTGGGAGCTGGTGACTTTGTGAGTTTGAATTTACACCCGCATATGATCAAGGTATCAACTGAACATATCAAATCATATTTCCATGATAAAGACATCACAATGAAACTCATTTCAAGCGAAGGACGTTTGCAACGGGATTCGCTTTGCGCGAAAGTAAATAGACCCTTTGCATAAATGGCGTTTAAATTTGAATAACAACACTTATACATCCTAAGCCTCACACTCATGTGAAAAATCCTTTGTCTGAAAACATGAGCACGAGGCTATGGATGTATAAAGTATTGTTATTCAAATTTAGGCGCAATTTATGCAAAGGGTCTATGGAAGTCGGGAGCGAGCTAGTGAATAAATGAACTGTCTTGAGGTGGGTCACAAGTGGTTAAAATTGCTTTTCATTTGGCAGGACCAAGCGACCCTCTCCCCTCCCTGCTGGTGTGGCGTGATCATGTGATCTCCGCCAGCATCAGCGGCAGGATTGGTGTACACAACTTACAAGAAGATCTATCTGAGGTGAGTTTGCAAGTTATTTTGTTTTTTTTCTGAGCTTAGCCCTTCTTGTTTCCTTCGTTTTCTCCCGTCCCAGACTCCCTACCACGCGGTCGCAAAACTTCGAAAGAGCATAGAAAATCGAGGATTCAACCAAATACAAACGTTTTTTTCGCAGAAATGCTTAGAATGACAAGTAGTTTCATTTTATTCGCATAAACGTTTTGGGGCTTGGGTGCACTTTAACAGTGACTAATTGCGGCCCGATCTCTACCGGGACGTCTGATCAGTGATAATGGGGAATGTCACATTAAGGTTGTCACACAAGGCTTTTAATTTGTGAATCACGTAATGATAGAGACGTTGTGTGACGTCCCAAGTAACGGTTGCGATAGGAGTGCCGTTCTTAGCACGTAGTTTGTTATTCATTTCGGCGTCCAGGCCATTTAGGAGTTGCCTTTTGCCGCCCTCGGGGGGGGGGGGGGGAGGGTGGGGACTCCAATATAAAAAGGACAGGGGTGCTCATGGTACCTTCCTCTTAGGGTGTTCAGCCTCAGTATTGGGCCGAATAAAATATGTTTGTGTTTGACAGTCAACTGATTGATAATTTTGTGTCATTTACACAGCTTATTTTTTTGCTTCTCGTACAGGATCCTTACGTTAGTTACAAGTTGAGCAATGACGTGTTCCGCGGTAATATCACGTGTCTCGGCCACCTGCCACTCAATCGGCTGCTTCTGATTGGTAGCGATTCTGGCAACATTGTTCTCTGTTCCTAACCAACAAAACCGTTTTATAATATACAGATTGGATACTTTTGTGCATCTTTTTCGTAAAAAAAAAAAGCGTATCAAAAATATAGACACATCGCAAATGATATTAATAGTCGCACCATCTGTGAACGTGGCGCTATATTTCGTGAAAAAAATTATTAACTAAGCAAAAAGAAGAGAGCATCACAGATATTCACATTGGTTTTCCGTTTTCGCTAAAATAAACTTGTATACCCCTTTATAAGATATGAATTTGATTAGTAAAAACAGCAAACAAACTGCGGTTATAAACATAACTAAACTGCGGTTATAAACATAACTAGACAACGCATTACTTCGTGCAGTTATTTTAAAACAAATTAACTTTCCAAAAGTACAACGTTATCCATCTCGACTGGAACAAGTCAATACTAATGTATAGATTACATCAAACAATTGTGTTTGTGAAAGTCCAAGTACGGGGTCGTGCTGGATCTTACTTATCTCGTTTTGTGACGTTTGATGCTTGACCTCTGAAAGGATATTTCAAGAGTAGACTGCCCAGTAAGCCATTCATTCTAATAAAATGTCTGCTCCATTTTCAAGGGAACTTTCTGGAAGGCACCATACTTAATCATCTATTATTTTCTCTGTACAAAGATTTTATCACCTGTAAGAAAAATCAATGGATCAATCGAAAAAAAGAAAGACAAATATAATATAAATTTATAAAATTAAAGTTTATAAAGCATTGTAATAAAATAACTCAAAGCAGTATTAAATGACGGATGTATTTTATGACAGATGTGGTTTAAGTTTTTAGTATTATTAATTGTTATTTTAGTACAAAAAAATACGAAGCTCTTTTCTTCATTATGCACCAAAAAAGAAGAGGTCTGGGTCAAGCTCTTTTCTTCAATATGCGCCAAAAAAAGAAGAGGTCTGGGTCAAGAATGTATCGACAAAGTGAGCCTTTTGAAGGAACCTAATGCGAGGGTGCGCAATTGAAGCTGTTGCTATTTTTTTTAGCAAACAGCTCGTCGCTGACCAGAATTCATTCTCTGAAAGGCTAAAATGTTACTCACCAACAAGCTAGCCCAAGCCATACCATTTTTCAAACCAAAATGATCAAAATCTTTATCCTGATTTATACTAGAACGACTCGAAAACCACACCCTTTGTCGCTGCACATACCCAAGTGATGTAGCTTATACAGCGTGCAACTCTCCCTTCCCGCACCCAATCAAGAACTTCCTGCTTTGCGGTCGATATTTGACATCAGACGGAGAAAATCCATTACAGTGGACCCTCGATTTAACGAACCTCTATATAACAAAGTTCTCGGCCTTAACGAACGATTTTCCTTGCCCCAGTAATAGTAAAATATATGGAAAAGAACCTCGTTATAGCGAACATATTTTGCCAGTCCCTTGGCACTTCGTTACATATGGAGGTTCCCCTGTATTATATATACTTAATTAACGATTGTAGTAACCCCTGTTTGTTATGTGCAGTATAGAGGGATTTTACAGCAGCTACGTGACTGAACAGCTGAGATTATTCTGATACTTTATCCTACACTGCTATGGAAAACACTGATGGTGACACCGGATTCCTGTGATACCCGAGTTTCTAGCTAGTTAGTTTTTTACATTTTTTAAGCCTCCTAAAATATCTGGATTGGCCCGGATTAGGAGGAAGTTAATCAATGAACATGAGAGAATGATTTATAACAAAAGAAAGCTTATTGAACAATTGCACTGTGCTGTCAAGTTCTGTAGTAAGGCAAAATTGATCATTTATTCGCTATTTCGTCTTGCATGATAAAGATCGGGTTACTTAACATGGATTTTGGTATCGTTTCCACTACAATATACTTTGAGTGTCCGGGGAAACTGAAAAGGCGGCATTTAAGTGGGAAGTGACGTCAATGGAAAGCAGGACAAGTGAAGCTGAAGGAAGTGAATAATTGTCAAGTGGAATACCAGTGAAGGGAAGTAGTAACATCCCAGCCGTTATACCAGAAGTAGTTCTCAACAAATTAGCATGGTAGTTTCAAATGGGTTGTCAGGTACTTGTATCTGCCGGAGCCGTTAGACCGGCTTCTGTAGCATCACGTGACTAACTAGGAGTGCTACTACTCCCTCAGGGCTAGTCCCTCACCCGGCCCCTCACAAGTATTAAATTTACCGGTCCCCCCAATTTATTATCTTAGCCACTCTTGGGTTAGTTGAAGAGAGGCAATACTGCGAGTAATGGCGTCAGCTTTGAAGTCAACTGAACAGTTGTTTCCCCGTGACATTAGTTTGCATTCTAATCTTAGCGTAATATTGAAAATATTGACTCTGAATAAGCATAAGAATGGTGTCATTACTCAGAGAACTCCAAGTTCCTCCCATCTGACGTTTATGACGAAAAAAAGAAGATTAGCACCCCGTCTCCAATAAGCGCCGTCCTTTAGCTTCCGATAGTTAATGAGCGGCCCAGGAGCCAAATTATCCAGTTACTGTACAAGGAAGGATGAATTATCTACCAACCAAAGAGATCAAGAGCGCGCGCCTTATTTATTGTTCTTCGTGAATTTGAGTTTCAGAAAATAAGTAAAGTTGAGTGAGTGACGCGAGGAATGCCCGAGGGGTCCTCCCACGCGTGCCATCTCCCCGCCCCTCCCTCCGGAAAAAAAGATTAAACTTCCGGCTATATATTTGCCTTCTGTTATAATCATTGAAGGCTCTGGGACGATATTGCTACACTGCAATGCGCACGAATAATCTCAAGGCTATTTCCGGTTTTCATTTGCATGATTAAATTTTAAGCGTTACATTTACATTAAGTGCAATAGGTCTGTAGGAAAATTTTTTAAAAAAATTCGCCAACAGTTTTATATGACTTTTATACTGGCTCAGAAAGACAGAGACCCCATTGCAAATTGGCTATTGGCAAGGTGTACATTGCTTCCGTTCAACGTATTTTTCAGTATTTTCTCCGTATTTTCAACGTATTTTTCCGTATTTTCAACGTATTTTTCCGTATTTTTTAAATGTATTTTCTGTATTTTCAACGAATTCATTTTCATAGATTTGATTTCAGTCTAATTCATGTTTTTTTCAGTCATAAATTTCCTTTAGGCATGTTTCAGCGCAGTGTCCGAAATTTTTGTCCGAAAATGGTCCGAAATGTGGGAAAAAGTGTCCGAAAATTAAACGTCCGAAATAAAACTCCGAAATTTTAACGCCCGAAATATTTTGCAAGTAATGTATGTGGCTCAGCCCCGAATAGTTGTTGTTCACTCTAGAATTGTTTCAGGCGCGTACATTAATACTTAAGCTGAAATATGTTTTTTGGATTGAGAATCGACTAACTGAGCAACAAGACTTCTGAATTAGAAGATGAGGAAAACAGGCAAGTAAAAGGCTTGGCACAGGTTGCGTTGATTTCGCCTACAGTTTACTCTCTTAAATGGATGGTGACGCACTCTTTTAATTCTTTTCATGAATCACTCAGTCTCCATTTAAAAAACGAAACAAAAAGGAAAACAGAAAAAAATCTGTGCCCTGTCTCAAAAACGAGTACGGTGACCCCCATTTGTTTTTTTTTGTCTTTTCCGGACAAAGTTGATCGGTTTACCTTTCCGCGACATGGCAAGTTAAAAAAAATATGTACGTGGGAAAATTTGGGGCGCGGTCGTCCTTAATCACTCTCCCTGTTCTGAATGTGTTTGAGGATTATTTTATTACCTGATAGTAGTTAACGATTGCAAAGAAAATTCAGTGGCCACGTGCTTCGCAGGGCAACTTACATTTGCCGGAAGAATCTAGATCAAGAAAAGTAATGTAATAAAGGGAAGGATGGACGTTACTAAAACGGGGAATGGGGAATGGGGAATGGGGAATGGGGAATGGGGAATGGGGAATGGGGAATGGGGAATGGGGAATGGGGAATGGGAAATTGAAAATGGGAAATTGAATTTTTTTTTGCTTAAACGGGGAATGGGGAATGGGAAATTGAGAGGGGAAATCGAATATGTTTTTACTAAAAAGGGAAATGGGAATTTCAAATTGGTGAGATTCTTGTTAAAGCGGAATTAAATTTTTTCAGCGGCTATTATCACTTTTTTTGGAAACGTTGTCCACGAAAATAAAGGGGATTTACCGACAATAAGCAGCAAACGGGAGGGTGACCTTCCTTTTTCGTTATTTCAGTACCTGAGCAATTAACTAGAAGCGGATATATTTAAATCTCGCTCTCAGCGGTCGAGCTTCCTGTGGTCAGCACCAATAATTGGAGACAAGATTAAAATATTGCGAGTATAAGCGCCAACAAAGGCAACGATGAAGAGAAGCGCT
Organism: Micromussa lordhowensis; assembly: GCA_964020085.1. Taxonomy (NCBI): domain Eukaryota; kingdom Metazoa; phylum Cnidaria; class Anthozoa; order Scleractinia; family Lobophylliidae; genus Micromussa; species Micromussa lordhowensis. The sequence goes on along the minus strand of OZ026600.1, from coordinate 22,233,756 downwards.
TAAATATGGAAAACCCATGGAAATTCATGACAGGGTATTTGTGGCATTACGCGCGGAGAATAATAGACCTTTTTCGCTTGTACATTTTGTTTTCCCAATACAGATCATGTGATGATACTCAGGAGATTTGATCTTTTGTTTTGTTCATTAAAAAGGGTACATTCAAGCATGAATATGCCTGCATGTACTCTTTCTAATGAACAAGACAAAGGATCAAATCTCCTGAGTATCATCACATGATCTGTATTGGGAAAACAAAATGTACAAGCGAAAAAGGTCTATTATGCAAGTTACCGCGGGAAACCTGTCAAATTCATTACCTTCGTGGCGCGTCTGCCGGAGGAAACGAGCGCCGGTAATAATAGGCTTTTTTCAGTTGCGCTACCCTACTGCCCACTAGCTCTCAGAAAGGGCGGCCAGTTTTCGGAATGAAACAAGGACAGTGATTACCCATTAGAATGTACAACTTCTTTTAAACTGTCATTTTATTAAGTTACAAATGAACATGAAATAACTTTTTAATTAAGCTTAAGAAAAGTTAAAGTTCTTGCTATGACTAGTTTATATCTACCAAACAAATAACGTTGGTAAAAATGTTTGGTGTGTAGCCAGGCATATTAAAAGATTCGATAAAAGATATATAAAAAAGAGTTGACACTGGCTAAAATATTGTGATGGACGTTTCGGCAACTGCTGTTGCCTTCTTCAGCAAAAATGCAAATATCTAACGGCGTCCTGATGGTATATAATGTGTGTTGAAATTAAATCGCACCTAGAAAGAATATTTTAAAATTTTTTAACAAAAGTCTCTAGAGTATTCTTAATTACTTCTACACATCCTTTATGTTATTGTAAACGTTTGGAAGCGCTATGTGTTCGTTTATAGCGTTCGTGTCTCGTACGGAATGCCAAGCCTCAAGAACAAGTCTTTGCCGCCATGCCGATGACCTGTCAACAATTTCGACGCTCGCCAAATCTATTTGGTGATTGTGGCGCATGTGGTGTTTGGCCAACAAAGAGTTTTCATCTAATTTTGCTATGGCCTTTGCGTGTTCTTTGACGCGTGTTTTTAACGCGCGCGATGTCTGACCGATGTAAACACAATCACAATCTTTACATTTGATTTTGTACACGATTCCTCTGGACGCCTCTTTCTCGATCTTGTCTTTCGGTTTTTTAAGTATGTTAGAGATTGTACGAATAGGTTTATGAGCGACCTTGATGTTGAAGCCTCGAAGAACTTTGGCGATTCTCTCGGAGAAACCTTTGGCGTAGGGCAAAATAACCATGCCGCGATGGTCGGTGTCATTCACTTCTTGATGTCTATTTAGCTGGCGGCCATTGTGAATGAAATTGGCAGGATAGTTATTAGCGGTGAGGGCTTCCGCTACTCGCTTAGTTTCTCGTAATGCTTCTTCCTCGGTGGATGGAATATTCTTTGCGCGATCCATGAGGGTGCGTACGACCGAGCGTTTATGCTGGGGATGGTGGTGTGATTTGAAATCAAGGTAGCGGTCGGTGTGGGTAGCTTTCCTGTAAACAGACACGGTGATCGAACCATCGTCTTGTCTAGTTGTTTTTGTGTCAAGGAAGGCGATGGAACCTTCTGATTCTATCTCGATGGTAAATTTGATGTTGGTATTGATAGAATTGAGATGTGAGTGGAATTCATCCACATGTTCCCTTTTTACGCACACATGGCTGTCATCTACGTATCTGAACCACCATTTGGGAGGGTTTGGAGCCGATAAAAAATTTTAAAATATTCTTTCTAGGTGCGATTTAATTTCAACAGGTGCGATTTAATTTCAACACACATTATATACCATCAGGACGCCGTTAGATATTTGCATTTTTGCTGAAGAAGGCAACAGCAGTTGCCGAAACGTCCATCACAATATTTTAGCCAGTGTCAACTCTTTTTTATATATCTTTTATCGAATCTTTAAATAACGTTGGTTTTACATGTTTTTTTTCCCTGGATTAGCAAAACCTTGATTAAGCTATTTTTAACTCAAATTCACTACAGGTGATATCAACACTAATAAACTCTGTTTCGGAAAAGAGAATTAAATATTTGTCTCGGTAATTGAGGACTCAAGAAAATTTAGAGGCTTTTTCAGAACAAAGAGAATGACATATCATGCTGATATGTCATTCTCTTTGTTCTGATCATATCATGCTGATCATATCATCCAATTTCCCTTTTTAGTAAAAACATATTCGATTTCCCATTTTCAATTTCCCCTCTCAATTTCCCATTCCCCATTCCCCGTTTTAGTAAAAAAAAAGTTCAATTTCCCATTTTCAATTTCCCATTTTCAAATTTCCATTCCCCATTCCCCATTCCCCATTCCCCGTTTTAGTAACGTCCGGGAAGGATTAAAGGTTTAAGTTTCAGTTAATTAGCTCTTAATTTGGCTGGAGGAGCTTTTTATAATTGAATTCCGAGAGCTTCAAGTTTCTTTATTTCGATACACAACAAAATACACGGATAAACAGAGATTTGAAAAATGTGGAGGTTTGTGAACGAAAACCTTCTTAGTCAAATAGAGTTTATACGCCTAATGAAATATTTAACAGAAGAATTTAGCCCATTCAACTGGCGAACGGATATTTATAGAAGCTGGTTTCGTGGAAAAACGAGAAGTTAGAATTAATAACAAACATTTCAAAAACTCGACAGAAAAAATACAAAAATTGAGGCAGAGATCTGAGAGATTGTTAGCCAGTACATAAGGTACATAGTTATTCATGAACTTATTACAGAACAATGCCTACTTCTTTCTCTTCTCTTACATAACATTACGTTCAGATCGCATGTCGTAAATATTTGATATTGCATACCAAAGTAAGTTCTGTCACGAACTCAAATACGTCACGGGTCATGCCATTTGTTTAGAGTATGACGTCACTTCTCCTGTACGTCACAGGTTGAATGGAGTTGTAATGATTGCGAAACGCTACGAAAAAATGTTCTATGTTAACAATTCCCTCAATTTTCTTTTCCGGTGTCGTACATGGTTGTCTACTCTCTCCTGGTATTTGTACTGAGCGCGTTTTTTTTTTGCAATGAGTATATTCAATGTGGAAGACTTTTCGTTGTGTGAGGGCACGGAGGCAGTTTTCTGGTGTAATGACCTTCCGGCTGTATAAATCTGTTATTGTTGTCAATAGAAAACCGCTCTCCACAGTTTGGTCAATAAAATCTGTGAATGTTTGAGTATACTACGGAAGATGCATTTTGTGATTAATTTTCCGCGTCTAACAGAACAAAGTTCCAGAGCGTACCGTTTAATGGCCTGCTGGGGTTTAGGGTTTGGGTTATCCAGAAGATTGCGAACCAAAATAAATAGGATCAGCTTTCTATCGATTTCTAAGCGTTATCCTGCCCACGTATTAACCCTCGAGGCACATAACTTAACGTATTTTATATACACAGGGGTGTGTACCTATGTCGGTTCCTTGAGCTTCCGTGATGTAACGTGCGAAAAATACCACATTGCTCACGTGCGAACATTTCCCTCACGGGTAGGGACGGGAGGAGCTCCGCTAAACAAACGGCATTATGGGTAGGGAAAAAAAGCCCTTGACATTTCAGCTTCTTGTCCAAAATCGAAGCAGGCGATAGAATTGTTGTGTTTGACGTTAAAACACAAGGCTAAAGTTGTTTCCCGCACTTTCTGACGAGTAATAGCCAATTGTTATAGCTATGGGGGTGTGATTAGTGCTTGGCCCCAATTCCAAAAAGGTCACGAGTGCTGCTGTATCCGCCTGCCTGCCAGATCCGCAACCACACGGAACTTTCAACTCGGACACCTACCATTTAGCGGCCGATTCTTCGTGGACATTTTGAAGAATTCTCTGCATTTCTTAATCAAATTGTGGTTAAAGTATTTCTCTTCAAGGTGAGTTCTGTACTTAGCGTGTTAAGGTGGTGTTGAAATGATAAAGCTGTAGAAATCTGCATGTTAATTTTGTATAAACATATTAACGATTCAAGCTTCCTGTATACCTGTGTATAAGCAACTGTATTTGCTGGTGTCTGAAAGTCAGAACATGAAAGATTTGTGAGCGAATAGATTCTTTTTATTCTTTAAGAATGGGTTTAACTGAGTGACGAAAACTGTTCGAAATGAATAGAATGAAATGCCATCGAGCGAGGGCATCAATCGTCTCGAATCGTCGACCGACCTTCGTAGCGAGTACGAAGTTCAAATCAGTTGTCGGTTCTAAGCTTAATGCAAAGTATCTGCCGTATTTTGAGCTCATATTTAGGGGGCAAAGACTCCTGGAGAGCATGCTAAGCCTTGAAGGTTTAACTTGGATTTACGTCGAACTGAAGTCCAATATCTGAGATACTTGTAAGCATGCATTGGGTACATGTAGCAAAAATATTGAATTCAGCAATATGTAGATCACTCAACATGTCAAGATATTTGCATGTCTGCCGTGTTTACGCACGCATCTTTGACGGCCATGCCAAAAATAGGCATTTACCGCGTCTTCTGGCGGTATAAAATAGTGGAAGAGTAGAATCCAATTTTGACAATTAGTGGAATCGCAAGCTACAGTGTTTATAAGGATCAGGGTAGGTAGATGTGGGCGTTGTGATCAACCTGTACAGTGGGTTGATGGTAATTTGGCCTACAAAGCTTGCTATAGCATGCAATTGGTGTAGCAACCTTTTTTTCTGAGTACCTAATGTTTCTTCAACTTAATATCTTAAGAACCAGGTAGTAATCTTGTTATCAAGATTGTTCATAGGGCTTAAATGAAATTTGAAAGGTTCAAGACCTATTTCAAAATAGTATAATCCACACAATCATACTTGACAAATTCAGCTCAGTCAATTATGGAGAATTAAATTGAAGCAACTGAAACGCTAGCTAGAAGAAAAATACCCTTGTTAACATGAATAAGCATTTATTACAAATATTCTGTAATCCCTATCCAAGGTAAGTGTGACAGGATGTTGCACTAGTAATTAAATAGTTCTTAAAATACTTTCTTAAATTAAAACTGCCAGCCAGACTGGCTATATAACTTTAATAGGTTTCTTCAGTGGATGTGCTTAAGCATCTGTATGTATCAACATTTTCCTGACTATTCTGATCATGTTATCCTAAGAAGGGAACGATATTCTATTAAAAGACTGAAAGTGTACTTTGAAAAAAAGTTCTAAATGCTTGTGGAGTTTAAAAAACACACCGCGATGAATCCTGGAAAAATTAATAAATGATGGGAACTACAATGTATACAATCGTAGAGAGTTGAAGAATATGAGGCTGACAAGAATTTGTTTAGAAATCTCTCTGACCATTAGCAGGTCATGCAAACCACCAATCTGGGGAAAGCTCTTGTTGTCTGTGGCTTGAACTTTTATGAGTGTATGGGAAAATCAAATAGCAAAGAAAGGAACTCAGGGAAAGCACAAATGTTGTTACGTTCTTTGATTTGCCAGCCTAACTGGTAGACAGGTGCCGGGTGTTATTGAAAACAGCCCTAATATAGAATCCATTCACAATATTTGTCTCTGAATATAAGGAAATTATTACACACATACAAATATAAATTACGTCTTAAACTATCATTATTATCAAGAGACAGCAAGTTATTTTGTGACTCTGTGATTGGCCAATGAGTGACGTACATGCGCATGTATGAATCTGTAACTCATGATTGATGTATAAATAATTATATTAACATTTATAAACTGTTTTTTATGAGAAATATGAAAACAAATTTTCATTTGCAAGATAAAATTTTGTAACTTGGTGATAAGATCCTCCCCATCCTTGCTCTTAAACTCTCTGAAAGATGTTCAGTCACATTATGTTAGAAGATACTGCTCTTGTGCAGGCTGCAGTGATTCTTACGCTCTGTTTTCAATATCAGCTTTCAGGAAGGTCGTTAAGAAAGAATTCTCAAGCCTAAGGGGTAGACCTAGATCTTTCAAGAATAGGATAATCTTAGTCAAGGGTGAACTGATTAACCGATGTATTTGCAAGATAACAGAACAATTTTACCCTTCGACAAATTACGAAGTTGTTTTATTACATCACCATTTGAAATGAACAATTGATCAAGGTACTCGAACTCTTTCCTAGGCTACTGAAGTTTTCTTTTTTGGCTGCAAGAACTTTTGGTAATGTTATTTATTAATAGTGATTTCCTTAATGGAGTCAATCTTGGTTTCCGGTTAGTAACTTACACTGGGCAACATATCATTATGTTCTAGATTGTACTTCCCTTTTTCAAAAGCAATTGGCAATTTACATGACAATACAAATGTCAGAATTCTAGAATACTTGAGCTAAAATCAGATTTTCATGGGTTTGTAATACACAGTAACTAGAACATTGAGGCTCGATATTCTATTGTTACAGAACTGGTGATAGAAAATTTGCTCATTTGATTGCATGATTTTCTTTGTAGACCACAATGGCTGCGCAGGCATTAGAACTTTCCCATGTGGGCAAGGAAAACATAGGGCATCCTGATTTCAAGAGGCTGCATTCTGAGGAAGGTGCTGCTGTGAAAAGGCCTAAGAAAAATACTGGAATCAAGAAATCCATTTCATGGGGAAACAGATCTGATTTTGTTGGAACGCTTCCCCACCAACGTGAGTAAAAAATGCTTTATTAGACCACACTTTGTCAAAATGTCTTCAGTATCTAGTGAGTCAAAGAGAATAACAAGAAACAAGTACATTAATTTTGTACATGTCGAAAAGTCATAAAAAGAATCATCTGTCAAACAATTGTAAGAATCAAAACCAACAAATAATCTATTATAAAATGTTAGTGCTGGCAGAGGCTTCTAATCATCCTCTAGTTGTTCTGAACTGAAACTGAAAAACTGAAAAAACTTTATTTCAACACGTGACATTGATGAGCCTAAAAAAAAGACTCGTTACAAAAATGTATGTGTATCTACATTAGTATATAGATTAAGAAAATACTAGAATAAGAATCCATAATAAAATTACCTATCTGTTTGGCTGCCATGGTTGTTCTGTTCAAGGTCTCTTCAACTCAACAATGTTGACTCACAGCCTTACCAGGACAAATGAACCTCCACCATCAGACACATGTCTTAAGCAGACCCTTTTTTGGTCCTGCAGGTGTCCACTTACCGGAGGTTTGATTGTATTTGGCAAGTCTTGTAACAGCAAAAGAAGAAAATCAAAAACTGTTCAAAGATCAGGAAAATCCATGCATGGAACAGAACCTTGATAAAATATAAATAAATATAAAATGTCCACTCAAGTGAACACAGTCCAGAGACCCTGAGGTGACACCAAATTCAATGTATTTCAAACACAGGAAAAAATTAAAAAGTGAGATTTTGGTCTTTTTTCCCAGCAATTAGTCATATATGAAATGGGTTTAGTCTTTGCGATGACTGTATATTTTTCTTTCAGCGTTGACTGTGGCTGTGTTCTTAGTGGAGAAGTCAGGCCGTCTGTTGAATCTTGAAGAAGGAAAGAATACTGTTGCAGGCACTATCAATACAATCATGTCAGAGAATCTGTCTCTTCCTCCTGTAGCCTCACAGGTCTTCTGTGTGTGGCTTATTTCACCTCTCCTACGTGAGTACATGTACATACAAACCTATGTTACATCTGTTGAAAATATGATTTGAAGGAGTTCACATAGCTTGAAGGAATGACAAGATGACTTTAATTGCATGTAGCTATTCTAATTCTAATGCAATTGAACTCGGGGACTTTTTGTCAGGTATCTTATATTGCTCTGACTGTGTTGCTCTATTGCAGAGCTTCAGTTGAAAGCTCATCACAGGCCATTCAGATTACGTAAAGTGTGGACAGAGTTACTCAAGAAGTTTACCAATACACCTGAAGAGGTTGCTGAAAAAGGTGTGTAACTTAATGATTTGTACAATGTTTTATGGTAGATCCTTGTAGAGATCGTACATGATTTGATTTCTCTTTGACCTAACTGGTTGGAATTTTAATGTTCTACAATGATCACTAATTTGTACCACTGACAATTGTTTCTTCAGATGAACCAATTCTGTCTTACCAGAGGAATTCATTTTTTCCCCTTGCAGAGGAAAAGAGAGTTAGTAACAATAATTATTATCAATACCCATTCATAATATCTATTCTATTGAATTAAGAAATAAAATTTGTGTAAGATTAAAACACATATACCGTTTTGTTGTTACTTTATTACAATCCTATCTTTTGGAATCTGGTAGCATTAAAAACTAAATGATCAACAATTCTAATGTGTGATAGTTATGTTAATCGATATTTAAATGCAAAAACATGAAGCAACATAAGTGAGTACTTTTCTTCTCTTTTTATGCAGATAAAGGATGACAGAATCATCAGGAGATTGTTTGAAGAGGTAACAGGTGTTTTTTGTCACAGATGTAATTTGGTATTTAATTTTGTATTGAATCCTGCAGCAGTTGCCAGTGAAATACATGACTTTATCATAATTATAGTTTCTTGTTACATGAAAGCCAATAAAAAGACAGTAGTACATGACCAGTGAAGAGTGGTGGCTTAATAGTAAGCACCAGGGATTCTGTATTGAGTTGTTAGGGTTTCAAGCCCTGGTAATGGTCATTGTGTTGTGTCCTTGGGTACGACACGTAACTCTTATACCTTTAGTGCCCATCTCCACAAAATTACACAAATTTAAGGTGATTTGGAAGCGAAGCACACATTAAATTTATTTTGATTCAAAATTCTTTGTATAGTTTGATAGCCAGCTCTATAACCTTTAATTTGCTAGGGGTTTGGGTACATGTATCTGCACTTTAAACCGATGCACAACATGGCCTGTATGCACCTAACGGTATACATTTACCCCTAAGATGATAAAGGACTTAATAAAGGGTGATGATTTTTCAGCCAGAACACTTGTGCATAGTACTCAACCAATGTGTGTTGTCAAATACATGATCCACTCATTTTCGTTTTTGTTGTACTTTTAACTCTCTCTTGTGTTTCATTCCTCTTTCAGGCTAAATACAATGTTCTGAGTGGAAACTATCCTATCAGCACAAAAGATGCGTTAACACTTGGAGGTATTCTTGCTTACATCGAAAATGGAAATTTTGATCCTGAAGTACACACTACTGGTGTTTTCAAGTAAGTTTTTATTTTTATCGCTGTTAACTCCTCATAAACATACAGGACATACAGTTAAGTCATGGCTCTAAGTACAATGTTCACATCTTGTGCGTTATTTTAAGCTGAGGGATAGAGGACGGAAGGAATTGAGTCCAAACTTCCTCTTCTTTTTCTTGTCACATCTATGCATGGTTACCGCGCACCCCAGAGGGGCCCTTCATTTTGTGCTTTACCAGTTACAAAATATGCTTTAATGTAAAATGTTTCTTATATTTTTGTGTAGTTCCCAACATCTTGAGAACACTGCTTTTTACCCTCTCTACCCTGATGAACTTTTCAGCCCATTTACTCCGATTTATGTTCCTTTAAGTGCTCTCAAAATGCTAGACTGCAAAACAGTTGTTTTTTTGAATTTTTCGGAGCTTGTTCCTCGCGTGTGAAGTGTGCGAGCCTTACACACCCGCAGGGCGTGTGAGGCGAGAAAACTACTGTCGGCTTTTCATACAACAAATTCGTTCTAAGCGGGGGGTTGTATAATGTCACTAACGTGTCAACGTGTCCACCCACATCTTAAATTGGATGCCTTAATTTTGCGGGAAATTAGTTGTGTCGTCAGGTTCAGTCGTTTATTCTTCGCTACTGGAAGGCGCGAAGTTTCGTACGTTCGATTCAATTGGAAAGGATGGGCGTTCGTTTTTTCTGTAAAATGTAAGAGAAGTCCTTTTTAAAGAGAAATCAGTGTAAAATGTGCTTGACTAGCCTACACGACTCCTACGGTTCATGACATTTGTACATTTTCCATTCTCTGTTCGGTCTCTCAACCTTTTTCAGTTTTTGTTGCTTCACTCGCGTTTATGATGGGCACTTCATGTTGCGTTATAAAAATGAATTTTTAGTAGAGCTGAGCCGTTAGACTGTGCTATAGCAAATTTCAGAGGTCATTGAACTGAGCTGAACAATGGCATATACAACACGCAACATAGTCAACAGACTTGCACGTAAACAGCTACGTTTGAATTTGCGGTGTCAGAACGGACATAAAGAGGAATAAACCTATACATCGAGCTCAAGAAACATAAGCTCGATCAAATATGTGCAAGAAACATAAGAACGTCTCTAGACAAACGTATAGCTTTCTCGAAGTAAAGCTATGGTGTCTCCGAAGAAAAACGTACGTTTATCCATGATAAGAATCTACATACTGTACTTGCATGCTGTTTAATCAAACAGCTGGGCCCGGCGTCACAATATATTATGCAAGTAAGCAACATACGGTAAATTCCATATTTTGTCCCTCGAAAGCAATTTCTTCGAGACATATCTTGCATTAGAAATGAGCCTAAACAACGCATAAACACATGTCAAATTACAGAGCTGTCAAACTCTGTAAAGCGACATGCCGATTACAGCGAAAACCGTGCAAACACAAGCGAAGCAACAAAAACGTCGAGAGACCGAACAGAGAATGACAAATGTCACGAACCGTAGGGTCGTGAAGGCTAGTCAACCTCATTTTATACTGAAACTCATTCGATGTTATCTGCTCTTCCATGATGCATTTGAGCAGACAAATAACGATAATTGTCGGGCGTTCGACTGAAAGCATTTGGCGAGTTGGAAGCTCTATTGTTTTGCCAAAACAAACAGCTGAAATATCAGGCTTTTTCCAAAGCCCGTAGGCAGTACACCAAAACATGTCTTCCGTTGAGAAGCGATTCCACAGCTTCCTTTTGCTCCGACTTCAAAACAAATCCTAAATCGCTCACAAGCGCCATTTTCCCGCGAGAAAAATACTGTCTTTACTGTGAAACTGATGCGGCGTCTATATCTTTTTGATGAGGTGTGATTAACATTTGATGACAGGTTGTGTCTGAATTAAACCAATGGGAATTTCCCATTGCTGGAAGAACGGGTAATTTTGAACGAATTTGATACATGTATCGCGGACAGTCATATTTTTTAGCGTCGCTCCCCATTCTCCCTCGCCATTTTTACACTCGTTCCAGACCGCTCCAGACCTTTCGTTCGAAATATTTACCATGGCTCGCGTTCGCAATGACAATTTTAAAAATTTTGCTCCATAATGAGACATTTTTTTTTGCAGGAGCAAGTTGACGGATTACCTACCAGCTTGGGTGTGCAAGTCTTCGTGGTCATTTCGTGGTCGGTCACCTCGTTCATCTCTGGAACTCAAGCTTTTGGAGCAGTATAAAGATGTTTCCAACAAAGTTAGAGATGTCAAAGCTTGTCATAAAATGTTCTTGGAGTATTGCTGGGGATTTTCCTTCTATGGGTAGGTTTATTAATTAATATTATTATTAAATAGATTTAAATGCATAATACATGTGCAAGTTATTATTGGCACTGGTTATGTCTTATGTTAACTAATTCTTTTCTGTTTCAAACAGGAGTGTTTTCTTTCGAGGTCAAATTGAACGTCCCTCAACCTCTGTGTTTTCAAACATTTTGGGGAACTCTGACCTGCCTGTGAGAGTTGCCATTAACAGAGAGCGTGTCCATGTGATTGATGACGACAAAAATGTATGTATATGCTGCACAACTACTGTAACAGAAGACTTCATTGATTGATTGATTGACAACAGAAGACAATAATATTAGACCTTTTCTTTTTTGAACAATTCCAACATCACCCGATCCCTTATGAAGATTTATGAGCATCACCCAAACATTTCTGAATACCTCCAAAGATCACCCGAACCCTTATGAAGATTTCTGAAGATCATCCAAAGATTGCTGAGGATCTTTTCAAGATGATTTTCCAATTTTTTACTCATGGTACAGGCTTGAGTAAATTTATTAGCCTTTAAAACTTTTACTTGTGCTAATTTGTTTCTTTAACTTTGCTCGTGAAATCATGTGATTACCTAGAGTCTGAGATGCCATGAAATGGGTAATGTTTCAAATCTAGAACGTTTAGTTTGACTTTTTGGCATAGCTTTTACATGTAGATGATCTATACATGTAGTTATATTTTTTTCACTTCTAAGAGGTAAACCTTGATGCTGAAATTGTTTGTTTTCTCTTTTTTTAAAGGATATTCTTTTGAGCCTGGCATTTGAGGAGTTGTCGTGGGACTATACCCCAGCTCCAGCTCTTGAACGTGGTTGCATGGATACATTCTGGTTGGAGTTTGATCCTCCAGAAGGTAGCAGTGATCCAACAGAGGCACAAAGGCTGCAGATTTTCTCCAAACAGGTAGGACAAACAAATGCTGACCAGTGAATTAGAAAGATTCCTTGTAATTATGTCAATTCAGCATGTTTAATAGTCAAGCTCCAGGATTGCATACTAGAAAACAGTTCCATTCTCAGTGATCACAAGAAACCACCAAAATCTGCATCTGTTATAATTTATTATTAGATTCATTTAATGTGACAACACAAATAATGTGGTTCCAGAAAATGTCCATACCCACCTCAAGGAAGGTTTTTGGAAATTCCAAGGGAGGGGGGTCTCAAAAGCCAAAATTTTTAAAGGAATGTACATGTATGATAAAACATTGGAATTTCCAGAACTACAGTACTGTGCAAAAGTAATGCAAGCGATAATCGCTGAATATTGCGCTTCGTTCCCGTGATTTATCGCCGATAAATCGCTAAGAAGGAACAATATATTGCTAAGCAAGAACGATATATCGCTATGCAAGAAAGATATATCACTATCCGGAAACGATATATCGTTATCCGGAAACGATATATTGCAATATGTAAACGATATCTCGCTGACAGGAAGTGATATCTCACCGAAAAATAAAACAATAGCTGTTACGATATATCGTTCGATATATCGTTTGAGGCTAATTAGCGTTAAATATCGCCGATATGTCGCGATATTCGCGATATTCGTCGATTATCGTTTGCATTACTTTTGCACAATACTGTAGGGGATTAGGGGGAGGGGGTTCAAACCAAATATCCTCCCTATGGGAGGGGTATTGCTATTTATTGGAACAACACACTGTAGATAAACTGCAAAATATATCACATGATCTTTTATGGGGAAGGTGACTCCCTACTATTCTACATGTACAAGCGTAAAAAAGCTTGTGGCAAAAAATTGAAAATTTGTACTAGGCACACTTAGTTTTTATGAGCTGCCTTGGTGCTGCTGTTTTCATGGAGATATTGTGATCTTATTGTAATATTGTTTTTGATTATTGTCTCAGGCGGAAATGATGGATGCTATGGTGCAATCCTGTGTTCTTTGTGATGATCCTGTAGGGTAAGTGATAATGAAGGTAGTTATTTTACCAGTAGCAAAACAGTTTTACTAGTTTGCATAGTGTGATCGATACACGGGACTTGAGGAAAATCATTAAGCTTTTCTAACGTTTCATGTTATGCTAAAGCTGTTGAGTGTATTTGCAATGGAGATTAACTTTTACCCACCATAACAAGCATACCCCATGATAAGCGTGTAATCCCTGTAACTAGGACGGACTTTAAACTTTAACTGGTAGTTTTAATAAATAGTGTATAGCAACACCTTACTCAAAGGTTAACACTGTCATTCTCTTTTACTACATATCAACAGGAATTGCCGTGACGATGGACGAGGTGAGTTCAAATATTATGTTTCTCAAATCTGATTATGTTTCAGTTGCTTTCTAAATAAAGATCAAAGTACTCATGTACAGTAGTAAGGGACTTGCAAAAGTGTCCATTTAAACATAGTAGCTTTGTGTTTTGTAAACATGTACCTACTGTATGATAAAAATGGAAGCATATCATTTTTAAAGAGCAAAAAGTAACAGAACATTGTTTAATCCTGTAACTGTAACTTAACTTCAGACTTTAGAGACTTGGGACCAGATATCTCATATTAAAATTGATGTTCTTCAATCTGTTTTATTTGTGGCAAAATATTCAATGCTCTATGTAGTCCTCAACTTTAAAAATCACATTAACCTGTAGAGAAATTGTGTTTTGATTTGTGTCTTAATTGTGCATCACTTAGGTTCTCAAAAAGTGTCTGCTTTCCATTTTAACCAGTTTCCTATGTAAACAGGCTAAAATGATAGAAAATATTGTTATAGCAGAAATTACTGTATGAACAGATTCGTGGGATTTGACTCGGAACAAAATTGTGTTATTGCAATGTGGACGAGCTGTACATGTACATCATGAAGACATGGATTATACCATAAGTATAAATCATTTAGTATAAATCATTTAATACCCTTCGTGTTCTATGTATTGCGTGGCTGTATAGCTTTGGACCAAAGTAGAGGATAAAGTTGCGTGGCAGATTGGTAATAGCATAGCTTAGCCTAGCTGTTTAAATGAAGTTTGACCTCAGTCCCACTAAAGTAATTACGATATTTCGTTAACCTTGTCGTTGCTTGTTTTGTTGAACAGGAGGCAAAATTAGTTGTAGAATGGAACGACTCAGTCTCTCAACTCTTGAAGGTTTGTTCTTGCATTATTATTTTGATCTCTTTTAACATTTTGTTTTTGGTATAACTATTATAGTGTATCATGCTCAAACCGGTAAATAGTCATTATTCTGCCCTCTGATTGGATTGTAGGCTCAGTGGTCTTACAGTTAACACAGTGGTTTCCATATCAGTTGATTCATCATAATAATTAGCTTTACAGTTGGGCAAGACCCTTCACTCTCTCAGTAGTATCCTTCTTTCTCTTACTCTGGGAGTATAAATAGCTCCCTGGCTCTGGCTTGGGAGATCTCAGTGCCTGGTTGCACCCAGTGTACCAGCACATTAAATGCTGGGGGGCAACTCTGTGATAGACTGGCATGCCATCAAGGGAAAAGCAGAAATACTGCATGGTATTCTCTTACTGTATGTGTGTTGATCTGCAAGGGTTTTAGGCCAGCATGCCATCTTTACCCTGATTGAAATTGTCTAATAAAAGAAGACTATTGTCCGTTTTTAATACATCTGTCCTGTTATCGATCATGAATTTCGTGATAACATTGTCAAAGTAGCTGTGGGTCCATGAGGCAGTAGCTGAGTGAATCCACAGACTACTCTGACAATGTTATGACGAATTCATTGTCAATAACAGGGCAGACGCGTGAAAAACAGATGTCAAATTTGTCAAAATTAGTTGTTAATTATTGTCAAATTCTCCGTTCTGGCTCATTGACACGTCGCATAACTTATAAATTCATGTGTATTGTATTTTTAAGAATCCGTTTTTAATTTGCCTTAGGAACCTTGGATAGGAAGAAGAGGTCCAACAAATCGTTCACCAATCCCTTTAGGAAGGGTCCAAGACATGTGGAATATGCTGATCATTAAATAAGCTGCCAGCGTTACTCATAAGCCAGACATAATAGTTATAGAGTGTTTTCACCCACGTTTTCACCCATTTTCATCAAATGTTTTGTTTACATAAGAAAAGAGTGCAACTCCCACAATAATATTGGTTTGAGACACCAACATGGCCTTTTTTCATTGGTTTGGCAGACCAATATGGCTGCTTTGACGCCATGTAGGTCAAGCATGAGACTGTAGAAATTGGATTGTAGATAGATATACATGAAACGAGGCTAATTTGTAAATATTTCATTAATGGGACATTTGTTGTAAGTTTTGGCTTTGATGGTGTCTGTGTTTGTCATAGGTTACTTTTGTCTTGTAAAAATTCACAGAATTCATGATGTCCTTTATTCAGCTTATCATCCGTCTGCAAGATGTGTTAATTTTCTGCAAAGAATCTGACTGTGTATTACTTTTAGGGCTTAAAGCGACTTTCAGGTAGCCATTATAAGTTGACTATGTCAAAAAATAATTTACGCATCAATTATTTTCACGTTTTCAGCAGCTTCTGTCTGCCATGTTTAGACTGTAGACTATGAAGAGTTAACTTAAGCAGCCATACATTAATTTTTTACATATAAAATCATTGGTACAGTTAGGCCTGGGTCAAATGTCAAGCTTCACACGAGCCGAACTTAATGCAAATGAACAGCACAAGTTGTTGCAGGCGTAAACGGGAAGGGTTAGGGGAGGGGAGGGTGAGGGCAGGCAAAGAAGGGAAAGGAATGTGTTCCTCCTCCCTCCCACTCCTCCCTACTCTCCCTTTCCCCAGGCCCTCTCCCCCACAGGCTACTGTCGATTTTACTCATTTGCATTAGGTTTGATCGAGTGAGGCGTCGCCGCAAATAGAAGTTATTTATTACAAATTTTATTTTAATAACGAAACAATTTGTAGTAGGCAGTAGGTGATAAAATAAAAAAAAAAACCTGTTAAGTGCATGATAGTAAACAGCTTCAGATACTGAGAGGTGTAAATATCTCATCAGTGATGTAGTGTAATTTAAAGCCTTCTAAGGCAAGTAGAGCACGTAGAACAAGAAGCTTAAGGAAGCTTAAAGTAGCGTTGTCAAAGTTAAGCTTCATTTTTATTCACGATAATAAAGGCTGTTTGGTAAAGGTTTAGTAAAGTCCGCATACGAGCCAAGCGCCCCATTAGGCCGGCGCTTATCTCCGGTTTTAGTAGTATGAAGTATTTCCACTACCTCGGGTCCATCTCAGGGTTACCCCCAGCATTAAATTTACTGGTACCCATTTATACCCATTTATACACCTGGATGGAGAGAGGCAATGTGAGAGGCAATGTGAGAGGCAATGTGAGAGGCAATGTGAGAGTGTCTTGCCCAAGAACACAACACAATGTCACCGGCCAGCGCTGGAACCTCTCGATCCGGAGACGAGCACACTAACATGAGGCCACCGTGCAGCTTAAGTCCTCAATAAAAGCACATGAAAAGCACGGTACAATGCAACCTTTGAAACCTTTGAAATAGCAGTCACGCGAGTCATAAGAAAGTCCGCCTTTTTTTCAACATCTATTTGAGCTAGAAGGTTAAGGATTTAAAGAACTATCGCCTTAAAGTAAGGGCTATCCTGTCTTATCCCGTTGTCTTTTGTCTGAGCACGAGGGAATGCAAATGGAATGCAAGTTGAATTGTTTGAGGAACAGAGAAAGCGCGGAGACCACCAACTAACCCAGTAGTGAATGCACGGGGTTGCGAATGGCAGAGCACACAGGGAAGGAAACGCACGGGGTGCACGGGGAACACACGGGGATGTACACGGTATCACTCAAAGGGAGCAGGGTGTAACGGATAAGCGAACTCACGAAAAAGCTTGCTGTGAATGTACGGGGAACGAAGAAATGCACCCACCGGAAACCATAAGGGAATAAACAGAGTTGTTTACAGTGGAACTGCTTTGAAGTAAAAATAACGCATGTAAAAGCGCACTTTTTACTGCATGAGGGGACGAACAGGAAACGCACGTTGTAGACGTGGGAAATCCTACGCCTTTGGGCATATTTTTTACAGGTATACAGAAGTGGTACCCCTCCAACCCTTCTGTTTCGAACTGGAACACTTTAACCTTTTATTATAAACTTCGATTAATTAAATTATTTCATAGCGTGTTCATAGGTGAAGCACCTGCGGCTCTTTCATATTTGACAAATAAACCTCGCACTGTATACCACCTCAGAAGGAGTAATAACGTTATCGTCCCTCGTTTTAATTCAAAATTTCTTAAAAACTCAATAAGCTATAGAGGCGCTATTCTTTGGAACGCTGTCTCGAGCCACTATACGGGCCAGTTTACTGAGTTTTATCGTAAAGTGAAGAAGGACATTTATTTTAAGGAACTTGATTTTAGCGCACAGTCGGCCCAGTCATTGCCAAGGCACTACCTAGATTTTAAATGCTTTTAAATATTTAACATTTTATGCCTGTATTTTACATTTTATGCTTGTGTTTTACATTTTATTCTGTAAGTAATGTTATCACTATTTCAATTTAGTTTCATATTGTAATTATTTCCACACGACCCCACAAGCTCTAAGCTTTAAACCCTATCGTGTTTAAATAAAGGATATGATGATGATGATGATGACATAGCTATTCTCTCCTCTTGGTTCCCTCTTGTGTTCTCCCTGTATCCACTGTAGGCTCTCCATACGTTTATCCCCCCCCTCCTAATTCAAAACCCCTCCCTGCGCTTTTTCATATTTATCTGCCTGATCATTTTCTTCTGATTCCATTGCATACCTTCCCCATAAGCCGTCTGTCCCCCCCAGTGTTTGTTCTTTCTTTACAACTTGCACTCCCTCGTGCATGTGTTTTCGTGCGTTATATCCATTCCCCTGTGCTTCTGCCCCTGTGTTCGTTACCGTATGCCTTCCCTGGCTCCCAGGGACTCTTGATTAATTCTCTATGACATATCTCTCGAATTCGCTGTGGTTTCTTCAAGGTGCAAATATGAACCTAGTAAGTGGCCTGGCTCATTATAAATCCTCCGTATCCAAGTGGTTTTTGTCATTTCATGCAGTAAAAGCACCCGGGCGAAGTTCAGGAAGGCATGGGTTCAACGTCCATCGGAGAGCTAATTTTATTTTCTTTATTCCATGCTCGTGTCATTCTCATATTGTTTTTGTGTAACACTGGTATCTTTTTTACTTTCTTTTTTACTTGAACTTATTTAGTAGTAAAAACGCTCTTAAAGATTAGGGTTGCTGTAAAATTCCCATCTAGCATTCCCTTAGCCTGCGTAGCAGCCGTTTCCTTTCCTTTCCTTTTCCAGGTGGAGAGCGAACAAGCGGGCGAGCGCTTAGGGTGAGCAAAACCTTGGGGAGAAGTGGGGAGGGGTGAGCGAGGAGGGGGAGAAGGTGGGGAGGCCTTCCGTCGCCTCACCCCCTCCCCACTTCTCCCCAATTTTTTGCTCACTCCAGGCGCTCGCCCGCTTTTTCGCTCGCTTGTTTACTCTCCGCCTGGAAAAGGAAAGGAAAGGAAACGGCTGCTACGCAGGCTAGCATTCCCTTCGACTTGTCCAGCCCTGTTTTTTAAGCTGGTAAAATAAAAGTGGATCAGCTTGTGCAATGAAGAGCAAAATAATCGTGTTTATCATTCGATGCATTTTTCCTTCCTTTTCATTGGACGAGAGCCCACCACGTGACCTGCAAATAACTACCTACAAACTAGTAATAGTTCTCACTACATCTGCCCCCGCCTTAGATATCACGTTTATTATGTAATGAACTGTACAACTTTTATTACAAAATACGTCTCCACAGAATCGTTGAAATAACAGGCTGATCTGACCTTTTACTCTCGTTGCAATCCTTCAAATCACACAAAATGAACAAAAATCTCTGTTATTTCAAGTAAGTGATGATAGATGTAAAAAGTTATTCGTACTCTTCGTGCTCGTTTCAGAGCGGCGAACCAACGCGACTACACTCGTTCACGTGGCTACAAGAATTATCTAATAATCCTTGAAACGACACCGTTTATAAATCCTTTAATATCTTCTGATACTTGAGATAACAAAAGGAAACTAAACTCAGTTACTTCGGATACAATTTGTTGTTGTTTCTTAGCTTTGAGTGGGTTTTGAGTTTCGATTTGTGATCCTGATCTGTTTACTTTATACGTGTGCTGTTTGGATCGAGTCTGTTGACCCCGTTGCCGATTTGCGTCTAACAAATAAAGTTCTGTACGGAACAATTCTATCCAGTACTGCTGAATAACTTATCGCGCGCGTACGCGATACCCCTCCTCGTCCTGAATTACCCAAAGTTGCCTTGCGAGCTTACTCAAAAAAATTTAACGGGACCGCCGTGCGCGCCTAGTTTCTTCAAATCGGGCTCGATTCGCACACTACCGATACTACACCAATATTTCACATTCTTTATATGCGGGGGGTCCTATTAATGCCTCCTCGGTTTTTGGCCTCTGGGCCAAAACCCTGCGGGGGCAATAATGGTCAGCTCATGCGTAGTACCGTCTATATGTGTTTTGCTGCAAATAATATTCTGCTTATACGTAATAGCTCTTATCGCAGTTATCAGCGGTTTGACATGCAAACGAGGCGAAAGGGTCAATACTGCATTGTATTGACCCTTTAGCCTCGTTTGTGTGCCGCTCTAAACAAAGGAATATTTGACAGCGGGCTCAACTCCGATAACAGCTATTGAAACCACGCTCTTGTGTGAAAAATGGAAGATCGGTTCAATGAGCTGTTAGAGAGCGATTTAATATGAAAACAAAACTCGTAATCGAATGATAAAACAATTATTGAACTCGGTTATCGCAAAAATATCGTGATTTGTCAGTGCCTCGCAGATCAATTATTTGCCGCAGCCTTCGGCTTCGGCAAATAATCGGTCTGCTCGCCACTGTCAAATCACGATATTTTGCTCAACCTCGTCCAATAATTGTTAAATCTTTGTAAAGATAGGAGACAACAATGGAGCCGAATAAACAAATTTTATAAAGATGCAAGGCTGATCAAAAACCTGAGTTTTTAAAATGTCTTTATTTTGGCTCAGAACAAATCGCTTTCATCATACGTTCTCCGCGCTCCCCATTATTCACACACGCCCCTCCCCCCACGTTACTTTTGGGCCTCCCGGTGAGTTCCTTCCAAGCAAAGGTATGGTGATGGGAAAGCAAGCGTTTTCTTTAAAAGTTGTGTGCAAATGTAACTTAAAGCGCGACTCTCTATATCTGGGACTGGCTCAAGGACTGACGCACGTGGTCGCATCTCGCATTTGCCGCCAAGGACGAAACACAGCTGACTTCCTCACAACTAGCTATAGCTAAATTTAAACGAGGAATTTTTTGTTGAGCAAGGATTTTTTTGTTGAGACTCTGCCTTGTTAATGACTTACACTACCTTTCCCTTTGGCCTGTTTCTCCTGAATACAAGCTGCACTTGGCGTTACGGCAGTATTAGAGCACGATGATCCCACTAAGCTAGCAAACGAATTTGGCACCTTCTTCGTCAGAAAAATTGAAATCATAAAGAAAAATCTTGACAAGTTTCAAGTTCAAGAGCCTCGACCTGCTCCTGTTACTCCAAAGGAGAATCTGGAGAATTTTTCTTCCCTATCCATAGAAGAAGTGTGTAAGATTGTTCGAGAATCCTCCAATGCTTCCTGTCGGTTGGATCCCGTTCCCACATGGCTAGTAAAGTCCTGTCTAGATGTATTAGCGCCCTCTATCACTGAGATGGTTAATCTCTCTCTTCTCAGTGGTTGCGTTCCAGAAAATTGGAGAACCGCTGCTGTCATCCCTCTATTGAAAAAACCTGGACTTGATTTGGTCTTCAAAAATTTCCGTCCAGTCAGTAATCTTCCATTCATCTCAAAGGTAGTGGAAAAGGCTACTCTTCAACAACTTCTTGTCCATTGTGAGAAAAATGCCCCTCTTCCTAAATTCCAGTCCGGCTTCCGTAAATATCACTCGACAGAGACTGCTCTATTAAAGGTTCAAAACGACATCTTAATGAGTATGGATAACAAGGAAGTGACACTTCTCGTACTTTTGGACCTAAGTGCTGCTTTTGATACCATTGAACATTCCATTCTTCTGAATATTTTGCAACAGGATTTTGGAGGCTCATATGCGAATGAATGTTCACATAGGCAAGATTTGTAGCAAGGCTTTTCGCGGACTATACAACGTAAGACATATTAGAAAATTCCTTACTGTGCAATCCACAAAGACACTGATCCATGCCTTTGTATCTTCTCACCTTGATTACTGTAACGCACTTCTATTCGGTCTACCTAAATATCAGCTCGATCGTTTACAGAAAGTCCAGAATGCCGCGGCCAGAGTGACTTTACAAATTGCGAAATTTGATCATATCACACCCGCTCTTATCGACCTGCATTGGCTTCCAGTAACGTTTAGAGTCCAGTTCAAATTGCTCCTTTTTGTTTACAAGTCACTACACAACCAGAGTCCATCCTACATTACAGATCTTTTATCCGTGAAACCAGCTGCTAAGTATGCTCTACGTTCGTCTGCAAAATCTCTTCTGTTCGTTCCAAAAGTCAACTGTTCTACACTTGGGGATCGGGCCTTTGCTCGTGCTGCACCTGCTTTATGGAACTCACTGCCATTAACTATTAGAACAAGTAGCAGCCTCGCCATTTTTAAAAAGCAACTTAAAACATATCTTTTTAAGAAAGCTTTTAATTTGTGGAATAGTTCTTATGGTTAATTTTGATTTAGTTAGGAGTTTTCAAATTTGATTTTTGATTTTTGATTTTTTTAACTTAATGTAAAGCGCTTTTGAATATTCTCCAATACTTTTAGCGCTATACAAATGCAAATTCATTAATTCATTCATTCAAATTCATTAGTGTAACATGAGGACAAATTGATAGTGTGACGGAAAAAATTGTTACGAATAATTAGTTTTTTATCTTTGAATATTAAAATGAACGCTGCCAAATTCATCACGAGCCGGAAAGATAGACATCCAAGAACTGTAAAAAAAGCTTAATTATATGACTTTTTCAGTTGTTTGTTCAGTCTATACTGGTTCACGTGGGCTCCATAATATAAACAAAGGAAATGCAAAGTTTAACCAAAGAAGTGTGCAAAGGGTGTTGTCATTAAAAATTAGTGCGCGTCTTTTAGCTGATTGGTCTAATGTTATTTTCCATATTCATGATGACTATTGCTGATCTGAGGTGCGTGTTTGTCATTTTTGAGTTGTTTGCCGTCAGAGTGGGATGTGTACTTGTTCCCTTCTACAATTCTTTGAAGAAGAAATGGCGTCGATGTTTGGTGGAGAGAATTCGGTTGACACCCATTTCTGCCGATGGTTAGTATTCATTTCTTTTCATTTTACCGTCTAAGGTGATATTTCAACCAAAAATACCAACTCCAAGTCATTCTACCACGTGCGCCTGGCGACTCGGTTTACATTTCGTGCTGAACTTCAGGATAAAATGTACGATTATAGCTAGTTCAGGAACGATACGACACACTAGGTTCTTTAGCTTAGCAAAAATGTTTTCTACGAGAGTTTGGCTTTTTTTTATATAAAAATTACATTTCTTTGTCAAACTTTGTCTTGTACTTGTCAACGCGCGTTCGAGTACTTCACTGTGAATTCTTTCCTCCTCGTTTGCTTCCAAACTTGTTTTTTTTTCTTACGCAATTTTTATCTATTCTATTTTCAGGGAGTAAACGACTGAAGAAAGGAAAGTCGGGAAAACGCAAGGAAATCAAAAGGATTCAAGCAGGGAGGATGAAGACAAAGTTAAGAAAAGCACTTAAGAATTTGTTTAAACTGAAATTTCTCCGGTCAGAAATGGCAGTGGTGAATCTAGAGGAGATATCATCGAGTTCAAAATCTCTCGGCTGAAATATTTACATTGAAGTGACATTCGGGCGCGAAAAAATTAAATTCGGTAGTGATTGTACATTAACTCTGCCATTTTTAACGGAAAGGTTTAAACCTACAGGTTTAAAGCTATCATTTAGTACACGTTTTCAAATTATGGGGAGTTTTATTTCTTTGCTCGAGTGATCATTAACTTGATTAATTTGTATTTTGTCGGCTCGGCCTTTGCATTTTGCTAAAGTCTATATTGTTATTTTTGCTAGTATTTTGTTTTAGAAAATTCCAAATTGCTGTACAATCTCTCAACTCGCCTAATTTTGAAAACCTGTTACTAGGCGACGACTTTGTAGAGTATTTAAGGTGGCGCTGCATGTTGAAATCAAACCGTGATAGTAACTGTTGTTTACGTGATCATGTCAATCATCACAGCAAATTCTGTTTTGATATAAATCGGACAAAACAATTCAACACTGAACATTTAATTTGTCTTGTTCTCCAAGAGGTGCAGTGCCCTTGCTCAAAAACATTAAGGTGGTTCAAAACAGTTTCCACTCTACCACTTGATTTTACAATCATGGTATAAAAAAACTGCCCAATCATTGGTGACCACGTCGTTATCATTTTCGTGACACAACAGGTTACCATAACAACAGTATGACCTGCTAAAAACACCCTTTTAATTACAGCTTTGGGGGCTTGTAATTCAAAAACGGCACGGTGAAATTTCTTTATACTGTCAAATTTTGATAAGCATGGTAAAACGCAACTTTTAGCAAAGTTTTTAAAAAATCTGTACATTGGGTTCAGAGCCACCTTGAATGACTGGCCGTGGAAAATTGCTTCAGTTGAGCTATCAAACTTTGTTTTTGGAGAATTATTTCTACTTTTCAAATCTTAGCATTTTCAGTTACGAATTTAAAAAGGTATCATGATCGATTCTTCGATTTGCAGTCAAGCAGACGTGAACGTTTATCATTTTTATCCTTATTTTCTCACATGATATATGGAATTTATATATGGAATTTAATTATCTGATGCGAATTGTGTTTCCTTACCCAAAATTAACGGCCCATGCATATGATCTAAAAATGCTGCAGCTTGTTTGAAGTTAATTAGTGTTCCTTATAACCATCAAACAATTTCTATCGGTTCTCTCTTCGTCATTTGAAATTATGAAACATTTCAAATTATTCTAGGGATCGTTAAATATTCGTTTATAAAATCTGAATTTGTTGACAACGTTATTCAAGTTAATTTTTAAATATTTGAAACATTTGTTGACATGATCACAACATATTAATGCTTTCTTCGTTGTTTCGCTCGTGTTTCTTTTTTCGTTGCACGTGCTATAGTAAAAAGTGCGAACATTTTTTGGCATTTATTGTGTTTTGACATGCAGAGCCACCTTGACAAATAATTGTAGAGAAGGACATTGGGTTTCTGGATTGACCTTCGTTTCCTGAAAAAACAGATTTATCGAGAGATATTCTTTTTTACATTCCTGTAGGAAAACGTTCCGTTTATAAACAATTATTGGATGAGGTTTTTGTGATATCCAGAATAATCAAGGTCGAGGTAAGAGTTATCAGCCGAAGCCGAAGGCTGAGGCTGATAACCCTTACCGAGACCTTGATTATTCTGGATATCACAAAAACCGAATCTAATAATTGTTTTATTATACATTGAACGAACGTAAAAACTTGGAAGTCATGTTTCTGCTTCTTCACTGACGGCAAGCAACACGAATCGCGCGAAGTTGACATGATTACCCTTGGAAATCATGCATTGCGCGCGCAACCTACAGATTATTCACTAATCTGTAGGTACAGATTAGTGAATAATCTGTAGGTTGCGCTGTTCCCCAGAATTAACAGTAGGCTTTTAGCCAATGAGAAGACAGATGGTAACTACAATGTATAATAATAGTGTTTATTCGGAAGGGAAATAAGTGCAAAGCGGTCAATCAGAAACCAAATATCCTCTTGTTCAACTTTCAGCGAGGCTTAATGAATTACGTCTGGTATCAAGCAAATCTTAACGTTTACATCGCTTTTTTTAATGTAGATCCAGTTGTCTGATTTCAAATTGGCTTTTGTTTGCACTATCAGATATAGCGAGTTTTAGAAATGTAGCTTCAATTGTCTGAATATTCTAAAATGTTAAAGCTACTTTTTGGACTGATAAACATATTTAACAAAAATATTCACGAATAGATTTGTTGCTTTTCAGAAATTTGTAGCTTCAATTGTCTGAATATTCTAAAATGTTAAAGCTACTTTTTGGACTGATAAACATTTTTACCAAAAATATTCACGAATAGATCTGTTGCTTTTCAGAAATCTGTAGGTCCAATTGTGTGATTGTCCTAAATGATCTTGCTTTCGCCCGCAACTGACATACATTTCTATATTATCTTTGATTTTAATACTTGGCTTCAATTCTCTGATTATGTGAAAATTTTTCGCTATAGTTTGTTTTCTCTAATTATATTTTTGATCACGAACGTAACTCCAATTGTCTGATCTTTCTAAAATGTTATCGCTATCATTTGCTACGGACAAAAAATTTACCAAACATTTCTGATTAGCTCTATTGCTTTTCAAAGCTGTGATTTCAATTGTCTGTTTCTTCTAAAATGTTATTGCTTTCGTTCGAAAATAAAAAAGGAGAAATAGGAAATAGTGATCCATTTCGAAGCTTGATAACCAGACAAATCTTTCAACACCTCGCTGGAAGTAATTTCTAGAAGATAACGAAGCAAGCCATGAACATTTTTTAAAACTGGCCTATTTGTCGGGTTTTGCTTTTTAATTTCAGCTAAAAGTGACGAAGCTCTAAAATTGTTGAAACGCTAGAACAAGATTGAAGTTGTCGCGGTCTTTTTTATTTCCTGCGAGTAATCGGGTTCATGGCCTGCTTTTGCGATCTTCTTGAAAAATATATTGCATTCATGATGATATCACATTAAATAGTTAAGCTGTATATAACGGCCAGCTAGAAATGTCTATACAGAAATGAGACGAGCCACTTAAAAATATCTACAACCGCAACATTTCTGCACAACACTGAGAAAGGTGGCCATAGTTGAGTTAATGTAGTTGGAGCGCAAGTTACCCGGCTTCATAAACTTTCTTAGATATTTCGATTTAGAAATGTGTTCACCTTCCCAATGTGGTGTGGAAACGTTGCAGTTGTAGAAATGTTAACTTGCTCTTCTCATTTTTGTAAATAGATTTTTAGCTGTTCGTCGTTTTATGGCGGACTATTTCACAAGATATCATCATGAAACATACCATCTTGAACACAAAAAGATATTTACTGGATTCGAAGTCTTGGAATAATATTTTTCGTTTGTGTTCAAGATGGTATATGTTGATTGTTTTGGCGGTAAAATTTGTAGGGGTACCCTATTAAATGTTTTGGCAAAAAGTTGTCAGGGGAAACGCTGTGCAAATTTTTTCCAATTTTCCCGCCAAAAGTCTTAGTATATATAGGGCAGATTTTTGGATGACACCTTTTGTAATGAATTTCAATAAACTAATTAAAGAATACTTGCGAGTTATTGATTTGTCATTATTCATTTAAAGTTATTTGATGTCAATAAAAGAAACAAAAGAAGACGACCAGTTTGAGTGTTTTATTTATATCACTTCTATTGAGTAGATGACATAATACTCTACTGAATTACAGAAAGGGTAAAAAATAATACAAAGTATTTAAAAATATTTTTCAAAAAAAAGGCGCATGCGTATTTTAGGCGCCCGTATTTTTTCTAAGTTTTTTGGCGGGAAAATTAAAAATTTCGACATGGGCGATCATTCCCAAGAGTAAATAGGCAGTCAAAACAAATTCTACAAAACATTTAATAAACAAGAGCAATTTATTTTGTACAAAACCCGCTTGGAATAACTCGATAAAAACTTAGCAGCGACAGTTTTTTTTATAAATTCTGTTTCAAAATAAACTTCTTAAAATCGCTTTTGGTTGAAAGATTTTGTATAAACCAGATAACGATTAAACCATTCTGAAACTGGTCCGTGAGAGAACAAAAGGTTGTGATTCTAAATACGAAAGATAACTATAAAAATTTTCTCAAGGAAAATCGTAGACTTCAGAAGTTGACGATACGAAAACTCGGCGAATCGAACGTGACTATTGAATAACAGTGCTATTACAGCGTTACACAAACGACTTTGAGAACAAGTTAAGAACGTTTTGCACGGGAATTAATTGAACTCAGGAAATGTTGCCTTATCTTAACTGCTAAGTCTGAAAAAAAAGGTCCTTTTGGTACCCTGCTGCCCTGCCGTCTGTCTAAACAAGTTAACAGAATATCAAAAGACAACAGTACTGATACTCAAGGGTCACGTACGCGTCAGTCACACAATCCAACCAGCTCGCGCATCGTGAACAGATACATGTACAAGAAGATTAAAACTGGATTAAAATTTGTAAAGCAAAGCTGACGACACATTTCCTACAAACCCTAACTGTAAATCATTTTTCTGGCCAGTTCCATTTTATAGATAGAAAAAGATAAAAAAAAATCGCCGATCCTAACGTTTGGTCCACGAAAAAATCCTATTTTACACCTACTTTTTTGTTTGAAAAAAGTCTTTCGATCTCTCAATCTATCTTACTTTTGTCGCTTGCATACTACGTCTTGTCCTAAGTGTCCTATCTTCTTAATATTGCCTCCAGTGTCTTGTCTTTTCCTTTATCTTCTCTCAATTATCTGGTCACTGAGAAGTTCTGAAAGAAAGCAAACAAAAGTGTTTGATATATATCATATATCTGCACTTTCTTTGCAACCAGGCGAAGCTTATTTCATCACATCCCATATGTACAGTGGTTACAGAATTCCCGTATTCAGTGATGGTTATCTTTATTCTCATCGCCTGTTTGCTTGACAATGTATTGATGTCGTAAGGAGAAACTGGGTTTCAATCACTTTTGTAAGCTAATAGATCAGAAAACCTCAACATTATTTGCAGTAACTATGGCTATGATCTACTTCTTAATTTCTGTTGTTCTTTAAAAAGAGAAGAATAAAGTTGAATTTGCAGACTGGTTACTAGACCATAGCACAGGCTTCAAATTCAGCAATAGAAACGCCAGTAATACAATAAATGACAACAGTGCACCTGTGACACTATTTGATCCAATACCTCTTTTTGCTGCTGTTGTTTTTGTTGTTCTATGAAGTTTTAGACTTTGTAAATAGTAACCCAGGTGAAGATTAATAGGTCTCAGCAACAGTTATCATTGAAAAGCTTTCATTTTGTGTCTAAAATATTTGCAACACATGTGTTGAACAGAATGTGCTCTTTCTATTTACTTTTGCTCTGCCAACTAGTAAAACAAACTACCTGGTTCACAACGACAAGAACATTTCGAAGACATACGAAGAGATATTCCAACAATTTTCAGCTCTAATTTGAAAAAGAAAATCAGTAATTGTCTAGTTATAATTGTTTCATGAAATACACAGTTCAGCTGTTATTTGCTAACCAGTTTGTCTTTCACCATACAAAAAAAATTCTGCAAAAAGCTTATTTCCTAACTTGGGGATACCAGACAAAGAAAGCTCTGCTTTTCTTCCTGATTTCAGCGAGCCATCAGTTGTTAAAAGAAACATGTTTAAGTCAGTAAATGATTTGTCAGTGACAATTTGAGGTCATCTGTTAAGTGTAAGAATTAGGATGCCGCGATAAAAGCATGACTTGTCAGTGAAAATTCGAGTCAATTGATAATTGTTGAGAGCAAAAACTCATAACTATCAATTCTCAATTACAATATTTATCATTTGATGCAGCTTCTTCCGTTTCATTGGCCGAGAGCCTACCATGTGACCAGCAAATAACTGCCTACAAATAATGGTCTACTCATGCGTAGTACCGTCTGAATGTGTTTTTTTGCTGCAAATAATATTCTGGTCATGTGTTGCTGTAATCACGCTCTTCCGTGAAAAATGGCAGGTCACTTTTGTGAGCTGTCAATGAGTGATTTAAATATGAAAGCAAATTGATGATTGAATGATAAATCAATTATTGAACTCGGTTATTGCCTTTGGCTTTGGCAAATAATTAATCTGCTTGCTACTGACAAATCACAATATTTTACTCAACCTCGTCCAATAATTGTTCACTATTTTTGGACATTGGTACTTTGTGTGAAAACATGTTGAGATAAAAACATAAACAGTATTGGAGTAATCTGTCAGCTGGCAGTAAAGAAGGAAGTGAAGTGATTGAGACAAGAACTGTCAGTTAAAATTTCAAGTTATCTGACAAATTGTTGACTATGATGCTGACATAAAAAAATGACTAGCCTGTGTCAATAACCTTCAAGACATTAGTCAGGTCCCAGTAAGGATGCAGCGAATGAAATAATTTTTATATGAAATGGTCACTTTAAACCATCTGTCAGTGGTCAATACGGATCAGTTGTTACTATGGACGTGGCGATCAAAACATGATTTGTCAGTTATAAAAAATTTGGAATCATCTGTCAGTTGTCAGTAAGAATGCCCAGATCAAAACGTGATTTGTCAGTAATTTGGAATTCTTTGTTAGTTGTCCATATGGATCTTGAGATCAAAACAGGATTTGTCAGTAAAAATTTGGAGTCAGTTGTCAGTACAGGAATTGAAATCAAATTGGGATTCGTGAATTTAAATTTGAAATCATCTGTTAGTTGTCTCAGATGGATAAAATATCTCCTAATATAAATTTGGCATTGGATAATTGTAAGCAAAGGAGTATGAAGATAGCGCTATTGAAATTAAGCTAAAGCCAGCTTTCCGGTCAGAAGAAAAATATAATAGCACGCGATAAGTTGTTGCATTGTTTGATGTTTTATAAAAAGCTTGCAGTGAAACAAAAGGCACTTTGATATTTCTAAAGACTTTAAATCAATTTGATAGTAGTACCGTTCTGATGTTTGCCAAACATTTTTTTTGTAGCGAACACTGACAAGTTGTCAATCACTGAATAAATGAACTCATCAGTAAAATTCAGTGGTCAATTTGCTCGTGCTCAGGGCCGCTTGTTATGCAGGTTATGTTCAGTTTATGAAGGTCATCATTTTTTAACCTGAGAAAGTAGAACTTTTTGAAAATTGACCAGATCAGCAGCATTAAGTACTTGTTGTAAGGAGAAGAACCACTTTCAGTTTACAAATCCTTACAAAAAAAAAAAAAAAAATTAAAGAACTTCAAACTCTTTTTGTCCAATTAAGAAAAGGGTTGGATGTTCCCGTTCATCCTACCAAAAAATGCAATCTGCTGGATTTCTGAAGATTGAATTCCATCCTGTAATGGTACACTGTACCTGTTCATCAAAGTCACTAAAATTATAGTGATACACTAGTCCACTACATATAAAGGAGAACTTTGACTGACCTGCCATGGCTGATGTATTTCACTTCCTCCACTGATGTTTACATGTTTCTTGTTTGCCCTGATAAGAGATGCAAACATATTGTTGAGTTATTTATCATTTCTTACTGCTGGTATACTTTTAACATTGTAAATTTAACTGATGGAATTAGAACTAATAAGAGTAGAAATACAAGGACAGGTATAGGAACACTTGCAATTACAGATACCAGAAATATAAACTGACCTGATCTAACTCCTCCATTGATCTCAAGCATATCATGTTGTTGTTTGCTTCTTGTTTGCCTGATAATTAATGAGAATATTTCAAGGAAAGACTTGTCAGTTGCTGTTTACTTTTGAGTTAAAGTTAATAAATGCAACATAATTCTTCAGTACAGATTTTTTAAAACTTTGCGAAAAGCTGCATCTTATCCTGCTAATCAAAATTTCATAACACGGGAAAAATTTCATTGTGCCACTTTTAAATTATAAGCTCTTAAAGCTATAATTAAGGGTGTTTTTAGTTGGCCATACTGTTGCTATGGTAACCTGTTGCTTCTGGAACTGTCTGTTTTTTTTTCACTTGTTTTACTATTTTTACCTGAAATAAGAGATTGTTAAATAATTCCTCAGCTACAAGGGCTAATCTTATGCATGTCTTGCCTGAACGAGAAATAAAACATGAATAACACCGACAAACTATCTTGTCAATGCAATAGAAATACAACTACACCAATAACTAAAATGACCGAAAGAAAACTTGACTTGGGTATGTTTTTAAGAAGAAGCTACCTTTTCATCACTATCGATTTAAGACCATCCACCAAAGCCCTTCACAAATTCTGATTATGGCAATTTAACATTGGTCTGAAGTAGGGAACTGATTTAAGGGCATGTCATAAACAGGGCATCGAATTGCTGGTCAGGTCATAACTAGGGTAGGCAAAATCATAGATCTTGGTCATAAACAGGGTAAGAGTTTTGGGAAGCGGGCCGCACACCCCTACCAAATTTTCTGGGAGTACCCATCCCGCGTGCTAGGGTAACCCTAGCGCTCAGCTGGGATTATTTTAGTGCCAGGGAAACCCAACCGGCCTTGTAAACACGTCCATAAAAAGAACGAAATGTGAGAGCACTAAGATAATCTTCTTTCTAGGGTTACCCTACTTCCCTGTAAACAGGGTCTAAGGTGTTCATTTCCTTCTCATATGCGTTTGTAAAATTGGTGAACTACACGTACCTTGAAACACTCCCGCGTAACATTCGATTTACCAAGTTGTACTTCACAAGATATTGATTTATTTTTATGTCTCAAAGCATGCAAAATCTTTTCAACCGTTTAAGTACTCACAAGTAGCAATAAAACAAAATGTTCTCATTACATAAGCTTAAAGTGTACATGACATGAAAAATAATTGCTGCATTCAAAATAAATCAGAATGGCATTTTCCTTTTTGGAATATCTATTTTCATTTTAGAGATATTGACGTTTTTGTATTATGCAAATTAGGAAAGTGATGACATCATCAACTGAACATTTCTGGTGCCAAGTTTGAAGAACACTGCTTCAATAGTTCCAGAGATATTCTTTATTCAGTATTTTACCATTTTAATTGCAAACATGACGTCATCACTTTCCTAATTTGCATAATACAAAAAAAAAAGATACTCCAAAAAGAAAAACGCCATTCTTCTGTATTTTAAAAAGCCTTTCAAATACGCAGCTTTTAATTTATTTTTCATGTCATATGCACTTTAAGTTATGTACGGGACGTACCAAGGATGGTCAAAGATGACACTGTCACTTGCTGTTTCTGGCACTTGAACAGGTGAGCGAATTTTCCTCCAGAAGGATCCTCCAGGAAAAGTTTGCGTCTGGAACATGTTTCGGAACATTTCTTGCAATGTGAAAACAGCTTTAGGCAAAGTTTGAAAGAAGAAGGAGAGCTTCAAACACCTCGTGCAAGATGGAGAACGAGTGAAAATTCAAGTTCCGTCCCAGGGCCGACTGTCTTCCTTAGCCGGCAGGGTCTCGGTGTGAGGAAAGGCTGGCTCTGAAAACTTCAGTAATCGCTGCTTATCCCCTTGTTGATCTTTGACCTAACAGTTGCTTTAGAGCTTCTACAGACCTCAACGACTTTTGACAAAGGGAGCATGTTTCTGTTTCCTGATACTTTTTGTTATGGAGAAATTCACCGAAAATTCTCTCCGTATGAAGCCACAGTTTTAACCTTCTTGAGAAGCTGTTGTTACTGTACTGTTATCAAACTGTTTGTCAACCAGTGGATAATTACCGATATTTTCTGGAAGGAAACCAGCGTTGAATGCAGACGTTCATTTCAGATGAAAAGGGTATGGTTTGGGCCCGGAGAGAAAGCTTTAACAGAACATTTAATTTAAGGTACACAAACGAACAAACAAACAAACTATACAGAACGAAAGTAGGAATGGATGCACTTCTACCGTTTGTAGTGAAATTATAAAATTGCCGAGACTAATTCCTTGATCCATATTAAGCTGTTTTATTTTCTCTTAATTAAATAAATGAATAATAAATAATCTATAACAAGACTACATGTACTTCTGCACAAATTATAGTATATCGTTTTGTTTTTTGTTTTTTGGTTCAATTGTCAGTCAGGCAACTATCATTAAAACATGTTGAAAGAAATGAAGGAAATTAAAAAGAGAAAAAGCAACTTATAGTCAATAGCTTTGGCAATCGAGGCTCAATCTCCTTTGTCCTTGATCTGCTCGGTCTTTATCGGATCCTACCGTTCATTCTGTGCACTGTCAGTCATATCAATGTCGTTCCTGTTCTGCGACAGAACTATCCCGGGCAACTACTGGTTCGCTGATATTAAAAAATCTTCTCCAAGTTAAGTAGTCCTCGCTTCATTATGAACTTCACTTCATATTCGTCTTCCTTCATGGGTAACCGGTCGTTTAGCTCCTAGCCTGGTGCTGACTAGCTGTGTTTCCCTTGTTATCATTTTCAGCTTGGAAAATATGTTTTCAGTTGCAAAATTGCACTCGAAATGCAGGAAACAACTGATGATCGTGTCATCAGAGCTGGCTAACTCTTTCTCTTGGTTAATATTGTTGGCAGGATATCTGTATCTAGTTGTGTCCAGCCATGTAGAACCAGGAGAAGACATCCAGTTGTTATAAATGGCACCAGCAGTAACCACGCCATGTCGTCTTTGAAGTGAAGGTTAAAACTGTCACAAGTTAAATGGATTCCCATGTTAGTGATATTTTTCACACAAATATAAGTCTGTCCTACTCAGTAACTGTTTCAATACATTTGAAACACCTGACAGCGCTGATGATACAAGCTGGGAAGTAGACAATTAACTCTGAAGTGATTTGGAGTGAAATCACCTTGCATGACTGAGCTATGAGGTCAGATGGAAGCATTATAATGGCTAATTATGGTGGTAATTCGTGGTAAGGTAAACGTCGCGAATTCGAATCCAACCAAGGCCAAATAAGTTTTCTTTACCTTTTGTGGTCCCCCGTTTCTCAGAAGGAAATATACCGGTTGATTTCCAGCACTCCAAATTACTTTATAGGTAACTCTCTACTTTCCAGATTTCAAACGGGCATTTTTGATTCATAAGGACCTTCGAGTTTTCCAAAACTCACAAGGGTGTTTATTTATTAAGGACTGAAGCTACTTAAACACATTAACAACTGCGCTGTTTTGTTCTTAATAGAAACAATTAATTGTGATTGTACCAATGTGGTTTGCATTGTTTTATTCGAAACACTGATTGTTGCAGTCAGGAATTCCCTTGAGGTAATTGATTTCCGCTGTCAGAACGCCAGATCATTTACTTGTCTTTCTACTAAGTTTATTCCTGGGGTGAATAGTGACTGGTGATTAACAAGGCCTGCACAAGTGTTAAAAAAAATGTATGCTGTGTCGGGGAGAGGTTTAGCAAATGAAAGCAGGGCTCCTGTTCTATACTTATATAAGCTATGGGTGAGCAATCCGGTACCTGTATGGACTGCTTAAATTAGTTCTCCTAGTGTTGAAATGTGGACGGACAAGGAGACTTTCAATTCCGCAGGTGAGCGTGAGATTGGACACTACTTCTGATGTCTTGGGCGAAAAAACTACAACACTTTGAAATTTTGCAACAGACAATTCCTTTAGTTAGAACTTTTCTACACTTCTTTACAGATATGTACCCAGAGAGTATTACTGACCAGGAGCACAAAACTATAACAAACATGTATGAATTGATACACTGCTGACAAAGTCGTGACGTTCTTAGTTGATAGACCAATTTTGATTTATTACAATTCTTTACATGGAACCAAGGCTTGTGGGGATATGGAGGGGGGGGGGGGGGGTAAAAGTTAAAACAGAAGAAATTATTTACTTGTGCCTTACTCAACCTGGCCCAAATTCTTTTAAGTCCCCTAAACCTAAGAGTTATACCAACATCATTGCACATAACATGCTTCACACTCTTGTCCACCCTGTTGCAATAGGATGCAAGATGCTGGATGGTGCAGCAAGGTGGCAAACGTTTGCAAAGTGTTGTGCACAGCAATGTTAGTTAGAATATATACATGTATGTCACGTTGAAATACATTAAAGTGCCGATGAAATGAAAAATAATTGCTGCTTACCTGAAAGGCTTTTCAAAACACGGAAGAATGGTGTTTTTCGTTTTGAAATATCTTTTTCGTTTTAGAGATATTGAGATATGTCCAGGTTTGACCCTAATTAGATGCACGCAAATTTCAATAAGCGTCATGAAGTGTCCCCTTGCTCTTCTCCCCAACTTTAACGTCACTCGTTTCTCAGAATACAGACAATTAATGTCACAAAGTGTCCCCCAAATGCTGCTCCTCAAGTAAGGATTAACAGCTGCATTTACCCTAAGATAAAAATAACACTAACCTTTACCCTAACCTTATTGTTAGAAATAGGTAGCAAAGGCTTAGACTTAAAGGGACACTTTGTGTTAGATGTCAAAATTCGCCGTGCATCTAATTAGGGTCAAACCTGGACATAAGTGGAGATATTGACGTTTTTGTATTATGCAAATTAGGGACGTGATGATGTCATGAGGCTTGCAACTAAAATAGAAAATACTCAATAAAGAATCTCTCTGCAAATATTGAAGCAGTGTTCTTCAAACTTGGCACCTGAAATGTACATCACAAAAGAAACCAAATGACACCCATAGTGTCATTGCCATGGAAACTCTCTTGGCTCCAGTCTGTCCTTCTGTCAAAAACCAAATAACCTCATTTTCAACCTTTAAAGTGGGAAAGAGGGTCCTGCTTGGAACAGACATGGTTCCCATATTGTCTTAACTCTCACCATTAGACTGCTGGAGTAGATGGTCCTTGGTTAAGACAAAAACTGGGAATTTCAGTTTAATTAAGACAGGACCAGCGTCAAAACTGTTGTCATGGCAACAGCACAGCAGTTGTCATTTTTTTTCTTTTGTGATGTACATTTCTGGTGCTAAGTTTGAAGAACACTGTTTCAACATTTCCAGAGATATTCTTTATTCAGTATTTTACTATTTTAGTTGCAAACCTCATGATGTCATTACTTTCCTGATTTACATAATACAAAAATATCAGTATCTCTAAAATGAAAAAAGATATTCCAAAAAGCAAAATGCCATTCTTCTTTATTTTGAAAAGCCCTTCAAATAAGCAGCAATTATTTTTCATTTCATAGGCACTTAAACGTTCTTTTTTAATTAACATTTTTTTTATTCCTCCAATCCGTAGCTGGTACATAGTGATGCAACTGAAACATAGAAATAGTAATATAATAATGGGTAAAATTTACAAAGGAAAAAAACGCACAAGACAGAGAGTATAACACTTAACGTTCACAAGAATAAGAGAATAAGAGATGGAGAAATGTGACAGTGCTTGAGTGAGTTGGACGTGTAAATGGATAGGAAAAGGGAGGGACGGGAAACAAGAAGCGCGGTAGCATGGAGAAGCAAGCGAGAAAAAGAGAAAACATGTCACAGCTGCCAACAGCCAAACGATTCTTACGCGAACTGGACTGAAATGAGATGAAGAGCTCTTATTTCGACTCGCTTAGTGAGGGACTGGTGCGAATAGGGGATGCTTTTTTACCTTGCATGAAGAGAGCTGTGGAAACACTGTCCATGTTCAGTGGTAAGTCGTAATGACACAGCAGCTCTGCAGGGTTGTGATGGTACTGTGACTTGTTCAGTGTGTATCCCAGGAGACTTGTACCTCTTCTCAAAAACCATGAGCTGCTTTCCAATGATAATCTATAAAAAACAAATTGTTGTAAGTCGGTTGGTCGGTCGACAAATGAAACATTCATGAAGTCCATTACCCCGCAGTGATCTCCAGGGGGGAGGGCTAAACGCAAATGGAAGCCCATTTGCTCAGGTCTGAAATTGGGTATGGAAAATCACAGATTTTGGTCTGAAATACTCTACAGGTGTCAATTTTTGGGCCGCACAACCCCACCAAAAAAAACAAGGAGTATTTCCCCCGGAAGTGATCTGACTTGCTACTATAAGTAAAATTACTTTGAGTTTATTGTGGACTTTCCTGTGATGATGTGCTTCTGTAACAGACGAAGCTATTAAAGAGTTACACACACCTTGATGTTGTAAACTTTTTCTTTTATGTCTTGTGGCTGATCATCTTTGATTTCAAACTCCACAGGAAAGGATCTCCCGCTTATCTCAGTGTTTTGCTTGGAATTTGGAGTGAACCTTACTCCGACCTTATTTATGAAAACAAAACTCAGTTTATGTGGTAGCAATCAAAAACAGACACCACAGTGTTTGTTGTTCTACAGAAATTTATAGATGTCAGCAAAGCTATCAGACTTCTTCAAGGGGTACAATTTTGAGCTATTACTTTCATGGCTATTAAAGCGCCAATAATTCACGTTGTTAACCTTCTCGCTTGCTACATACAGGTAAATTGAAAAACAAATTATTTTTTAACAAAAAATAATAAAATTAAATTTATTTATTTCAGCAGGCCAAGAAATCTAATGCACTTGTTCTGAAAAATACAATCAGTTTGGCTTTGAAGAAGACTAATACACATACTCAATACCAGTCTACAATGCGAGTTTTGTTTTTAAGCTGATAAAGAAAAGCTTACCTTGCCAGAGAAAAATGTTGTTCCACTGCAGGGTAAGTTCTCTGCTGGCCAGGAAAATAGTTCATTCATATCTGCGGGAAGACTAATATAAATCCCAAGTCAGATGGACGTATAATAGTAATGCTAACAACTGTGGTCACAATGTCTCGGTAATCTTTGCAACATTTGGAACTGTCAATCAACACCAAGCTTCCACAATAATTCAAAATCGGACAGTGACAAGATATGTTACTTTTAATTAAGCACTGTTACTGCCATAAGTCTAGAATAACACATTATTTTTTTGTCCTGCACAATCAACACACAAGCGATTGCTGAAATTATAGATGAAACTTTGGCTTTCATGATGGTAAAGAAAATGGTCTGTCTGTAATAAAGCTATTTGCAGTTGGCATGCACAAAGTATGTCTGGTAAACAGTCATAAATTGTACATAACAGTCAAGGCCATATAAAGTTATCACTTAGGAAATGTTCATGAAAACATTGTGTAATTTTAAGTGAAACTGATGAGATGCAGGATTCTGCTTTATCAGTGAATAAAGTCTCTCCCTAGGTATTTAGGGTGTTTAGAGCGGTGAGTAAAACCACTGTAGCAAAACCAAAACCAAAACCAAAGTAATTAGCTGATTACTCTCGACAGACAACTGAAAACCACTCTATGATGACTATAAACAGCAAAAACAGAGTATAGGCCGGAGTCCAGAGACATAGGCACTCTAGTGTCTTTACTATTCACAACTACATTTGTTCTAAAGCGCCAGGACTAAAACAAACTAAAACAAATACAAATTTACTTATTTAAGGCCAGCCTATTCAAATCTATCATACATGTGCAAACAAAGAAAAAAGTTGAGTGTTAACAAACAATCATACGTTTCAACTTAGACTTGAGTGTCAAAATTAATTTGATGACCATGCTAGGCTAAGTGATTGGCTTAAACGCAAAGCTTGCGTCTCTAGTCATCAAATCAGAAGTAAAACTAAAGTGATTCATGACTTGCTCGCTCATGTTTTCCCATGCTTTAGGTCAGCTACAAGTATTGGCTTCCAGTTTTGATTGGTTCACAGGATTGTCTGTGAAATTTGTGATTGACTAGAGTGATTGCTTTGGTTTTGCTTTCACAACACTCCACACTGTAGCAATTTACCATTACAAATTACAATTTACCTATGTGTGACTGTATTTGGTGCATTCGCCAAACACAGCAGGGTTCCATCGTCGGCACCCAATACCAGCTCCAGACCTGGTCGCCCTGGCAACAAGTCAGCACTAACAGCACCAGACAGCACAGTCTTACCAACACTGATGAGTTCTGAACAGCGGTCATTACCTCGGATGATTGCAATCTGGCCGTCAACAAGGGGAATAACCTAACAGAATCAATGACATCAGACTTAAATTCACTGTTACTAATGTACATCAGTATTCAGTGCTGTTTTTCATTACAAGGCAAAACTACATGTAGGAAGCAACTATAATGTAGGCGGGTGAGTTTGTTTGCTGAGCTGGAGATTCAGTTCATAAAAATATGGCCAAATTTGCTTCAACTCTGAAGTTGTACTGGTAGTTACATGTAAATTACACTATTACTCTTTTGTGGAACCCT
The DNA here is from genome assembly GCA_964020085.1 of Micromussa lordhowensis. Classification (NCBI taxonomy): domain Eukaryota; kingdom Metazoa; phylum Cnidaria; class Anthozoa; order Scleractinia; family Lobophylliidae; genus Micromussa; species Micromussa lordhowensis. The sequence goes on along the minus strand of OZ026600.1, from coordinate 22,194,354 downwards.
GTATGTCTACACTGCTTGTGTACTGCACAGTTCATGGAAGCAACTCACTAAATATGTTTACAGCTGTATCTGAGTTCAAACCCAATAACTGAAGAGTGCTGTTGGTGTATTTTACTCTTTTGTATACTACAGTGAAACCTGTATTAAGCTGACACCGTTGGGCCCCTCACTAGTTTTTGCTTAATACAGGGTGTCTGCTCTAAACAGGTTCAGCAATAATAGTTAATTATTAACCCTTTTGTAACACAGTGTAAGATCAAAGACTGCCCTTAGCATAATGTCCAGACAGTCAATGCATCAATCTGGAATAATCTACTCAGCTTTAAAACGACATCGCTGAACAATGTTAATAGTGTCTGAGCTGAGGTTTTAGAAGTAAAAAGCCCTTGAAGTGTCCGCTTATTGCAGGTTTGGTGCAACAAAATGGCTTAATATTGGTGTCCGTGTCCGCTTAACAGAGGTGTCCGCTGAACGCAGGTTTATTTTACAGTAAATAAGGGAAGAAAGTTTAGGGACTCAAGCTGGTGTCCACTTAATAGAGGGTGTCCGCTTAATATGGGGTCTGCTTAATACAGGTTTCACTGTATAAGC
>OZ026600.1:22101263-22188763 GCA_964020085.1 Micromussa lordhowensis | reverse complement strand
TTTCGCTGTCTTGTAGAGGGGTGCAATGTCTTTACGGTCCGTACAGTTCGTACGGACCGTAAAGTTATTAACGGTCCGTTAAGAAGGGTTTACGGTCCGTAAGTCGCATTCCATTAGCGACACTTAGAATATTTTCTGCTGTGGTGGTTACTTGTAGAGGGGTCCATGGACTTTACGGTCCGTACAGTTCGTACGGACCGTAAAGTTATTAACGGTCCGTTAAGAAGGGTTTACGGTCCGTAAGTTGCATCCCATTAGCGACACTTAGAATATTTTCCGCTGTGCTGGTTACTTGTAGAGGGGTCCAAGGACTTTACGGTCCGTACAGTTCCTACGGACCGTAAAGTTATTAACGGTCCGTTAAAAAGGGTTTACGGTCCGTAAGTTGCATCCCATTAGAGACACTTAGAATATTTTCCGCTGTGCTGGTTACTTGTAGAGGGGTCCAAGGACTTTACGGTCCGTACAGTTCGTACGGACCGTAAAGTTATTAACGGTCCGTTAAAAAGGGTTTACGGTCCGTAAGTTGCATTCCATTAGCAACACTTAGAATATTTTCCGCTGTGCTGGTTTCTTGTAGAAGGGTGCAATGTCTTTACGGTCCGTACAGTTCGTACGGACCGTAAAGTTATTAACGGTCCGTTAAGAAGGGTTTACGGTCCGTAAGTCGCATTCCATTAGCGACACTTAGAATATTTTCTGCTGTGGTGGTTACTTGTAGAGGGGTCCAATGTCTTTACGGTCCGTACAGTTCGTACAGACCGTAAAGTTATTAACGGTCCGTTAAGAAGGGTTTACGGTCCGTAAGTTGCATCCCATTAGCGAGACTTAGAATATTTTCCGCTGTGCTGGTTACTTGTAGAGGGGTCCATGGACTTTACGGTCCGTACAGTTCGTACGGACCGTAAAGTTATTAACGGTCCGTTAAGAAGGGTTTACGGTCCGTAAGTTGCATCCCATTAGCGACACTTAGAATATTTTCCGCTGTGCTGGTTACTTGTAGAGGGGTCCAAGGACTTTACGGTCCGTACAGTTCCTACGGACCGTAAAGTTATTAACGGTCCGTTAAAAAGGGTTTACGGTCCGTAAGTTGCATCCCATTAGAGACACTTAGAATATTTTCCGCTGTGCTGGTTACTTGTAGAGGGGTCCAAGGACTTTACGGTCCGTACAGTTCGTACGGACCGTAAAGTTGTTAACGGTCCGTTAAAAAGGGTTTACGGTCCGTAAGTTGCATTCCATTAGCAACACTTAGAATATTTTCCGCTGTGCTGGTTTCTTGTAGAAGGGTGCAATGTCTTTACGGTCCGTACAGTTCGTACGGACCGTAAAGTTATTAACGGTCCGTTAAGAAGGGTTTACGCCGGGTCCGTAAGTCGCATTCCATTAGCGACACTTAGAATATTTTCTGCTGTGGTGGTTACTTGTAGAGGGGTCCAATGTCTTTACGGTCCGTACAGTTCGTACAGACCGTAAAGTTGTTAACGGTCCGTAAGTTGCATTCCATTAGCGACACTTAGAATATTTTCTGCTGTGGTGGTTACTTGTAGAGGGGTCCAATGTCTTTACGGTCCGTGCAGTTCGTACAGACCGTAAAGTTGTTAACGGTCCGTTAAGAAGGGTTTACGGTCCGTAAGTTGCATTCCATTAGCGACACTTAGAATATTTTCCGCTGTGCTGGTTACTTGTAGAGGGGTCCATGGACTTTACGGTCCGTACAGTTCGTACGGACCGTAAAGTTGTTAACGGTCCGTTAAAAAGGGTTTACGGTCCGTAAGTTGCATTCCATTAGCGACACTTAGAATATTTTCCGCTGTGCAGGTCTCTTGTAGAGGGGTCCAAGGATTTTACGGTCCGTACAGTTCGTACGGACCGTAAAGTTGTTAACGGTCCGTTAAGAAGGGTTTACGGTCCGTAAGTTGCATTCCATTAACGACAAACATGCGACAGCGGGAACGCCACTTCGGCGAGTCACTTCGGCGAGTCCGAATGTTTTATTCCGTTGTTACAGAGTTAATTGCGTACGCTTCGTTCAATTTAATGGTCCGCACGTTCCGTTCAGTTCGCCATAAAGAACAGTAACTAGACATTAAGGAGTATGCGGGAGCCGAAAGGTAAAGAAGATACACATATGTATGCCTCGTTCTAAAAACATGCGACAGCGCGAACGCCACTTCGGCGAGTCCGAATGTTTTATTCCGTTGTTACAGAGTTAATTGCGTACGTTTCGTTCAATTTAACGGTCCGTACGTTCCGTTCAGTTCGCCATAAAGAACAGTAACTAGACATTAAGGAGTGTGCGGGAGCCGAAAGGTAAAGAAGATACACATATGTATGCCTCGTTCTAAAAACATGCGACAGCGGGAACGCCACTTCGGCGAGTCCGAATGTTTTGTTCCGTCTTACAGATCGTTAACTGCGTCCGTTTCGTTCAATTTAACGGTCCGTACGTTCGTTAAGCGAGAGAGGAATCACGCTGGTTCGATATGGACACATGAAAACACCTCGTTCTATAATCCATGAGAAGACAGATGGTGACTACAATGTATAATAATCAGAATTAGCGAAGACTCAACCAATATTGAAAGCGTGCTTTCGGTCCTACACCTTCAAACCGAAGAAAAAGTGTATACCAGTGGTATCACTGCTAAAGAAATGCCACCTGACATTTCGTGAACTTAAAATCAAAACCCCCATGCGTACAGCTTGTTACTAAATTGAAAGAAACGACCGCAATTAACTCTGTAAGAAAGTAACAAAACATACGGACTCATCGAGGTCGCGTTCACACTGACCCATATTTATAGAACGAGGCATACATATGTATATCTTTTTTTCAACGTGGCGTTCTTACGCAATTACTTCTTTAACAACGTAACAAAACATATGAACGGACTCATCCACGTGGCGTTCCCACTGTCGCATACTTTTAGAACGAGGCATACATATGTATATCATCTTTACCTTTCGGCTCCCGCACACTCCTTAATGTCTAGTTACTGTTCTTTATGGCGAACTGAACCGAACGTACGGACCGTTAAATTGAACGAAACGAACGCAGTTAACGATCTGTAAGACGGAACAAAACATTCGGACTCGCCGAAGTGGCGTTCCCGCTGTCGCATGTTTTTAGAACGAGGCATACATATGTGTATCTTCTTTACCTTTCGGCTCCCGCATACTCCTTAATGTCTAGTTACTGTTCTTTATGGCGAACTGAACGGAACGTACGGACCGTTAAATTGAACGAAACGTACGCAATTAACTCTGTAACAACGGAATAAAACATTCGGACTCGCCGAAGTGGCGTTCCCGCTGTCGCATGTTTTTAGAACGAGGCATACATATGTGTATCTTCTTTACCTTTCGGCTCCCGCATACTCCTTAATGTCTAGTTACTGTTCTTTATGGCGAACTGAACGGAACGTACGGACCGTTAAATTGAACGAAACGTACGCAATTAACTCTGTAACAACGGAATAAAACATTCGGACTCGCCGAAGTGGCGTTCCCGCTGTCGCATGTTTTTAGAACGAGGCATACATATGTGTATCTTCTTTACCTTTCGGCTCCAGTTACTGTTCTTTATGACGAACTGAACGAAAAGTACGGGCCGTTAACGTTCGGGGTGGCCTGTCCTTAATTAGATGCAAGCCTGGCGAACTGAACGAAACGTACGGACCGTTAACGCTCAGGGAGCCCGGTCCTTAATTAGATGCAAGCCTGGCGAACTGAACGAAACGTACGGACCGTATGAAAGGTGCTCACGGTTCGTAACTGCTTTTACGGTCCGTACGGACCGTACATCAAAAATACGGACCGAATCAGTGCGGGTGTATTGGACATGTGTGCCCCCCCCCCGATGGGATACCTGACTGTGTGAGAGTAAATTGTCTTATGTAGGAACACAATGCAATGTCCCCGGTCAGGGCTCAAGCCTGGATCGTTTAATCAGGAATACAGTGCACTAACAATTAGGCACCTACTGAACAATATTCTACAATTATTACATAAACTGGTTCAGTTACTTGGCCAGGAATGCTGTCCATGATACTCAGAGATTGAGGCTCTTTTGATGAACTCTTCACAAGATAAACCCTTCCTGATGATGTCCCCACAACAACACCAGCACCAGGAACAACAGATGCAGCTGACAGCACAAAGGCAGGGTACTGACTGGATTGCTGCAGGATAAATACGAAACACTGAATTAAATTTTTTACGGAGTAAGAGCACAATTTTCTTGATGCACACAATGCAAACCTGCAGCCTTTGCAGCTCTGTGTAAAATATCTTACTCTGGTCCATGTGTTTGCATGTTTAGAGATGGTTGAAGTTTTCTTATAAAAAGCATCTCCTTAATTAGGCAATGAAAAAAAAAAACTTCAACCATCTCTAAACATGCCAACAGACTCGATTCACGCAAAGGTATTCACTTACATGTAAGAACTTGCAATCCTTTGTTATCATGCTAATTTGTAGAAACTGTACAGTATAGAAATCAAACCTTGGCATTAATTTATTTACTTTGCCTTTAGAATGGTGTAACGATGACGCCAAAACGTCGGATATTAACTTTAATATTCACCTGCTTATGTTTTAAGAAATCATTTTTGATCAAGATTATTGTTATTATTAAGAGAGCATTGAATAAAGTCTATTTTATACCATGCCATAGAAAATACAGTGGCCAACATAGTAAATGTCACATACGCACAGCACATGGGAAATTTCGATTTAATGCCATTGAATATACAACGGCTTTCCTGTATTCTGATTGGCTGTATTTTCTATGTCATGGTATAAAGAAAAATATTTACCCTGGACACATCCAAAATAGAAGAGAAAACAAGCTCCTTTTTGTGAAGGTTGAACACTATCACAGCACTGCCAAGATAATTCTGAAGTTCCTCTGAGGGTAAACCTTGACCCGATGAAGATGATAGACTGAGTAGATACATGTAGCAAAACAGGTTTGTGAAACACAATAAAATGACTGTAACTTACTTGCACTCTGGGTAACACTGTCAATATGGAAAGACAGAAGAGTTTCACCAGTATTCCTTAATAGCAGATCCAAAGCCAAATAACAACCCATATTTTTGAAAATGTTTTTGAGAAACCATGGTGATCTAACGTTAGTATACTGCACCTCCGATTCCAAATAATAATAATTAATTAATAATTATAGCATTTATATAGCGCCATATACACTAACTCCGGCCTCAAGAGTCCTCATGGGCCCAATAAGGATTAGTAGTATACACACTAACTGCTCTATGGCGCTTCACAATTAACTACAATTAAAAATTTTGTAAAAAAAAAAATTATAAATAATATTTCTTAAAAAGAAAAGTCTTTAATTTACATTTAAAAAGAGTGATCGATCCACTATTCTTAATGTCAAGGGGCAAGGAATTCCAGAGCTTTGAGCTTTGCTTTCCAACTATTGTCACTGTGCCTGACGTCACGTCTGTGTTTCAAACAATTGATGTAGCTATCACCTTACCCCAGATAACAAACCCTTGCTGCCACCCAAAAGAAAACAAAGTAAACTTACTAAAAAAGCCTTTCAAACAAATGTAAATCAAAAAAATATTTCATGATAGCACTGCATGTGCACTATGCATGTAAAGTGTAGCCCTGGACACGTCACGGGAGGAGCAGAAAACCCCTTACAGGTGTTATCACTTCACATGACAAACCATGGAAACTCAAGTTAATTAAAATATTGATACTGTGATTTCACCTTTTTTCCTCAAAATAAAAATTAGTGACAATGACAAGTTCTTCTTCTGATCCATCACCATTGAAATCTGTGATAAACGGAGTTGACAAAATGTGTGGGTCAATATAGACACTAGTGCCATCTGATGATAACCCCGAGGGACGGACACCTCCATGATATTTGGACCAAAAGGTGTCTGCAGAACTGCTTGTGTTTGAATTCCACTGTTTTTCCTGTGTGACAAGGACGCATTTGGGTATAATTGTCAAATTAAAAACGTGTTATGCGGTAACCATTCTGCAACTGCTGTCTAAATGTACTTAAAAAATAAAGGATTTGCTAAATTGTCAAACTACTTCCTCAATCCTGTAATAATTATTATTTTAGAGAATACTCAGGGAAAAAAATGCACACTGACTGGGTTAAAATCGTGTTTCTATGACTTGATAGAAACACAGAACTAGCATGAGCTGTTGACGTAATGATGGCACACGCAAAGGTAATTTATATTTTGATGATCAAAGCAAACATTCAAGTTGTTTTCTTTCCTCGTCATGGAATTTTCTAAAAGAAATTGAAAACATGTTCTCTGTGTTCCTATTGAGTAACTGTTATAGAAGCACTCATTGAAGTTTGGGAGAACTCAAACTCAAGATGTGGAAACACTAGTCTGTTGGCTTGTGTTCCCACAGCATTTCTCGCTCTTCCAAACTTCCACTTCTATAACTCAATAGAAACATGGTACATATTTTCTATTTCCTAAATACAATTACTATATCCCAACCCCCCAAAAATGTGAAGTGTGTTTGGGAAGAACTTGGCATGAACATCTCCCAGAAGTTCCTGTTAGCCCACACTCACTGCCATGTTTGCATCGGATGTCTTCACACAACACCCATTTTATCATACCTGTGGAAGGTCAGTGTAAAACTCTGAGAAGAAAGCAAGTCTGGCTGACTTTGCGGGTTCAGAAATGGAACTGACATAGTCACTGTTTCCAATCTGTCGAGGATCTACAACAAACCAATCTTTCTTCATCACCAGAGGAGGAACCTAACAGAGGATATCAAGACAGCAGTGGTTTCATTATCATGTGAGGGAGGGGGGAGGGAGGGCATTGGAGCTGGAGAGACTGCAGTATTGGATGATTTTTCATGACTGTAGGAGCTTCATAATTTTAATCTTGAATCATGGTATTGTGCAATTCTCATCTAATCCCCTGGTCCGTTTGAGAGAAAAAGAGCATTTATTTCGCTATCGAGCTTACATGTAGCTTGAGGGAAATCTCTTACGCTGTGTATGTGCTGGCGCTCATGTGCATGCACTAATGACGCAAAAATCGTGCGCAGTAGGGATGCGCAATGCAATACTGAACAATGACCTCAAGTCTGCAAATGTGATTTCAACTTGGTTGCATGGAATCCGGTGACTCAGATATTGATTGCCAAGACATGCAGTAACTTTGCAAAGCAGTGAGATAATTCAGGGTGATACATAATATAGAGTGGATTCTGTGGACACTCTGATTAGCTACAATGCTGCAAGGTCTTGAGAACACTTGAAAACATATACAGTGTACAAAACACACAACTGCAGCTCTTGGTTTCTACACTTTTCCTAATCTCAAACCATATCTTGTTTTATGACAGTACTAATACACAGAATTTGGCAGCCAAGTAGAGCAAAATTAATGTTTTCTGTGGGTTATTTCACATTAATATTCAATCTTTGTTCATAACCTTTTTGTGTAGAATTGCTGACCAAATGCAGCACTGGCACTAATCAATGGATTCAAATAACACATCAAAATCAATGTGGAGAAAAAATAGTTCATGTGGCAAAAGGGGGATGTTATGGAAGTGCTATTACCAATTTACCAGGTTTCAGAAAAGATGGATTTAGTAGTTTGGTAAATTATATTCCATACTTGCTGCATCAGCTAGGCTCGTGCATTACTTCTAATCATCTACTCGACATTTCGACCGAATGAAATCAACAACATAAAAAACAAAACTGAGAAAATCTACATAAACACAATATGCATATCACTACACCTGAGTATCAAACAGCAAATCCAGTCTTGACGAAGGATGACCGAATGAAAGAAATGTTACAGAAAATTCCTTTAAGATTTCTTATTATTCCAGTTAAAGCCAAGAAATGCACTTAAAAGCCAGAAAACGTTCAAAATCTCAAAGCAGTGTTAAAGTTTAATCATTATTCACACTAAAGCGTAATTTGAATATTCATCATTTTATCGTCCATCGAGTATTTCACCTCCTTTCTATAGCCCTCGTTCGCTCTGCCTCACGGCATTGTTTAGTATTATTTCATCTCCTTTCTCTAGCCAGCTGACTCGCTCTACTTCACGCCATTGTTTAGTGCTGTCTCGCCTCCTTTCCCAAGCCCTGACTGGTCCTGACTTGCTCTCTTTCGTGATCTTCTTCGCTACTTCTTTGCTTGTTCATTCTTACTCCCTGCTGTTTTTCTTTCATGTTCTGCTTCAGTTAAACACTCTGCTATTGTTTGTTGACATAGCAAATAGAAATGAGTTTTCTTTTCTTAATCCCCGCCAAGAAAAGATGGCATTCTTGGGCTTCCCCATTCAGGTTACTTTGAGACACCCCTCCCCCTCCCACAGAGTGTGTATGGATGGATGGATGTTTGCTGGCTGGTACATGATGTTATAACCAAATTTTCACGGCTTGCGGAGTTACCAAATTTTCTAAGAAATGGGGCTCCACTAGGGCACCTTTGACGTGCAGGAGCTCCACTATTAATGAAATTATCTGCCCTACCTTAAATGTCTCTCCTTCCAGAAAAGAGCCATCATTCTTTACAAAGACCACAATGCCATCAGCAGTAGCTAGGACCAACTCATGCATTCCATCATTGTCATTATCATACTGAAATACAAAGATTCCAGATTGCATTGGATTCACATACATGATAGTGAAATTAAGATTAATTAATGTGACAGATTTCATCCATAATCTTGATTCCTTTTCAACTAAAACAGCATGCAATTTATTTCAAAGAGTTACATCACTGACCACACATCTTGAAAAAGTTTCCATTTTTATCTTCCTCAGTCATAACTAATCTTAAATACTTCTCACTACAGTTTATTATTACGTCTTTGTTGTTTTTCACCTTGGAATTTAACTATTCTTTTGAAGCTGTCTTCAATTTTGAAGCAAAATATTGTGACATACTGGTACTTGTAGCTTGTTAAGTCTATTTTCAGTTGTTGAATGACTCTAATATTTTAAGTTAAGCAATGACTTTTTTCAAGAAACTATTGTTCCTCTTTCCAAGTACAACTGCTAAAGCATATCTTGCAGAGCAAACAGTTATTATAACGGCCATCTATATTGTGCAAAAGGAGCAAAGTGACTTTCATTTTTCATTGCATTTTCATTGGTAATATTCATTTCACATAATTACCAAGTGGACCAAGTTGTGAGCAAATTTAAATACTCCTTCATTTTCAATTGAATCACCTTAAGACAAACATCTACAGTGTACATCCCTATATTCTGGAAGCCACATTTGTTGGAGAATACTACAACTGTAAATTTGTTTTTATTATATTAAGCACAGGTTTGTCTTCCAGCTAAGTTAATCTCAAGATTTAAATTAAATTCTATCTAGTATGACAAAGCTGATAAATAGCAGAGTACTGTATCGTCCACATAAAGAATTGGGTTCAAGACTATCAAAAGCCAAGATATCTTGAAAGTCACTAGTTTAATTACACAGTCAAATCTGAATCTGATTGCTTCTCTCCTTTTTAACTATTAGTCAAAAGACCATAATATAGTGGATATGTTGCCCTCAAAAGGCAACAATTAACTCTTAAGTTTGGCGTAAGCGACATGTACATGTTCTTAGAACTGTAGGTTTCTAGGGATGAAAATTAGCACTTGCCTACTGTACTTGCCCTGGTGAGCCTACATGTAAATACCTCAGTTTATTCTGAATTCTCCTAGAATCTCAATGTTTCCCAAGGCGAGCCAATTGAAACTTAGAGACTTGAGGGACTGGGCATTAACTACCTGTATCACCTCATAAAAAATCTCTACAACGAGCAACAAAAGTGTTGAGACACGTAGGCATGTTTAAAACATGAAATGGCAAACTGGAGGAATGGCACTTAACAATGTGGGATATGGTTAACCGAATAGGGGACCGATTCCGAGAACACCTTCACGATGTAGAGAAAGATGATAAAGACGCTTCTAAACCGGTCGCTAGACACTTTAATCTGCTGAATCATTCTAAGCAACATATGGCAGTCTGCGGCCTCTTCCTACATCAAGGAAGCACAGAAAGCCGCAAAACTTTGAACAAAAATTTATTTTTCAAATCGGCACTCTTAATCCTCACGGTATCAACGAACCCTTTTCATTCAACTAATTCATTCTGTTGTTTTTCAAGTTGTCAGGCACCAACCAATAGCGTAGCTCCATATTTCTGTATATAAACCACACACAACCCACAATTCCTTGATTTGCTTCGACGAAGGGCTAACACTCGAAACGTCAGCTTCCGAATCTCTTTATGGTGGCCAATTCACATTATCAAACCAGTTGATAAAACCAAATTATCTCACAATTATTGAGAGCTAACCACCTTCAAGTCAGTGATAATTAGGCTAACTGAAGTGCTATTTAATAATAACCGAAGTGCTGTTTAGGCTAACTGGTGTGACATTTTGTCATTTCGTGTTTTAAACAACTCCAAATCATGTGGCAGTAAAATTTGATTGTCAAGCATCTTGGAAACATTTACTGCCCCCATTCTCCCCAAAAAACAATGTTGATTTTTCTATTTCTAAGACTGCACAGACCACAGGGCTTACACAACATTGAATTGGAGGGCCAGGGGTATCAGAGAATTAACACTTTCCTTTTTTGTACATTCAAAAACCCTAAATGTCCCTCTTTTAATCCTCTGAGAAATTTGATTACCCATTTATGTATTGTGAATAAGCTGGGGTATTAAAAACAAGAGAAAAAAAAATTAACATCAAACAGTTTCTCCAAAACTTTGGAAAAATAAAAAAAGCATTGCCATTTTGTAGATGACCTCCAGCCACTGCACATCAATTAACTGAATTAGATTGTGATTTCTATGAGGTGGTAGTTGATAACTATTGCCTCAAGAGTGAATAAACTAATTGTTTTAGTAGAATTCTAACTGAAATTTCCTTCAAATAATGATTCCAATTATTTCTGGTCTTAGTATTAAACTTCATGCTTTAGAGAATTCAAGAGGACTGAATTAATTCTCAATTTGACATTTGTGTAATATTTAGGCCTCAAAACAAGGATTTATTCCATACACAAATAAGATACACAATACGGCGGGCCTTCAAAGCACATGGCCCCCAACATGCAACAGGGTCTTTCTAGAACCCCAGAAGTCTGACGTAATGAACAACTAATCCAACAATTTGCAGTTGCATACACATGCTCATCAGTTTCTTTCAACAATTTTGAACTTTGCTAATTCAAGAAACTGTAAATAACCTCCTTTTAGTCTTCTCAGGAATTTTGTTTATTTATTTGTTTCTAAATGTTCTTTCAAAACAAAGAAAGAAGGAAATGTTGCAATTTAATTAACCACAGCAAGCCACTACACACTAATGGCTGATTGTATGCAATGACTTAGCCAATCAGATTGCAGCATTTGCACTAGTATACTAGTTTCTACTAAATAACTAATAATGTCTGGTTATTCAGCCAATCAGATTGCAGCATTTGCAGTAGTGTACCAGTAGAATTCTACTAACATTAGTTAGATGATATGTGACCTTGAAGTAGCCATGCAACAATGTTTGGGAAAAAATGCCAGCTATATAACAGCTTAAAAATGTCTACTACAAAGAGGAAGCACGCAATGTCTATATAACAAATAGGTTTACAAATAAGTGAGTATATTCAAGTGCTTAAATCGGCGTTAAGATTTGGTTATCTGTTTTATCCTAAGAGCTAAGGTTTTCGGATTCGATAATTTTTCACATACCAACAAAGGCGCCGCAAATAACAGTTTTCCAGGAAGAGTAACTGGCCAGCCTGGAAGATTATGACCTGATCGTGCATCTACAACTGACACCTGGCCATTAAAGGATGCGACAAGGACATCTTTGACGTTATCACCATTGAAATCCGCCACCAGCGAGCTTGATACGACAGGAGATGACCCCACATCTGATTGCCATACCGTCTCTAAGTTACGGTGACAATCGTGTGCTTTGGCAGAGGAGAACACGCTCAGTAAAAGAGCTGCTACATGCAAGTTCACACTTGCGGAGAGAATTTTATCACAAGAAGATTGTGTTGTTGTGAATCTTGAGGACATTTCAACGTAGGAAATTGCTACTCTTGTGCAAGGTTTTAAATTTGGAATAAATTGGGAGCTCAATACGTTGATAATAAGTAAGTTTGGCGAAGATCACTATTATTGAGATTGCCGCAGATTGCCGCCATATTTTCTATCTCAGAGACTGCAATTTGTTTGTCAGTGGTCTTTCAATAGAAGAATATGCGCACAAGGATGCGCAGGCTGTTTTTTAACCGATAACCACAGGCTACCCAGACGTTGAATACGTAAAACTGCCTGGGTACAAGTCCCTGTGTTATGGGATTAACAACACAAGACCCCTTTATTCAGAAAGAACACACTGAGCTTTACAAAATCCGTAAGTTTCGTGTTAATTGGGCCAATATTGAACAAGATACAGCCATTCAAAAACTTTAAAATTTGCAAAGAAATGTATGGATTTCACGGACTCATACCCAGGCTCTCACGGTATGAAATCCGGCAATAAGACAATCAACGAGAATGCTTCGAAAATTACTCTAATGCTACGCGCATAAAATAATTTAAGGAGGCTGGCATAAGTTTCCAGCATTTTTTTTTATGAATACTGCCACTGTTTAACACATGATGCTACAATAATGGTATCTTACAAATTCTCGATCATTGGTAAACAAGTTGCAATCAACTATTTTACATAACTGGTTACCATAGCAACAATCTGACCTGCTAAAAACACCCTTAATTTTAGCTATAAGCGCTAATAACTCAAAAACGAGCTCGGTGACCCCTATTTTATTATGGAATTATGACAAACATGATAAGATGCAACGTTTTGCAGAGTTTTAAAAAAACTCTGTGGAGTTGGTTCCATCCAAATACAAAGGGGCACAGTCATAGTTCACTCGTAGTTCATGGCACGAGGCTAACAATTAAATACAGAAGGACTATAAAGAAGGGAAAGCTATAACAGTAATATGAAAATCCACTGGACTGAAGCAGTATTTTGTTGCCATGACACCGACACCACCACGCCAGACTTACAAGCGGTCTAGAAGCAAAACAGCCACTGACTGGGTGGGACCAAGCAGGGTTTAATACAATTTTAAATGACAGATCTAGTCAGCTCATTATATATGTTCTTTAAGAATTAAGCAAAACTAGTTAAAAAACTAGTTATTACTTAGTGCAGACAGACGTTCGTTTTAGGCTAGAATAATCATCTACATGGTTAAAAGCTTTATTAGTACCGGCTTGAAAAGAAAAATCAAACAAACATCTTAACGACGTATTTCGTTTTGAATTAAGTTATCTTCAGGTTTAAAGATTGTAATTGTTTTCAAACTTGTTATTGCACAATTTTCAGAACTCTTAACTTTATTGTAAAACACTTTATAAAGTTTGTAAACCTCAGAATGTCCACAGTTGTGAGACCGTACACGAACAGTCAGTTGTAGTAATGGTTGCAACCTAATGTGATTTCAACCACCGCTGTAAATTAGCGTAACAAAAGAGACATCAATAAAAAGGTTGTAACGTTCTACCAAGAGACCTGATTGTTTCTCTGTAGCAAGTGAGTTACTAAGATCTCGGATGAGGAAGACTTCGGTCATAATCCACCCCTCTTCGGTCATCTCAGAAATGTCTTCGGTTATCTCAATGAATTTGTGCCCAAGATTACATATCGTGGAGGTTTTCGAGGTTGACCTACTAGTACTTATGGCAAAACGATCACACATTGTTTTTCACGTAACATGTTTTTCAAAGACGTTTGAACTTGGAGCTTAACGATCGGACATGTTCTATGTTTGATCCTTCAGTCAGGTTTGGCTTTCAGCTACTTTTTCCTCAATTAATTAAATTCTGAGGATTCCACTTGGTCAAAATCCCGTTAGATCCAAGCGGAGATCAAACACATCCGTTGTAAAACTCAAATGGGATGATAGCAATTATGATTTACCAGTAGAACCAAATGTTTTTAAGTTCCACTCTCAGCAAGCTGAAGGAACGTCCTGTTAACTTGGGTAACCAATAATGACCTCAGCGCAAACGATCAAAGTAGCATAATTAGTCGGGCGAGACCGACTTTAAATTTACCCTGCATTTCTCCACAAAACTCAGTCACGTGCAATGGGGAATACCGCAGACCCAGTCGAAGTCGATGGCGGATACGTCGATGGTGTAATCTTTTCTATGCTCAAAGATACAGACCCACACACCGTTCGCGGTAGATCCACTAAAAAAGATGGCGTGTGTAATGACCATATATTTCGAAACTGGTCGTTCGGTGAACTCAAATAGCAAAAGAATCAATTGATTTTGCCGATTTAGCGAAGATCTTACCAGAATCATACCAGAAATCAAATTCTCAGTGAACAGGAAATGTGGACAGAATGTTGCTACAGACGACAGAACATTTACTGATAAAGACAAGGTGCGTTGTATTCAAACTCTAGGAAGCGACTACAAAGATGCCATGTTGAACTGCGAAAGTGACTTTCATCAGAGTGAGGATAAACGTACTAGTAAGCTTAATTGTCATAAGCTTAGGTCTAGTTATGTAACGTCTATCTTGATTACCAAGATTACATCCGCTTTATGTTTTTGCTCAAACTGAGTACATTATCCGCTGCTATTTTTCTCGTTGTTTCATTAGTTTTGTCGCTTTTATGCGTACATTATATTCGCATGTTGCGCAGGCATGTTTGTTTCGTATCAAATAACGTGGTGGCAGATGAATGTGATCATGTTGTATTGGACAAGACAGCGCTATGTATGGATACCCTATGTATACAACAAAAGAATGACGAACCAGCGTTGTGTGTACAACAAATTCATGTTGCAAAGGAAATAAAATTCAGGTCTTGTTACATGATGTTTGTTTATCACTGTAATATTAACAATCCTGAGTACCATGTGCGTCAGCTGTTGATATCAGACATTGATAAGTTTATTTTACCCTGTTTATTGTTCGATAGACCTGAAATCTTAAGTAATCTAAATATTGTTTATGAAAGCTGTCATTCTCTGGCTCGTCATGAATACCTCCAAGGAGGTCAACAGCAGTTTTTCATTATTGTATTTTTCAGTATTCGCTATCAGACGTTGATATCAGACATTGATACGTTTCTTTTAGCCTTGTTTATTGTTTCATGAGAATTAAAATCTAAAGTAATCAAAGTTTTGTTTATGAACGCCGTAGTTCTCTAGCTTGCTTTTAATACCTCCTAGAATGTAAAACAATCAGAGAACACTCTTCCCACGCGTTAACCGTTGAGTTGTTAATATTTTGGTTACGTTGTCTTGTAACTACGGTGTATTTTACGATCAGCCGAGTGAAACAATAAGTAGTGTGGTTCACTAATAGTTATCATGCACGGTTAATAAAATTTTGCTGGTTGAAAATAAACCATGAAAATTCACTTCAACTTGCATATTTCTGTGTGCAGTCGAACCTCAGATCGCGGCAACCTCTCTCTCTCTCCTGTTAGGGTAAATATAAAAAATATTTTGGAACGCGCAAACAGTTTCACCCACACGAAGGCACTAATGTAGAAACGTCGGCTCACTTACACCGCCATTAAGCGTCCTTTTTAAGAATATTTTTAACATTTACTTGTAGTATAAAAGATGCTCTATACCTTTTAGAGTACTGACCCAAAACATACATCACAGTGTGTTCAACCTTGGTCCCAGGGCCTTTTCCCTTCCCACACCATGAAAAAGGCCCTAGGAGCGAGGTTGATAGTGTGTTGTTTAGGAGTGCTACCTCTTAGGCCATTTACTTTTTTTTTTGTTTACTGTCGAATGCGTTCTCTGATTATCGGTCTGTCGGTTGGTCAGTCGGAAATTAAAAAAAGCCAAAACATGTAAAAAAAAAAAGAAAAAAAAGAAGAAGACTCGAACTAGGAGGCCTAGTACCTCAGCATAATAACATGCGGAGCCTGGAAACGGCAAGACGCGGTTAAACTCAAACGTGAACAGCGAAAAAAAGATGATAGAACATTGACTGTATTGGAATTATGTGTAATTACCTTCTTCATAACATTTTTTTTGGAAAACGCGAAAACGGGCAATAGCCTTGGGGGATAAAAAAAAGTACGCCACGCCCACAAACGAGGACATTGGACAAACAAGTAACTGGTCAAAACTAGTAGCAGCATATCTTCCTGTAGCCCGACTTACGATCTTAGATCGTCTTGTTCTATTTGCAATGCTCGGCTCGACCCAAAATGAAAATCGCACGAAACAGTGACTAGAAATAGTTGAATGATATGTGCCTTATTGGCCGTTTACTCGCCCTAGCGCCATTTTGTGCATTATTTTTTTTTTCTCGCGTAATCCAAGGGGAGGGTGCGCGGAATACTTGACCCTTGTCTGGGTTAGGGGTGCTACCTAGGGTTTAAATTCCTGACCCTGTTTGGGACAGAGAACAAAAATATCTACCCCGAGTAAGACATTGCCCTTAATTCTAGGACTATGTCAGTATCCTCAGACACCACTAATTCCTTTCTCCTACTGACAACCCTGAAAAAGCTAAGATGGACAACCGTCTCCGATATGCTGTTTAAACGTTTGATGAAGGAAATCCGAAAAATCTAACAAGTTTAGGACTAAAAATAAATAACTTGTTCAGAGCAGAGAGGCCAAAGCCCATACCCTGTCGGAAGGGGAGGGAGCATGTCCCGGTAGGGGGATGACCCCTCCGGTTACGCACTACTTCCCTTTGCACCGGTTTGTGTGCGATATCTGTTCTCGCATTTTACCCTGCTGGTTTGACGACTCATTAGAAAGGATGACGGTTTGAAGTTTTAACTACAATCAAAATTTCAGCTTAAATAAGAATCGTGTGAAAGGCCAAGACGTTCTACGGAAATTGCCTTTTGTTCAATATCCGAGAACTGATTTTGATTGCTAAGCAATTGAGTATTACAGGTGAAAATATACATTCGCGAAGTCGCTTTTTGTAAACATGATGACCTTGTCACGGCTTTATATACTCTACATTTATTCAGCTACGTACAAATGATATTTTTGATATTTACAGTTTATCTACAGCTAACGTTACACTCGCGTTGCACTACCAAATCGCATTTGTTCAGGTTTACATGTCATTGTTCGCTGGAGAAGTATTAAATTGTGAAAACCGTCAACAATATTTCAACCTTTAAAGTCGAAGATCCCCACACTGTTGTGTTTCAAACACAACTATTGCAAAACTTTAGTTTTACAGTAAGGCAAGCATAACGAGAGAAGCGAATTAGCTATTCGCACATGTTGCAATATAAAAGAGAAAGTTCCAGAAGTAATAAAGAGCTGCTACTGAAACTGCTATCACTGAAACCTGGAGCCAAAAGACAAATTCTCCTTACCCGTGTTTATACATCTCGTATATACTTGGGTGGGAGAATACGGTTATCTAAATTAGATCAGTTTAGCCTTGGTAATTAGTTGCTATGTTTTGGAACCCAGTATGCTTGTCTTGTATTGGTATTTTAAGGAGACCTTAGCTGTCAGTGGCAGACTGTTCAAACTGACATGGGAAATAGGTGCCGGACTGAATTTAATTTCAGTTCAAGAAATTTGAGATTTACACTTCAATTCCAGCATCCATCACTCCCGCTTCAGCTATAGGCACGAACTTGTCATCAATTTGAACCAAAACAATCGGTCGATCTACATGGCTCCTCCTGGCGGGATCCCTGTGGCACGGTGTCCAGCGATGTACCACAGTCCCTTCAATACCCTCAACTGGGTTCCAGTCCTTCCAGTAAGATCTGCCGCCTCGCTCTCTCATGAGCTCTGAAGGCCACTGAACGTCAATTCTTCGCCCCAAGTTAATACTATCATATACTTGCCCGCGGTCAATAATCCGTACACGTTGGGTTAGGCCCTCTGCAGCTGCGGCTCCAGGGCTCTGGAGCTGAGGCGTTTGGTGCTGAGCTATGCTAACAGATAACGTGCTGGGTCTCTTAGAGCCCGAACTTGCCGTAGATCTCTGACTTGTACGTAAGCCTGATTGGCCCCTGTTGAACGAGGAACTTGGAGTAGACCTACGGGTGCTTATATAAATGGGGCCCTCGCGGAAACTCGTACAACGCTCTGTAAAAGTTGGCCCTATAGAAACGTCCGGCACTGTGCCATCTGGAAGATCCCCTCCACTTTGGCAACTGGCCCCACAGCGCATGCGTATTCGGTGCCATAAACGGCCGAGACAACCAGCTATACCGTTGAAACTTAAGGGACCGCCGACAACTCGTGCGAGTTGAGTATTGGAGTCTGCATACGATGTTGTGAGTGGTGATACATAAATAGGATATCCTATCGGCTGGTCGCACGAGGAGTTAATAATGTTCCGTAACGCCTGCTTAGCGTTCTGTATCGAGCCACGCTCCGGATTCCGGTTCCTAAGAAATATCAGTTCTTGAAGCTGCCCTGCCCATAAACCACGAACACACTCCCTGTTGACCTGGAAACCAAGGGAAAGAAATCAATATTCAAGTCGTGTTAAAAGCAGGCACTGCAAAATGTTGGAATTTGACGGTAACAGGTAACAAGCAGGGAAATAGTTCTTTGCAGGTGAAATAATGCAAGGAAAAGCCGTAGCCTTGAAATGTTTTTTTTTTTGCGACTTGCGTGTACTTGTGAGGAAACTCGCGAGTCCGTTTGGCCACTCAACACAAGTCTGTACACAAACAAGTTCAACTAGCGGCTTCTTGCAGCTACTTGGTGCTACTTGCGAGTCCGTTTGACCAGGGCTTTAGGGAAGTTCAACTGTGTTTCACTACTCACTTTTATAACCCTAAAACTCAGATATCTTTTGTTGAGCATGATGACCTTGTACTCGTCTGTGCCATCATCAAACACATGTCTGAAACACAAAAACAAAAACAGTACAGAGTAAGGGTCCGTTCATCAGTCCTGTTGAGTTCTTTTAAAAGTAGATGACTGGAACAAAACCAATCGCACACGAAACGGGATTGTATTTGATTCCCTGGGCATAACAAAAGGTCGGCACACACTAGGGGACAAAAACTGGGGAGAAAAAGCGGGAACAAACAGAAGGGATATGTTGTAGCGACAGGGTTCTTCATGTGCAATGCCCGTTTTTGCGAAAAAGGTCTGAAAAAGGTCTGTTGCGGGGACACAATTTTGTCCCCGCAAGGTATTGCATGAAATTCACAAGATGAACAAGATGAACTCAATTTAAATACTGCTTCGTGTGCACTGCTCTTGCAAATTGTTCCCGGGCGCTACAACATAGAAATGAGCCGGCTATATCTTTGTGTGCAACAGCTTGCGTACTGTCCCTGCAACAGATGCCCCAGGTGTACACACAAAAGTGTTGTCCCCGCTTCACTTCCCGAGTGGCGGAGTTTGACGAATTTGCCATAAACATGCTTTGTTGGGATGGAAAACCACTGAAATCTATACCTTCTTCTGGAAAGGGGCTGCTAAGGTAGTCTTATTAAACTGC
Source organism: Micromussa lordhowensis (assembly GCA_964020085.1). Taxonomy (NCBI): domain Eukaryota; kingdom Metazoa; phylum Cnidaria; class Anthozoa; order Scleractinia; family Lobophylliidae; genus Micromussa; species Micromussa lordhowensis. Next base: position 22,169,234 of record OZ026600.1, on the reverse strand, counting down.
TTTTTCACGGTTGCTTAGTCTTACACCTGACCTGAGGGCCAATAAGGATGGAGTATTAGCAAGCACAGCCTGCCGCCATTTTGGATCTCCTTCATGTGAGATCACCATGCTTTGTTCGTGAGATGAGATGGCATCGTAAAGAACCGAAAGTTCCTCGTACTCATCAGGGAAGGTGAAGTGATCCTTCAAAACAAGAGAAAATGCAATTAAAAGCACTAATATACGATAAACACGAATAAGACGAAACAAGACAAAAAGTGCCAAGTTACTGTGAGGACACTCGAACCATGGTTAAGAACAAAATTAAAACAAATTAAACTTAAATTACGTTAAAATTAATTAAAATGTTAAAACACTTCTTGCGCGTTTTTGTTGATTATCCAGTGAAGGTCATTCATATAAATACAAGGATTGTCGTTTTTAAAAAAACTTAAGTCCTTTTCGTTTACTTGAAAAGCCCTCATTGGATAATAATTCCAGTGTCTTCCCTGACTTCTTAGCTAGTACAAAAAAACTGCCATGGAAAGCGTTTCCGTGCCTCATATACAAGAGTATTTTGTACGCTTACATTTCCCTGTCAGTACAAATTTGCGCCTAGCCACTCGATGCACGTGCCACATCCGGGCATTTGGTAGAAGCAGTTTAATTGCGGCCGCAACATTTCCTACCTGATGTAGTTTTAGTGACATGCGCACTCCAGGTGCGACGACTTTTCGTAGAAGATCCATGTCAGCAAACACCCACTCATCCTTGGGGTCGGTGATTCGGAAATCGCCTTTGAATAGAGCGTGCAGACCGTACAAAAACGATTCCAGACTGGAGAGAAGTGGAAAGAGGTTATTATTTAAATGTAATTGCACGACATTATCGAATGAGCGTGAGGTCCGTATTAGGAAGATATAATCGAGTTCTTTTCTATCACGTTTAAGGATCGAGACACAGGCGAGGTGCACAGACTTTCAACAAGAAAAAGAACGAGACCAATATTCTCCAACAACGAATAAGCTAGTTTAATAAAGTGCAAGTGGCTCTTTTAATCTGTTGGTAAATTAATTGATGCGTCTTCGCGATCCATTCTTGGTAAACGCGCCCGCAAAATTCAAGCATTTATTTATGTTTTTCAGGTCGCTGTCATTGAAGTTTAACTCAAATTGTCTGCCAAATATGAAGGAAAAAAAGGTCTTTACTTAACAGCAAACTGTTTTCCTTTGCTTTTGAAAGAGCAATTCGCCACCGAAACTAAATCGCGAGCGCTCCATCTTAGAGGTCTATATTGCAAATTCGGAACGCACAGGGAACCAATAAGAATTCTTTTTTCATCTTTCACCAGTTTCCCATGTAACAAATCAAACATAATTTCTCCTTAGTTATTTTCATAAACTTCAAAACAGTTTAGGTAGGAGAATAGTACACTCGAGATCTTATTGGTGGCTGATCTGGCCCTAGGCTGAATAACGTTATCCACGGGATAAACCGCTGTCAAGTGGATAAGTGTTAACCCAGGCCAGTAGTTCTGTTCTTGTTACTTGTATGAATGGCAACGTATTGATATGGTTATGAGAATTAACATACTGATCATTTATGAATTGAATAAGGTTTAACCACCTAGCAGACTGTGGATGTGAAGCCGTCCCCAGTGCTCGTCTCGCCAGAAGACACAACGCGAAACACAGAGTGACTAGAAAGGAATCTCTTTCACACTCGATAGGCTGAAACAATGGAAACACTTGTCAGAAAGTTCCACAATAAACTGTAAATGATTTGAAACCCGGAGTATTAATAGTTCGTATAGTGTGATCGTCTGGGTGAGGGTAGTTCTGAAAAGAACAGTTGTTTGTGACTACCACTAGAAAGTCAAACTGTGTTAAGGATCTATAAAGGAGGAATAACTGTAAGTTTTCGATTCTCCAACACCCCTTTCCACTTTTTCTCTCATCGTCAACCCCAATCTCGTTCCCAGAGGTCGCGTTCCCCTAGTCCCTTGCGGGCGTGAAACGAGAACCTCTGGGATAATCCATTTCAACGCAACTTTTGATTGGTCGAAAACTGAGCATGAGCAGTAGTTTCAATAGCTCAAAATGGCGGACAAGACGCCGGTAAAGGCAGCGTCAAGTCATTATCATCTTTGTAGATGCTGCAATTTAGAGGATAAGAACAATCCAATTGACTTGTTTGGAGAAAAGGCACAAAATGAAAGGTTTCTAAACCATTTGGAAGAAATCACGGGGCTAAATTCCTTTGACGGCGATGGATTTCCCAGGAAAATTTGCAGAAATTGTTATGGCCGGGTGAACCAATTTTCGGAATTTAGGATTCTGAGCCATTTCGGCAGCCATTTTCCAAAATGAGTTCACACCTGCGCAGTTGAGCCGATAACAAGATTTCTGTTGCGCTGAAATGGATTATCCCAGAGGTTCTCGTTTCACGCCCGCAAGGGACTAGGGGAACGTGAGATTGCGAGATTGCGTCAACCCAGTAGATTGGCATGCCAAGATCTTTGTTAGAAGGTCTGCAACCGTGCGCACTAGTGTGTTTTTTTTTGCACGGTCAATGCAAAAAAGCGAACAAAAACATACAACAAGACACTTTCCGGGCTTCATAACCACCCCCTCCATCAATTATGCTTGAACTCAACGCTATTTCCGCAGTGATACTCTCTTCCATCAGCCTACATGTTAATCAAAGCTTAATAGTTAACGGAGCTCAGTTACGGTATTTTGAGTTATTTTGGCCACATGCAAAAATACTTTTACCTTAAAATAGTAATTAACTACGATAGAGAAACACCAAGGAGATAATAATAAACCATAGAGAAACAAGGATGGAGAAGATAAACACGGATTACAAACGACGAACTTGAAGAATGTAGGCTAAAATTCCCAGACGCGGAAACCATAACGTAGCTCCATTAACAATAAGGCAAAAAACAAGATGATTGAGGCAACTTTCATATTACTACGCTTGAAATACCTTGCTAATGTAAGGATATATCAATAAAGACAGCTTGGTTCTTTGAATTAACTTCCATTGCATTGTAGTTCCAATTGACCTGCAAGCATTTCGGTACTTACCGGATCTTTGCGTAAAGCGCAGTACTGAATCCAAGCCAAGTAACAGTTTAGATAGCTGGTCTTGGAGATGCCGCCATGCCGGAGATCATAATCCTCGTCAATATTGTGATAAAACGTGCGATCTATATCCATGTACTGTGAATCGTGTACTGAAGTCAACTGCTCTCGTAACACGTCACTGCGTAACCACTGATCCAGCTTGGGTGATTTCACCGCGTAAAAAATAACAGACTGCAATGGAAAAGAAAGAAAAAATTAATACATCTACGCCACGCTAAATTAACTTACACCGCAATTAGGTTTGCTCACGCTTCTTACTTGCTGTATTGGATCGGAATGATGGACTGGTGGCACCCTGTAATTCTTTCAATTGCACGCTGATCTTAAAAGACACAAGGTCTTGATGAAAAGGTGATTCTCTGAAGAGGCTAGGGCACGAAATTCAACTTGATCGTCACACAGTTTTGAGGCAATGAATATTATGCGCAAACTGGCCTCAATTTACGCGATTATGTTACCTACATGGTCTCCAAGAGATAAGCATAGAAACTGGTGCTTACGGAGCTAGGTCACAAACTTTAACTATGTAACACAACTGTCAGTCAGGCTGCTTTTCACAAACTGGTCTGGGTAGGACACACTAGTTTAAGCAATTTCTTCATTCAGACTGTTCTGACAACAACATGTATCTACTGAATACAAACTTTGGGCGCTGTACTCAAATGGGTAACCAATCGATAAACTGCGACATCACTCCATTTTATTGCTGAAGAGAACTGCATTGCGGCGTGTGCCACGAAAGCAACAGGACAGAGGAAGACTAGATGGCCAGAGAACGTGACGACATTGTACGTAGTTTGACGAAGAAATCTCTTAATAACAATAATTAAAATGTCAACAGATGGAAATAACACAAGAACGAACAAAACTCCATCATCCTGGCAAATTTCGAACATCAACACAAGTGAAACAACATTCTATATGAAAAAATCATGCAGTCTGTTGTTATGAACCAGACGGTCAGTGTCCTGTAAAATTCACAGCCCCCGCCATAGAGTTCGATTCTCCATCTCACCTTCACATAGTAAGTGACTAAAATCTTTCGCAAGTCAAACACTTGTAACATGGAAGCTGCTGAGTTATCGCTGATGCTGTAACCTTCGATTATGTACTTGGTCGCGCATACTTCCCATGCTAACCACCGCTGACCGCACGCAGCGTTCAATGATAACATATTGGGAAGATGGCCTGGCTCACAGCAGAAACAGCCTAGAAATAAACAGGAACAAGGAGTACAAGGGACAAGCGACATTAGGAGTGGGGGAAACACCTTAGAAATTTGATTTATAGTTGCAGTATCAGTAGTGAAATCCTGTATAGCGAATAGACCTTTTTGAAGGGAAAGAAGCCATTTTGAAAATGGCCCAAGCAAAGCACAAGGTACTGGGCACATGGGAAAAGAATTTGCAACGTGATATCTGTAAGTTAACAAGGCTAAAAAGCTCGTTTACAGATCAAATAATATAATCCCCTTTGGATATTCTACACATCTGTAAATTCTAGAGCAGCCTTTGAGAGGGTTTTCCAAGTAAGTAGTGACCAATACATACAAAGCTCACAGCAAGCCTGCATCTTTTTAAACGCATCGCCAGCGCTTAAATAGGGAACTAAATAGGGACTATTAGACTGCGAATTTTCCACAAATCAAGTTGTTATTATCACTTTTCTTTAAAATACACGGGAAGATGTTTCATGGAACTGATGAATTGAAATTGGATTCTAGTTTTGTCTCAGACAAAGCCAACTTGACACCACGTCTATCGAATTTCCAGAAGTAGATTTGACCGTGGAGGGATCTACTTTTCTACGATCTTTGACATCAAAGGGTCAAACACCGCATATGCAAAGAAAATTCATGGCAACAACGACAACGAACATGTTATCCAAACACTTCACCGCGCCGTAGCAGAGGAAAATCAAACGCAAGACAAAGCTTGACATTACAGAATTAATCACCGGATAAAAAAAAAGAAAAACTGACCATCGTCATCTTCGACTCCCTCAGTGATGGCTTCAACTTCACGCTGCTGACAGTACGTGCCTAGTGAAAGAATAAAGTTACAAAGAACACAATGCTATTAATCTTCAAAATTAAGCTAATAAGCGGCAAGAGGAGGGGGGCGGGGGAAGGGGTAAGATATGCAGGCAACAAAGACTTAATTCAAAAGCTAAGAGAGACATTGCTGCTCTTCAATTAATCATCTATTTAAAGAAACCTGTAGAAAGAAGCAAATAATCGACAGCAAAACCACACTGTCTTCGGCATTGCAAGCAAGCCTTTGTTGCATGGATAGGCAAAGTGTACCAGCTATGTTAGGTCTAAGGCCATTCTCACGAATATCATATTGAACAACTGAATTACTTAGCCCTTTCAAGTTGTCTTTCCAAGACCCCAAATGAATTTGTATCGGCTTTATTAGGCTCTAACAACTTGAAAAATTAAAACAACTCTAAAACTAGAACAGTAGTACAGCTCTCTTACCCCTAAACTCCAGTCCTCGGACCTGAAAAGTGACTAGGCCATTACCAACTTCTATGATATGGACCAACGCATTCAAATAGTCTGAAGCCAACACGAAACAGTCCCCAGTAGAAAAGGGCCCCCAACGGCCCATCATGAGGTCACCACACAGGCTGTGCTGAAGGGACCTCGTCAGGTGTTCGTAAAATATTGAGTTAAGATTGTTGTCGTCAGAACCTGATTCAAAGGAAGAAAGCTGTATTAAAAACTACCAAAATTCGTGTACAGGTAGTTGATAACTAGAAATCGTATGTCGGCAGTCTTGCCATAATCATCTCTACTGCATTACAGAGAGATGCAAACAATAAAAGAACACAAAAAACAACATCGGAGTTAACATGCAATGACTAACAAAAAGCATTTGAAACCAATCCAGGGCAAGTTCTCCCACTTTCTCTCAATTGACTTGTTTTTCCATGATATATCATTTTTCACTAAGCTTAAAGTTATTGTAGACCTTCAAGGGTGAATTCCGGGAAAATATTTGTGTGCGCGCTACTTTAAAGAAAACCACGATAAACAATGTATCATTGTAAAACTAATAAACCGTAGAACCGGAAAAAAACCCAAACATTTTGCTATTTTTGTTGTGATGGGTGCGCACAAACACGTTCAGATTAATGTCAATAATCTAGAGGATTAAAAAGTACCAAGGTGACAATAACCCATGAAAAACAAATTATAGCTGGGGTGTCTAACAAACGAAGAACCTGGACTGAACTTTAGGCAAGCCACGGCACTTATGTCATAACTGAGTAATAGACAACTAAAGAACTACAGACATACCAGGGTTTCTGTCGAGCTGCGAGGATAGACGAGTGTTAGAGTGATCCACACGACTGGTGCTGAAGAGAACAGTGGAACAAAACTCAAAATAGTTTTAAGCTGGGCTTTTATTAACGTTGTTACGGACATTTTAGTATCATTGTTAGATATTGTAAATACAAATATCTATTGTATTGCTGGTTCGACACTGGTCGGTTGTAACGTGACCTCATCGAAACCTTCTTAAGTAAACCTCTTAGAAATACAAACAATAGTATACTATTTAAAACGTGATGGTAAAGCATTAGTATCACGCATTTTCCATATATTCATCTTCAAGTAACCTTTACAATTTGGGGATGGGATGGGAAGTCAGCTTTTGAAGATGCCATGGTAGAGGTGGTGTTGGAGACAGTGAGGCCACTGGCGTTACTGCACCACCAAATGTTACATTCCGATGTTAAAGAAATGTTTTTTTTCAATTCTTTCAGGTTTTAGAGAAGTGTCAATGTCCACTTCCCATGATGCTGACAAGGCCTAACCAAGTCGAAACAGCTGTCTATGGCTGCTCATCTTATATCACTGTCGCCTTCTGTGACTGTGACTTCTGAGACTGACTGTGACTTCTGAGACTGTAAGCTAACTCTTAACAGCATGTACGATTTCATTGTGGTGTTCGCTCAGTAATCTGGCCCGTTATCACTTGAGCTTTTCGGGGTAGGGGAAGATAAATTTCGGGACGCTTACTTGTAGTCCTTCTCCCAGAATTTAACCGGTCGTACGTATGACGTAATGAAAATGGCGCTCCCCAGAAAAGGGTTTAATGGCGCCGATAGGATAGATGATACCACTGCTTGGAAAAACAGCATGGCGGAGTCTGAAGATGACTAGTTAAGGAAATGTCATAACATCTGCATACTAAAGATGTAGTACTAAACGAAAAGGGAACAAGGAAGAAAAGTGAAATGCTAAAATGCCACAAAACTGATGACAAAATTGTCAAGAGACATACTAATTACGGTTATGTATAATATATTTTACTAATGGATTTATACATAATAGTAAAGAATTGTTTCATGTTTAGCGTGTGCCAACTGAGTTATGACAGGGACTTAAACGACACAAGAGTTGCACAGCCGGGAGCCACTCAAGCTTCTCTCGTGCTCCCAAAAATCCCTAGTGAGAGAACTCGGGAGTTAGTTTAACATGAAACAACGCTTTATTGTTAGTAAAATAAATTATAAATTAGTCTGTTAGCGATTATATGGAAAGTCTTTAGTGGAGCGATTTCAGTCGTCAATTCATGACGCACGGGGGTAGGTCTATTAAATTCTGGATGCAAGCTCGCGCTACTGACTTAGATCGCGCGGAGTTATTTCATATGTTATAATGAACAGTGAGCAACAGATGTTACAACGCTTCATCGACAAATATAATGATAAACGGAGAGAATATTGAAGTAAGGATACGGGGAGCACTAAAGGGCTGAGCGAAGGCATGGAAAGCAGAGCCCCACGTGATTTGCCAAGGCGCTATATACGTCACCACGAAGCGGACCTTCAGGATGAGTTCATACAACTGTAAGAGAAATAAAAGGGGATCAGTAATTGTTCAGGAAAGACAGAAAAATGTAAAATTTGCCTACTTAAATGGCTCAAAATCTCCCTTACAGGCATGAATGTTTATCCTCACAGCCGGTTTCAAATTCCTGAAATTTTGAGATAGGGTAGATTTGGAGAAAATTACTAGTGCCGAGTATTCACTTAAGTGTGCGCTCATACCGATTCGGTTGATCTGCACCTCTTTAAAACTTCTATTTTGATTCGTTCTTGTTAATCTGCGTTTCTTTTAATCTCAGTGATAGGGGCATCGTTTGAGATCTTTGTCCAGGTTGCACCGTTCATTTTGGCCATTGTTCAGGAAACTATTCGAGCATACAAGGTGTAAATTACACCTAAGAGTTTGGATGTTTTTTCCCACCAAGTCTTCTCATTCCTATACTAACCTTGTTCATGAATATAGACATAAAGAAATAGTCCACAACAAACGTCTCCGAGCTATGGCTGTAATCAAAGTGAAAGAACAGAACCGTCCATAACAGCACCAGGTGTTGCCGAGAGGAGTCTGAGAACGAGGAACGTAACAGCTTCAAACCCGCAATGCAGATAACCGCTGAACCTCCACTGTGAAACAACGAAAGAATTATCGTTTGGTTAATCAGGGACCCCTGCTGTGGGGGCGCGGTGGCCTCGGTTAGTGCGCTCGACTCCGGAGCGAGCGCTCCGGGTTCGAGCCCTGGCCGGGGGCATTGGGCTGTGTTCTTGGGCAAGACACTTCACTCTTACAGTGCCTCTCTCCACCCAGGTGTATAAATGGATACCGGCGAATTTGATGCTGGGGGTAACCCTGCGATGGACTAGCATCCCATCCAGGGGGGAGTAGAAATATTCCTAGTCGCTTCATGCTACTGAAACCGGGATAAGCTCCGGCCTGATGGGCCACTAGGCTCGTATGCAGACTTTTCCTACCTAATCAGGGACCCAGGGTAAATACTTGTACAACTAACTCATACGAACAAGTTACGAGAGATAGCTAAAGTCGGTGAGTGGAGTAAAGTAAACTTTGAAGTAAAATGAACTGTATTTAACTATAAAAACTAAAGAAAGCTAAACCAATGAAGCCAAACCAAATCAAACCAAATTGAACAAAACATTGGAGCAGACTGATGTGGTGCCATGGTTAAAATAAAGATTTAAAAAGGCAATATAAAAACAAAAAAAAATCACATGCTTTATTAACTCTGCCAAACGAAATTCAGGGAGTAATTGTCTGTACAGTGAGTGGCCTTAGTCAAGCAGGTAGAACAAAACTTTATTTTCACCATTCGGTCAACATACTACTTGTTTAGAGAGACTCGAATATAAAACTTGCCAGCCACTGTCGTGTATGACACGAAAAATGACGCAGAATTTCAAGACATGTCTTAAGAAACCTGGGACGTTCATAGCTCCAGAGCTTGTTATATGGTGAAAGTTTGCATGCGATTGTGCCGTAAGAAAAAATATGAAAAATAAACCTTTCTTGATTAATAGTCGTCCACGATTCCAGTAAAACGATGTTTCGTCGCAATTATCTTTTCTGACCACCACACGGGTAGAAATAGCTAGAAATCTTTGCTCCAACATTAAGGGGCTTGGATAATATTATGTACTTACTATGGGCCAAACTTCAACACAAGTGTGCTGGCGTTTGATGTTAATGCACTCAAGAACACTGCTGGATAAATGATATTCCTTTCTATGAAGTTCAACCACACGTGAAGCCATTCATACGCCATGATCTTGGCTGCAGCTGGAGTGAGCAGATTAATACATGAGAAGACAGCACTGTATTCTTGAACTGACAAATGATTGATGCAAATGTGATCGCAAATTAAACCGCAAATATAATTCTGTTGAACATTTCTCAATTTAATTCTCACTGTCTGCACTGCACTAATGTATAATTTCGCTCGCCCGCATCACGTTATATCTCTACACGCCTACATGAGACGAAAGAAATATTAGAATGGTTACGGTTAGAAAAACAGAAACTTGCGTGATCAATGATTTTACAGAGAATTCAAAGAACAAGAGTGTTATTCTCAAGGCAATATATCCAAGTTATTTTCAAACATGGTATCCAGTCCTCCCGCGGATATTCCCATGTACACTCCGTGTAAGACTGCTTCAGCTGTCCACGTGAGTAGAATTCCCGTCAGGATTGGGCACTTCTAGACACGCTGACGCCGGCAGTGATCTTAAAAGAACTTCTCTTAACCTTCATTCTCCCTCGAGTTAAATGAAAAGATTTATTTTCTTTAGCTTTTGCACGTAACATCCTTGTGAGTTCTCTCCATATCATAATGACCATAACAACACAAGTTTCCAAGGTTTGCTTGTAATTTTTCGAAATTTGAATAACATATCACGTTGCATGAGCATTTCACTTTCCATTAAATTACTTGGAGTTCATAGCTTTATATTTCACAATTTTAGGCAACCTTTTGCTGTCTTATGAAATGATTTTTGGCGTACCCAGTCCATTTTTATTGGTTTCTGTAGTATCATAATTGTTTTACGGGGTGGGGTTGCTAGCACCAGCCCCCACCCCCCACGCACAACCCTCCTCATTTCTCATCCGGGCTTGGGACCGGCCATGGCGGCCTTATGTACGGACACGAATGTAGAGGATTAAGCAAGTAAGTAAGTAGGTCCATTTTTAACACTTACCTTTCACCTCATACTCGTTAAACTCGCGACTTCGAAGGAAGGGTCTGGCAAAACACAGCCAGGGGAGTGGTTTGTGAAGCTGTGGCCAGAGATAATGATTTATGATACCTAGTAATCCAGCCGCAGCGTACAGGACATAACTGACATAGGGCTAGAAAAAAAACAACAAGTGGGTAAACACTGCAACCAAGAAAACGGTCTGTATGGGAGTGCTGTGATCTCGGCTATCAGTCGGTATCTCAACCCATTTTTCAGCTATCAGTCATCACCTATCAACAGATTCTGTAGATCTTTAGACCTCAGCTATCAGTTATAACGCGCCACCTCTTAGCTGACAGACATTTTATTTTTGACCAATTTGTGGCTTTCCGTCAAAACGCTATCCAATACAAATGTAAAAAAGGTGGCTTGAATTTGATTTTGCAGAACGTTTGCCAGGAATTCTGGGAATAATTTAATGTTTCTCTCCTTCTTTATGCCCATTTTCTCCTAACACAAACAAATGTATACATTTTTGAGAACAAGTTTTCATTTAAAACTGTGGATGGTCACACCTGCTAAACTTTATAACAATCAACATGGATGCGGATAAATCTGTCTTTTTATTACGAACTTCTAACCTCAATTTCCAAACTCCTCCTTCGATTTCCTTGGACGAGCTGATCCTTAACCGTTTTTTTTATAGCATATCCAGAGTTCTAGCTACTTACCTGAAGAGCTGTAAACACCGTGCTCAAATGAATAGCGAAAACAAACACCACGATAAATATACAGCACACCACATCATTCTGTAAACGCTTGGCCTGACGAAGTAAGGAGATTAATAATAAAACAACATGAATTCCTTCCAAACTGAAAAAAAAAACCAATACTGACAAAAGTCACAATTAAAACTAACTGACAAACAAAACTTTGATATTGTCACAGTACCACAGTCGCTCTGAGTTTCTCAGGCAGCGGGTCAACGAAATCTTCATCATTATCATTAACAGCTTCCTTGCCAAAGGCTTTCTTGAACACTGACCTGCAAACCATTAAATATGTATAGTTATTACATGACTGGCAAAATAACTTCATTGTAATTCCTGAGAGCTCGTTCGTTCGCAATTTTCTCAGTGGTATAGTAAATGAGTAATCGTATGGAGGTTCGAGAAATTAAGGATTTACATTACTCGTGATATTTGAAAATTCTTTCCAATTACACTCCCCCGAGGGCTCGTGCAATTTGGAGAAAATTTGCAAATATCAATCGCAGTGCAAATTCTTAATTGCACTCGCATTCATACAATTACCTTTTCTAACAATTTATCATCGATTTAGCCGCTGGCATTACTTTATACAAACACTACAATTATGAGCTTCTCACAAGCAGCCAGTTAAAAGTTCCACGGATGTCTCGTTTACACTACGTTTAAATGCATTAAGCTGAAAATCTCTGCATCAAAAACACATGATCTGTATGATCTGCAGCAAAACTATGCCTCTTTGCTTCATGTCACCCATACCAGAGGTATGTGTGGGCAATAGGTTACTCCTGGCTATCAAACTTCACTTTAAAACCACTTTAAAAGAGGAGCACGGTGTTGTCATAGTGGTGAGAGCACTTTCCTCTCACCAATGTGGCCCGAGTTTGACACCTAGACCCGCCGTCATGAATGGGTTGAGTTTGTTGTTGGTTCTCGCCTTGCTCCGAGGGTTTTTCCTCCAAATCTCCAGTTTTGCTCCCTCAACAAAACACTTCTAAATTCCAATCGATCTGGGAACAGTGGACAAAGAGCCTCTCTGTGGGACGTGCGAGTGTAAAATCCTTATCATTAACTTCATTTAATTGTTATTTAGTTATTACTCTCACCATAAAACTGTTGGGTCACTAGCACTGCGGCTTAGATGATAAGAAATAACAACAAGCAAGCCACTGAACACAGAAAACAGCACATGTTGACCACCTTGTGCACCATGCTACAAAGAAAAAGAATATTTAAGCAATAGAGCACTTTTCATATAGCCTCATCTAAAGACGAGGAGGGTTGGGAGAATTCGAGACAGTTATACAAACCCGAGACGTAGTCGAGGGTTTGCATAAGTTTCGAGAATTCTCCCAACCCTCCGAGTATGTAAACACGGACAAAGTGCTCTATTGCTTTTACAAAATAATCCTCAAAAATACGCGCGAATCTAATACAACCGTATTTACATACTCTCATCTAAACACACCTATCGACCAATGAGAGCGCGCGTAGTGGCTCAGTTATTTTATAAATACTCTTAATTACTGGTCACGAGGGAAACTGTTAGTTTTATTTCTCCGAGAATCTCGATGTTTCCCGAGACGAAGTTGAGGGAAACGTCGAGATTCCCGGGAAAACAATATTGTTTCCCATAGGACCAGTCACTGAGTGTTTTGTTATACAGCTGAAGTCTAGTGCAAAGTAATAAGGCGAGAAAACGTCAAAGTTACCACTGGTTGGTAAGAGAGCAGCGAACAATTACGAAATTGTTGCCCACCGGGCGACATTTAGATTTAGCCATTGCCATGTGACCATTGATCCACCAATAAGAGCGCGCGTTAGATTTAATAGCAAAGCGCGCGAGTGACGTCATGACTCAGACAAGACTCAGACAAACAAACTGGAATGACAGACGATTTTCCTAAAACACTTTCTAACACAGCCGTTGTACCTAAAACACATTTTTGAAACGAAAACTTTCCCAGATCCCCTCTAGATCTCTCAGAGTACGTTGATGTTGTATGAGCCTCCTGGGGGATATATTAAATCATGTGCATTCTATTTTTAGGCCTCGCGCGCTTCGCTATTTAATTCCCGCATCCTCATAACAATATAAACACTTATTGACAAACGCCACCCTTACTACATTCAACAACGGAGCATGTCTTACGGCAGCCACGTAAGAGTTCCCAAAAAATACAATTTCTGAACTTTGGGAAATGATTTCTTTTCGTATGTAGAAATTTTCTGTTGCTAGGGAGTTAGCCAACATGTACGCAACGAAAATGCTCTATTCCTCACTTAGTATGAAATGAATCAAGCCTTAAATGTAATTTTTCTTACCAACATCGCTCCACAGCAGAATCCATAAAGAAAACCGACTGCTAACAGATTACGAAGAAAGCTCCACAATGCTCCCTTAAGACTTGTAATGGCTGCAAAACAACATGATGAAAAATAATAATTTATTAAAATTGCTAAAAAAGGGCTTAAAACTGATCTAAACTTAAAAAACTTTCCCAAATTTTCGAGCCGTATCTCTGGTTCTTCTTTGGGGGACAATAAATCTAAAATTCAAAATCACTGCTTTATATTTTGGTTCCCAAGGGATCTTAACAGCGGCACATATGCTCTTGGGAACTCCATTCTTTCGTTCACAGAGTTCTTGTCAATGTTTGAGTGTAAAGATTCCAGAAAAATTCTGCGCTTGTAATTAGTTTCATTTCTTTCAAGAATTTTGCCGTAGCGTGGAGGGATGTCGTGCGTGGTTTTCTCGGCATGTTGTCGAATTGTCGACTCTTTACTTGCGGCACGCGCGGGATCATGTTCCACTCTCCTCGAAGCTCAGCACCGTTTGCTCTCACCAATGTAGGAAAAATCACAGTCTCTGCATTCAACCCTGTAAATGATGCCTGCTATTTTTCTTCCGATGGACGGTCCTTTGGTTTTTTGAAGACAGAAGCAAGAGTGCGTATGGGCTTAAAAGCAGTCTTTATGTTGAACCGTTGCAGCGTGCGTTTTACCCTGTCCGATACCCCTTGAACATAAGGTACCACGGCAAGGCCAGCAGGGTCAGGATGGTGGTTTTGTGGGCCAGACCTTGGTTGGGCAGCATTTTCAATGAATTTGGCGGGATATCCATTGACCTGTAGGCTGTCCTGGACGTGGGATATTTCCTCTGTTCTCAGGGGGTCGCTAGAAGGGATGGCGCTCGAGCGGCGCATCAACGTGCTGACGACAGATCTCCTATGTTGTGCAGGGTGGTGTGAATGAAATGCCAAGTACTTGTTGGTATGGGTGGCTTTTCGGTATACTTAATAATTAAAAATAATAATTACAGTGTAACATCTATTGAGCGAACACACTCGAGACCTTCCACTTAATAGAGGGTGTCCGCTTAATACAGGTTTATAATGGTTGCGCAATGTTTGTTAACAATTAACATTCAATGGTTCCTCTGTATTGTAATTAAGTTCCAGGTTGTTGACGAAGCTATCCAGAGTTCAAGTTCATCAGCTTTCATTACCAACTTTAATTTGTCTGTTATAATGCCGTTTCCATACAGCATCGATAATACGGGTACATTTAATCGACTATTTAATCGACTACTTCAAGGACATAATCTAATGCCACATTGTCAATTCAATTAATTGAAGTTTTCAACAATAGAAATTAGCCAAATAAAATTTATTTTAGTGGTTCTCTACCTGCACAATCCCATAATACACCTCTTCTACACCCCCCCCCCCCCCCCCACCTTCAAAAAAAAAATTTGTATAATCATTGTTTGCAATTTCTCATGGGACATGAAGGTGTCCCAAGAGTAATCGAAAAGCCGATGCAATTTTTGGGGAGGTAAAAGAGGTGTATTATGGGATTGTGCAAGTAGATAATAAAGGGAAATGTAAGATGTTAATTTTCGGGACCAGGCTAAGTGTCCGCTTAATAGAGGTTTCACTGTACCAACTACCTACCAAGGGTTATCTTTGTGACGTCATCGCTCACCTTTCGCCTTAAATTAAGATACGACCATGCTAGGTACGAACTGTCTCTACACATTTAAAGAGCTTTGTTGTTTGTGCAATATTTAGCTCTTTGGTTGGAATATGTAAAGTTCTATGTGTAACCGCATAGCTTTCAAGAACTACAAAGTTTCTGGGTGGCAAAAGCGCCGACAAGAGAGACCCTAAGTTCTTTGTAAAAACAACAAAAAAACGTTCTTTGTAAATGTTGTCTTTTTAAACACGCTTCACACAAAAACTATTCAATATATCGGTCTCAGGAAAATTTATTGAAAAATTCCTCAGGAAAGTTTATTGTGCCTTACTCATTCAATATTCAGTGTTTATAATTTCAACTGGTAGCTCAATTAGAGACTAAAGCAATTATGTTAATGATGTAAACAGTACATAAAGGGTCGCCTATTGGGATGCAAAGCATGTAAATGTAAAAAAATATGTTAATCTTATTTTATTTTACCTGTTCCTCCAAAAGCATGCATGTCCAGTTGCTCAAGAATGTACATGAGGAATGTGTTAACTTGAGGTAACAGACCAACAAGAAAGATTAAAGGGAAACCAAGGATAAAACCTGTAAGAAAGAAACCAAACACTAGGTTGACTCTTTGGTTTTGTTTGCTGCATCACAGCTGTGTGGAGCCCCCGGAGGGGTGGGGGAATTCTCATATAAAAAGGACCGGGTTATTTGGCGTTCCTTTGAGGGGTTAAAACAGGGGTTTGGCCCGGGGAGGGGAGACTCCCTTGTAATTAAGGTCGGGAATGCCCGTCGGAAAATTTGAATTACCGTGTGGCACGAAATTTTCGTGGGATCTAATTTTCGCGAATTTTTCATCGATCCGCGAAAATGAAATCTTGTGGAAACAAACTCCTGCCAAAAAAATTCCGCAAAAAATATTACTCTTTTTATTTACATTACTGAATTCAATAAAATTGGTTGCAAACAGTGTAACGAAAACGACCTACCGTATTTTCTTTACAATAATTTTGTAACTTTTAAGTACCGTACATGTATATGAAATATGCGAAAAATTATTCCCAGGATTAAGGTCCGAAAATTTGTGCCCGCGAAACTCAAAAGTCCAACATCCGCGAAATTAAACTCCAGCAAAAATGTCGTGCCACACGGTAAACCCAATCTGGGTGTGATTCTAGCTTTATTTCACCCCTGAAAGATACCCCTTAAAATGGAATAGACTTGATTACCAGACACTGTTCAGAAAAAGAGCCCATGCTAGTAGACTGAACTCAAGAGACCAGCGGAAATCCAGCCTAAAAATGGAAATAAGAGCGTTTCTTTTATAAATATTTTTTTGAGTGCACCCTCAAGGTTACTTTGTGGTGGCGTTTTGTCATCAGCACCCTAAGTGAGACCAGAATCCTTGATTTATACTGCATTACCCTTAAGCAAGGTAAGAGATGGGAGTCTCCCCATATGGCAAAACCAGGACCAAGAAAGAACCAATCAGAACGCTCGGATTTACCTCAAGACTAGCTTGCCATATAATAAGTTTACGCATAATTATTACATGAAGCACATACCGAAAACAGTATAAATAATAGAAAAATTACGCCCCTTTCAGGCTAGTGGGTGGAGGTGATACCTACCAATTAGAAAGTCTCTGGTATATGTCAGTGTGGAGTTGGTAGCAAAAGGGATGCCGTAAATAGTGAAAGTCACCACATCTGACTGAACACATCTATCAAGCACCAGGATACATATTGCCAAAACACAGAAGTATGTGGGCCTGCTGAACACGATCATGTGATTATGTCCCTAAAGAGAAGAAAAATTTAAAAACCCTCATTAAACACTGTCCACTTGTGACTGAGTGAGAAATGTGTTGATCTGATGTGACGATGCCTTCATCTCAGTTGCGCCAGGTTTGTATCCCGGGTTTGTATGCTACATCCTTGCACAAAGTGATTTTCTTTCCAGCACAACATTAAGCCTGAATCTTACATGCTGCTGCAATTCCTCCAATATAGACTACGGTAATACAGTTTGATCTATTAATTCACACTCAGTTTACCGTTATTTCGAACTCAAAACCATTTCCCTTGGATTTGCCTTTCAGTCATTTACTATCAGTTATTTTCGAACTCCCGTTACTTTTCGTTTCCCTTCAGAGTTTCAAATAGCAGTGTCAAACTGTACCTATAGTACCCCGGTACACGATAATATCTGGCTAATGTTAGCTTTAATCTTATCTCAACTTGATTCTGTGAACATATGAGTTTGCAAGCTCTTTTTATTACTTTTGGGTATCCTGACTGGGCATTTTTAATCCCAATGTTTATTTCAGGACTTGGTGTTGAATCACAAAAACACTGAAAAACAAAAAGTAATATATCCCCTGAGTATTTCAGTTTAAGACTGTAGAGCTGACACTTACATGAGTCGGCGACGCAGCATCAGGCTGAACACTCTGCGAAGGAAACCAGTAGTATATGAAATAAAAATAATATGTTTCAAGGACACTTCTTTTAATTAATCCAAAATGAAATGACCCAGAAATGGTGTTTGGTAATGCGATGAACAGCTATCTCATCAGTGCTTAATATTTCTTTTCATTTGAAAATAAAACTTAGACCAGATCTGCAAAATGATTTCCTTTGGTTGAAATGGATGAACTATAAAATAATAAGAGTGGGAAAGTGAATTCCTTGACAGTTGACATTGACTTGTGTCAAAAGGGACGGTTCAACTGGAGGAAGGAGGGGGACTGGACCAGAGAAAGCAGACATGGAAAATGGTAGCTGGAACAATGTGGTCACCTCTTCCTTACACCTCGTTTTCCAGTGACAGTGAATTCGAATTTCTTATATTGCATCACGTTTTGCACTTGAATCTGCATATCAGATGAATGCAAGTCCATAGCAGAAGCTTTTACACACAAAATGTGAAAACATCCTATACATGACCTCCCATTTATTGCTGTACAATATGGAGATTTTTACCTAATGGGTAGATATTATCCAGCAAATAATATAATAATTATTATTTTCTCTTTGAACAAAACACTTATAAGCCTTAATTATAACAGCTTTCAGATATTGAGACCTTACACTGGATGATTCACACAGTCGAGAAGTCATTATTTTGCATGTCAGAGTCTATTTTCAAAGTTTAAAGGCAAGATTTGCTAACCTTAATGAGGGAAAACTGGCATCCAGCTAACACAAAACAGAAGACAAATATCCAGAAGTCTTTAAAGAAATCTGCCAGCAGAAGCCAATAGCCAAGAACAGCCACCAGTACAGCAAGAAATACAGAAACCATGGCTTCAATTTTGTATTTATTCCTGAAAATTAAATGTATTCCTTTATCTGTGCAAACTTTGAAAACATTTCCATTTCACTGTTAGAATCAATTTACATGGAACTGATAAAAAAACAATATCATTACTCATATGTAAGAAGCTTGAATTTGAATGATCATACAATAGGATTTCATTCCCGTAACATGATAAGTAGCAATTAAGTGGGAGTATTTCTTTACTCCTATATACAGGTTGCTTGTCCATCGCAGGTAACCCTAACAGTTTGCCAAGTTATCCCAATAATTCACCAGTAAGGTCCATTTAACAACTGCCTCTTTAAATAAAGATTGGGCGCTTGACACATCTAGGAGCTTCCACTATTGGCAGCTAACTCCTAGATGGAGACTGATCCCATGGCTAGCAAATTCTGACAACCCAGCCATAAGTCCCCGTTACCAAGTTTTAAGACCTATACGAAAACATACCTTTTTAAAAAAATGTTATAACTTAGATTAGCATGTAATATAGTCTTTCACCAGGAAATATAGTTTTAATATCTTAAAATAGGTTTTAATATAGTTTTTATCTGAAAATTGTAAAAATCCATCCTATTGCTACTTGTAAATTTTCCTATTTTGGATTGTAATTGAAGGGGTGAGTGCAAAACCATGCTAAGTGACTATTTGGCTGAAAAAAAAAAAATGTTCGCGAAAGGGCCTGAATTTTGGCATGTGGGTTCCGTTTCACCTGAGAAACATTGCTCTGAATTTTTTTTCGCTGGGTTGCTCTTCGTTGTTGAGATATTACGTATGCAAACAACCCTCAGTTTTCCAAGCGGCATCTTTTGAAGATCTATTGTTAAAGGAAAAACAAAAGAAACCTTTTGTTTCGCTAACGGATCAAGTGACTATAACACAATCGGTTTTCACTGCTGCTTCATTAGCTCAAGTGGATAACGCGCTGAACGGAGCTGATTTGAATTTGTTTTGTCGTGACACTCGAGGGTTCAATTCGAGGTCGCTGAAATGTTCTCTTTTTTGTTCTGTTTTTCTTCTTCTTTCAAAACCCTTCTTCGTGTCTTTGTAATTGAATTGCCGTTTTGACCGGTAAGGATCTGGATATGTTTTTTTTAGCTGCCATTGTGACGTTGGCTTTTGGCGCGCAAAGCATCGATTACTTTGATAACACAAATTCAGAGCTTACCTGTTAATTAAGCAGTGTTTGCTGGTTATTTCCACCGATATTCGAAGCTTATTTGAGGAATATTTGCGACCGCCTGGTAGGAGATTTGGCATCATTAAGCCTTTGATCCTCGATGAAAGTCACCAGCATGCCTCAAAGAACCGAGGCGTGTTTTTGTTCCGAGATGGCTAAAGTCCGCCGTTAACTTAGCCACTGAAGAACAAGTGAGCCAGGTGGTAGAGTCTAGAAAGGATTCTTCTTCCAAAACAAAGCATCCGTCGCGGACTTAAAGCTCATTTGCTAAACTTCGGCATGTGTCAGTATTGGAAATTAGAACTGCTTTCTAGACTCTTAATATTTTCTTGAAATGGGCGGCCTTAACATCCTCCGCTGCAAAAATTCCTGGGATATCCCATAATAATCTTTCAGACGTATACGTATCGTGTGTGCTAGCGTGATGCGTGACTCAGGCACGGCCGGGAGGGAACTGGCGAGAGAGGCTAGGCAGCAAAGTCGAAGACCTTCGATCTAAGCCATTTTTACGGGCCAAAGAGAAATCGCAGGTCGGTTAAATTCGCAAGCAAGCGTTCCGTGAGTGTGTATCGTGGTTTTCCAAGCAGATGTACTTTGAATTGCAATAGAATCGATCCCGCCGCGAAGAAAAAAGACAGACAACGCCTGATCGCAGGTTTAATTAACTATAGCAAGAAGAAAACTTCAGCTCAAATGTGAGTTTTGCTTTGTATTTCAGCCTTCCTTTGCTGATAAATTTTATGTTTCATGGGGCTTTTCTTCTGCATGAGCAGCGTGTTAGCTTAAGGCTTGCTCTTTCTGTGTTGTCAGATATAATCATTTCCCGGAACGAGCTGAGTTTTTATTGTATTTATTTATTTATTTATTTATTTATTCCATTTTCACTGCATTAGTTTTGTACCAAAAAAGTAATTTCACGTAGAAACATTTCAATCACTGACACAACCAATTTGCAAAACGTTGAACCTCTCTCTCTAGCCACTATTCATTGACTTTATTTAGGTATCGATTCGTGCAAGTCGAGATTGTTTCCCGCGGCCTAACACCGCTAACTCTAACGTGTCCTGACCTTAACTCTCGCCTAAACCGAAGCGCTAGCGCTAACCCTAAGCAACAACCCTAATCCTGAGCACTAGCCCTAACCCTAAGCAATAACCCTAGGCCTGAATGTTAACTCTACGCTCGACCCATAATCTGCGGACCCCAAACGCTAACCTTCAACGTTAACCCTAGTTTCAAGCGGTAATTTGAGTGAAATTAACGTCTTTGCGGCCGCATGTTAACAAGAAATCAAAGTTTTAACGCTTTTTCTACCTGAAATGAACACTTTTTAAGGTTGCGCGTTGTAAAAGATCAATATTTTGCTTGATTTTAAGTGAAATCACCGTCTTTGCTGTCACGTGCTGACGTGACCACAAACTACAGTTTTTTGCATACGTAACATTTCGAAAACTAAGCAAACTTCAGCAAGAAAACATGCAGAACATTCTTTAATGCACCTAATCAAAACTACATGCGAAATTTGGAGCGTTTCTGACAAAGTTAAATTTTGAGTAAAACACCTTCCGCCCTTTTTCCACCGAAGTCTTCAATTACAAAGACACGAAGAAGGTTTTTGAAAGAAGAACAAAAACAGAACAAAAAAAAAGAAAGATTTCACCGACCTCGAATTGAACCCTCGAGTGTCACGACAAAACAAATTCGAATCATCTCCGTTTGGCGCGTTATCCACTTGAGCTAACGAAACAGAGGTGAGAAGTGATTGCGATATAGTGACTTCATCCTTTGGCGAAACAAAAGGTTTCTTTTGTTTTTCGTTTAACAATAGATCTCCAAAAGATACCGCTTGGAAAACTGAGGGTTGTTTGCATACGTAATATCTTGACAACGAAGAGCAACCCAGCGAAAAAAATTCAGAGCAATGTTTCTCAGGTAAAACGAAACCCATATGCCAAAATTCAGGCCCTTTCGCGAACATTTTTTTTTTCAGCCAAATAGTCACTTAGCATGGTTTTGCACTCACCCCTTCAATTGTTGTAAAGCGCTATTGGGCTAAAGGGAAATAGCGCTATATAAATAAAGCATTATTATTATTATTATTATTATTATTATTATTATAGAAATAAACAGACACCCGTCACACTGTTAAAACAGTGTAAAGAGAGCAACATACAGGGTAGGGGAATTAGCCCCTAAAAACTGAGTACCAAGAAAATGCTGACTAAAATACAAAACTGCTATAATGTCCTTTGTTCAAAAACATGTGAAACCCTGGCACATGTGAATATCTATATGCCGTTGATCCCTAAGGTCAGACTTGTGCACCTAACAGTGCGTTCAATAGGACCTGGCACCCGTCAGCTCTGGCGGGTGCCAGAGAGAAATTCTCCTGGGCTTCTCATATTACTCCAGCGGGTGCTGTTCCGAGGTAGCCACCTAATTCAAATCTTATTGAAAGCACTGACCCAGTTGCCCACTCCATTAAATTGCATTTAATATTCCTGGTTGCAGAGAGGCACTGTCAGAGCCCACATGACACAAGAAGACACAAGAACCCTGGCCAGGGCTTTAACACTGATCATATGATCCATACTCCAGTTTACTTATAGCTAGGGTACTGTATGTCCTGCATGACACATATCCTCTACTAGGGCTTTACAAACAACAATCCCAACCTCATGGCTGGAGCCGTTTTTAGAGCTCACATAGTTAAGTCAGTTTGGCCAGTGATAGGCTTTTAGCCAGATGGGTGTCCAGGTATCCTGTGGATGGTCACTGTTTGATAAATAGTTGATTTGAGCAGATCCTTGGCCCATTTTGGAAGCCCACATTTCAAATCCTGGCTAAAAGCCTTGCCAGTAGAGGTGGGGAATCTAAATGTATTGAAAAAGGATCATAGCCTCTGGAGAAGACAATGCAAACAGCTGATTGTACACTAATTCCTAAAACTGTCACAAGAAAAGAAAATATTTACCACATCAAAGCCACAAAAAACTCCATACCTGTCCATAAGAGCTAAAAGAACAAGTCGATCAAATTGAATTTTCATGAATTTTCCTGGAAAGAGCTGAAATTTAAAGTAGTGAGGTCTGGGTATTACTGTTGATGTGACGGAAGTCGGTCTGGTGAATGGCGAGATGGTGTCCTGCCACCTTGTGTGGGATGATCCAATACGCACATTTGACGAGTGTGAATTAAGGTTCCCAGCTACATTTGTGTGGTCCACAACCACTGTTGATGCAGAGCTGCTTGTTTCCCTTCAATTCAATAACAAAGAAGAAATAGCAATAAATTCCTAAAAATAAATTAAAGGTACCACAACAACCAGTAGATATGTTTCATTTAGAAAATGTTCTCTACACTGAAGCAAACTGATTGTAAAGAACATATTCTTAACTCCCATCAGAACAATGTTCTATTATTATTTCCCAAACATTTGTATTACACAATCCACTATACACATGAACATGTAATGAATCAGATTCCACAGAATAAATTGAATTTTTCCGCGGTTTGAAAATCAGCGGAAAAATATTCTCTCGTCGGTATGAACTAGCAAGGGACTTTAGGAAGAGTATATTAGGAGTGTTTGTATGCAAATTCATCCTCTTGGTGTTCTCTGGAGTCGACTCGCGTTTATTTTTATTTTATTTCATTTTATTTGTTTTGTTTTTCCCTTCGTTTTTGACCATGCTTTGTTCTTTTGTTTTGCAGGCATAATAAGTTAGTAATTGTCGGGGCCTTTTTTGCGCCCGTCTATATTGGGACCATCTGTGTCCAGAACTCTTAGGTGTGATTTACTCCAAATAGGACGCTTTGTGTCCAAGTTATTTGGGGACGATTTTTTCCTCCCGAGTGGGACCATCTGTGCCCAAAAATATAATTTCTGACGGTTGAGCGTGCGAATAAGACAGAAATTGATATTTCTACGGCACGAGAGCAGAAGGGTCTGGGTACGATTGGTGTAAGGCATGATGGGTAGCAGGTTGTCTTTAAAGTGTCAGTTCATCACGTGGTGAGGCATTCTAGGCCTGCATCAGTCCGATTAACTTTTGTTTCTTTTATAAATCATTATTATTTTGTAACTAGAGGTCCTCTAAACCCCGGAGGGAACGTGGCACTGCATTGGTTCCCACGGGGTTTTTTCTTTTGGTTTTTTGTATCCGGCAGTGTCACAGGGAACCATTTCCCCGTAGTCAATTAGTTGTTGTTATTACTCCACATGTATGTGGTTCTTGCTTGCTGCTGGTGTGAGGCCGAAAGAGACCAAAATAAACCTAATGGATTGCATTTGTCTGTGTAGTGAAGTTGAAATTGTTTAGGACTATCTGTGCTCAAGATATTTAGGGGTGATTTTTTCACCCGAATGGGACTATCTGTGGCTGAGATATTTAAGGATGAGTTTCGTCAAAGGGGGACCATTTGTACCTGGGGCCATCTTTGCCCTGAGATACTTATAGGGGTGCTTGTTATCACCCGTGTGGCATGGGTCATATGTGCCCAAGATTTCATGGGGGTGATTTTTCACACCCAGTAGCTTGGGACCATCTGTGCCCGAAACAAAAGATTTTACATGAAAGCAACCATTATTGGGAGAAGTTATTTTGCCAGTTTCCTCCTTGAACTTGTTGTTGTCTTTGTTGTTGCTATTGTTGTCCTCATTTCTCATTGCTGTTCGTTTGCCCTTATTTCTGTATTTTTACTTGATTTGTCATTTTTTGCTTGCTTGTCTCTCCTTTTCTCCTTTTTTTTTTCCTTTTTCAGATGTGTTCAAGTCGGAGATGTGGTGCGAATTCTCTGCTGCATTCCCTAATCATCTCCAGCCATTGGTTCGCCGCGTCCAGGAAACAGTGCTTGCTTCAAAAGCGGAAGGCACCGTTCGTACTTATTTGGCTGGTTTTAAGCGCTGGAAGCTTTGGGCTTTGTCTAACTGTCTTTGCCACATGCCTGCCAATTCGTTTCATGTTGCGGCCTACTTACAGTGCCTGATTTCCGAAACCAATTCTCCTTCCCCTGTACTTAATGCGGTTTACAGTATCGACTGGGCTCAATGCTTAGCTGGTCTGCCGAAGGTCTCTGATCATGCTATTGTTTCTTCCATTCTAAGAGCATCCCAAAGAATTCTAGGAAAACCGAAGGCAAGGAAAGAGCCCATCACCAGCGAAATGCTGAAAGCGCTTGTAACTTGCAAGATTTCAGATAAGTCTCCCTCTTTGTCAAATTTGAGGGCAGTAGCCTTATGTCTCTTGGGTTATGCTGGCTTCTTTCGTTTCAGTGAGTTATGCTCCATTAGAGCTTGTGACATTAAATTTTTTCCTACTTTTGTGTCTATATTTTTAGAATCGTCCAAGACAGATCAATTTCGTGACAGAGCGTGGGTTGCAGTTGCGCAGTCGAATCAAGATACTTGCCCCGTTAAGGCGTTGGAGCAATACATTGCTGCCATGAAAATTGATTTTGGTGAAGATTTGCTGTTGTTTAGAGCTTTATCGTCTTCTAGATCCACCTCCAAGGTCCGGCGCCAAGGCTTGAGCTACAGCAGAGCCCGGGAGATCGTTTCCAGTATAAGTCTTCACAGTCTCAGGGCCGGAGGAGCTACCGCTGCCGCCAATGCGGGCATTAATGATAGACTTTTTAAAAGACATGGTCATTGGTTGAGTGAGAATGCCAAAGATGGTTATGTTAAAGACAATTTTCAATCTTTACAGTCCGTCTTGCAATCCTTAGGAATTTGATAAGACCGAGCCCAGCAGGTCGGACAGCACCATCCATGGGGCTGGGGTTTTTTCCTCTCTGTTACTGCAACGAGCGCGGTGAGGTTTTTTCAACCTGTGGATGCTCGTTGGTACTGTCTTTGTGTAGTTTTTTTTCGTTTTTTCTAGGCCTTGTTATTCTTATTGTCAAAACACCTTGTACGTTTATTGTCAGTCAGTCAGCCAATTAATAAACTGTGCGGCCTCCAGTGAGCGCACGATCGCAATTTTCGTGTGTATGTTTTTTGTTTCATTTCTTTTCTTTTTTTTGCACACAGGTTCAATATGACCAGGGAATTTAGACGAGAGTGCATGCTTCTTTTGTAATATCTTCAAAAATCTGTATTTCACAATCATTCTTTATGTGTACAAACACAGGTCAGTTTTTGTTTGGTTATTTCCTCTAAACTAAACTGGTCATACCAAGATAGTAAAGGGTCATGTGCATTTACCATAATCTAAAGACTATGTTTTCCTTGTACAATATGGTGATAAAAATAGAATCTGATCAATGTCCAAAAATCAACCACGTCAATGAACATGTTATGGCAATGCCTATAATAAACACACCAGTTGTCTCTGCCAACTAAATCCCTGATCCGCATTGGAGAATGAGCTGGTGGCTGTACCACAGTACTGAATGGTGAGTCTGAATTACATGTAAAAACATAGGTCTGCCACACACCTACAACACAAGATACATTGAGGTTAGTTTGCTCTTTACACCACCACTGCTTATTACTCAAAGCAATAATGTTACTTCGTCAAAAGACATAACTGAACAGGTTAGACATTACCTTAGTCCATTTAAACAAGGAAAATAAGCTGCGACTTACATCAGCTGCAGCTCAATGCAAGCCAAGGCTTAATTAAAACGTGAATAAGTTAAAATGTACCATTATACGGTAAGTTCATGTCTTATGTAAGCTTCCGCGTGTGAAAGTAAAATAGTAACTAGGTATGCTTATCAGAGCAGGAAGTGATAAAAATAAAACATGAAAAGTAAGGTTAACAGGTTAGTAAGTTATTATTTAACAAGTTAAACATAATCAAGTATTATATTAAACAAAGTATTATCATGCCAAGTATTAAACAAAGAAATTAAAGAAACTAAATCAGAAACATATTTTCTGTTCCCTTTTCACTCTGTTTTTAAGATGAATCACCTACAAGCTTTTAAGCCTGCATGCTTTGACAGCCACTTTTTAAACTGAAGCACAGAGTTGAGTCAGAACAACAGTCATCATATTAAAAGTATAAAAATGTATATTAATTTTTTTTTTGATCCTTGTCTGAGTTGCTACAAAACAGAGGTACATCTCAGATGAAATAACCACAAGTACAAATTGCAAGTAACAGGTCAGTAAGAATAGGCTGAAGATTGCTTCAATGGTACAATCATTTGCAGTTCTCTGTCTCTATCTCCACACAGGAGTCTAGTGACGTTGCTGATGCTAACAGCATGTAGGATGCATACAAATGTACAAGAAGTAGTCTTCCTTACCGAATTCATCTTGATAGCAATGCAGAGCTCCAGGTGAAGTATCATCATGTGATGATGCCACATGAGTTGACGAGGCTCCTGCATTATCAACAGCTTGAAGTAGAACATCAGCCAGTGCTCCTGAATCATTACGTCTACGTCGTCGAATAGCCCCTGTTTCGTCTCTTCTCCTCCTCCTCTGCAAGCTTGTTCTCCTTCTGCGAGCTAAAGATGATGATCGTCGTGCAAGTATGAGATCTGAGCTTTCTCTTCCTGATCCATCTGGTTCTCCTATACTCCCTGTCTGTGCCACAGTTGAAGCAGTGTCTTTGTTTATTGTGGTAACACTTACACTATCTATTGACTCTGGTTGTGAGCTTGTTGAGGGATGAAATCTGCCAGAGTCCTGTAAAGATAATGTGTCCAAGATTGAAGGAGTGTCAATACCAGATGCTCCAACTTGTCTCTCATCTTCTCTTTCACCACCGTCTTCTGTTTCTCGTACAATGTCTGATATTGATCGCATTCTTGGACCAACTGATTTGTCGCTTTGCGATTCGTGCCGAGAAAGACTTGCTCCCTCATACTCCGACCCAGATCTGCTTTCAATTCCTGACTGAGTACCGAGTCTAGACCCAAATGATATCCCACCATCTATGTCCCCTGAGCTGGTCTGTGTTCTAGGAGGTCCATGGCCTTCTAGGGTTGAGACGAGAGCCTGATACATGTTCCTTGGACTGCTTGTTCCATTGACATTCGAACCTTCACTTTTGGTCTGCAAGAGAAGACCATGAGTTGCTGGTTCAATCTTCCAAATGTCTGACACAACAAGCCCAGGAACAGAACGTGATTCCATGTGGCTGTCCAAGATGGGTAAAGGAAGTGTCGACAGATCACTCAAGGTGTCTAAAAATTGCACAAGACAAAAACAAAACATGGAAGCTTGAGTTTTCAACATGTCTTGATGAAATTCAAGATAGTATTAACAATCAATTACTCAGGCCGGAATTATTGCTGCAATAATGGTCTTGTGTCATAATGCAGCGAATTTTAATAACAGATTAAACTGAAGGTGTTAAATGACACCCTGTTGGGGGAGGGGGTACACATTTCGCCTGGGTGAATTTCACACCTTATCATGTTGCAATTTTGAAAGGTTCTCAAATTGCAGTTGGAATTTCATAACAATTCATGGACCTCCATGTGGGTGTTTCCAAGGCTACAATGCATTTCTTGTGTCTGAACTATACCTTAACAGGGCCTCTTTAACGTACTTACGAAAACAACCAATTATAACTACCATTAAACTTCAAATAACTTACATGTAAGGCAACTCAACATTCCATATTTTTGAAACCAAACAATCAAACCTTCTAGCAATACCTTAGTACTGTTTGTCAGAACCTCTATAGAATGGTAAATCAAAACTTAAAAAAAAATGGCAAAAACGTTTAGTTATAACACTAGCAATTTTCCCAATAAGAAACACTGGTAAATACACATACCCTAAAGTTGATGACAACCTTTACTTTCCTCACCTGGTATTTGACAATATAGTGATACAGAACTATAAAGGCATTAAAAGAAAGGTCACCTTTGCTATCCGATTCCATATCTGTCTGCTCCTGACTTGTGTGGTGATCAATCTCCCCACCCACTGCTCCCTCCAAATTGTCATCTGGCAAATCCTCATCTACAAACAATGTAGAACTTTCAATTCCTGGTTTATTTAAATTCTTAACAGCAATTATGTCTGGGCATTTTCTTTTTTTATACGAGCAGATCCAGTTTTGTTATACTGACATCACTGTATTGACAGAAGTAAGAAAAACACAGTAGATTTAGCAGTATGCCTAAAAGAATACTAGATAGTTGAGATCTACAGGCCTTTAGCCAGGACTGTGCTATAAGGTCTGCTCAGATGAACAAATCTATAAAGTAACACAAGAAAAATAAGTCAACTTTCTTAATTTTAAAGGTGGATGTCTACAGGTCCACTTGGACAGCCATCTGGCTAAGAGCCTGGTTATGACTTCTAAACAAGAAAAAAAAGTGTTTAATTGACATAACTCACCCAGGGCTTGTTCATGAATAGTTTCACAGGACTCAATCTGCCCACTTGGGCTAAAAAGAAATACAAATAAAGTCAACTCTACTTACCCAGTTATTTTGATGGCTTTTTCTTGTGTGTGTTAACTGATGATTTGAAACAAGTTAAATCTGCTATATATTCCTCAAAACTACTAGTAAGAATTACATGTATGGTAAAAATAAGCTTAGAAGCAGACAAAAAATTTTATTAGTTTTAAATAAAATAACAGTTGCTTGTTACATGCAGTTACAGTATTGTGCAAAAGTAATGCAAACGTATTTCGCCGAAATTCACGGCTTTTCCTGGCTTTTCGATGAAAAGATATCGAATTTTCGATGGAAGCGAATTTTCAACGAAAAGTCACGACAATTCGTGATTCCTATTGTTTTCAAATGGGAATTTTCGAACGACAATTCGTTCGGAATGAAAATATACTTCAAATTTTCGAGTGAAAATTTGCAGTGTTCGATAATGACTTAGAACATTTGAGCGCAATTTCACTCTTTGTTTGCCCTGCTCAAACATTCCCACGCATTTTCTGGACGATAAACTGCCAAGTTCGAATTTGCCACGATGATTCTTTTCTGATGTCACTTCACAGTGTAAGCTTTACAAAAAAACTCGTGTCCGTTTATACAACAGGTTTATACAAGACTCACCTGTATTACTTCAAAGGTTCCTTTTACTGTTTACTTCACGTTGAAAGCATCGCAGCTCTTACACTGTTTTTCTTTGGTGGTTTCTTAGCTCACGTTTGTTGAACACAAGGGCCACTCCACACGGCCATGTTTGCGTCATGGTAACGCCACTCGTCACAGCCCAAGTTACTGTGGGCTCGCAAATAATTTGCCAACATGGCGTACGTGTCACATGGCGAGCCCCAAATGTTTAAATCACGAGACAGAGTGAAGGAATTTTTCTGAATTCAAGAGTTTTCAAACTGAAATGGAATTTATCTGGATTCATGAGTTGTTAAACTAAGCAAGAATTATGTTTGAAAGATAAGACGTTCAAAGAATGTTTTCTGCAAACGAACTCTGGAAATGCATCTTGTTGTTATCTGTTTTGAACGTGAATGTTCAGTGAAAGTCAAAACAAATTAATAAGTTTGTTCACTTAGATACGAAATTACAGTGTCAACTTATAAATAAATATTCTGTCTGCACAAAATATATCTCGTTTCAATGGGTTTTTTACATGGGAAAGCGGGCTTCTGTAAACATTGCTAGTTAAGATTGCAGCCATTTGTTTTATCACGGCGATGAAGCGAATATCGTCGATGCAGAGTTTCAATAATAATGTTAATGTTCAATTTGTGCCCCAAGTAATGCTTAAACAAGTCACAGACAACTGTTCTGTCGGCGAGACTAGTTCATTTAACGATCGCATCATTGCTATCATGGAAACTCAATCCAACGCGTTGTTTGTTTACATGTCAAGTTCGTGCAATCCTTGAAAATTCACTATACTTCGAACTTCGATACTTTGAACTTTCGTTTTGCTACATCGAAAATTCGCTACTTCGAATTTCGTTGTTGCGAAAAATCAACGAAATTCGCTAATTTTTCGGGAAGAATCCAACGAAATCTCTCTCGAAAGTTTGTTGATTTTTCGACGTAAATTCGCGTGAACAAAGGGTGAATTTTGACGCATTTCGTTTGCATTTCTTTTGCACAATACTGTACATGCAAGGCTATTCTTGGACCACAGTCTTAATGACGGACAAATGCTATCCACTGGATAAATCCCAATTAAACAGATGCTACATGTAAAGATCACCCATTCAAATCATATTTTGAGATTCCACTTATATTGCATAATCCCCCAGCCACTTTTCAGTGCATGATAGAGCTTTTCTATTCAATTACTCCCACATCACATACATAGATAAGAAGTTAAGGTTCATGTTTAAGACCCTGAAACACTCCTGGGGGATTTGTGAATACTTCTAGGAAATAGCGATTCAACAAATGTTTCTATGGCAATGTTTGTTAGCCAGAGGACCTGTACCTTGTCCATCACTAATAATCAATTAATTAATAGGACCATTCATTTACATGCACTAGCTTGCCTGCAAACTGAAGTACCTCCAAGCTGGCAGTAGACAGCTGTTTCATTCTACTTTACATTTTATAAGCAATTTGCGGGCCATAGTGGATAATGGAGGAACAGTCTTTTTTCTCCCACACCAGTGCTTAACATTGTTAATTAACAAACACATTTTGATTCTTGATTTCACCATCAGACAGCAACAAATTGTGAACATTTAAATACTTCAAACATAACAAAATTTCTAAGTTGAAATTGCACTTAAAACCTGTGTGATTACTTGCACCTATACAACTTTAACTTGTGAATTCTGTAAGCAAATTGATTAGTATTGTAATTACTGTAAGTGTTGTATGCAGTGCTAGTACAGCACTGTTGTATCAAATTAAAAAAAAAAAAAACACTGGTGAATTCTCCTCGTAAGTTTTTGTCTCTCAATATTTGACTCAAAACCAAAATGCTCAGTGCAAATGAATGTCTGGTCTGTATTTAGCAATTTTGATACTACAGTCTGACTCTGACAACAAATGTATGATGTATGGGTTATTGACCAAGTGTGAGGTCAAGATGGCTGGATATTGGCCGAGTTCTTTTTTTGCGTGTTTATGGACCGAGACGGAGTCGAGGTTCATAAACACGCAAAAAAAGAACGAGGCCAATATTAAGCCATCTTGACCAAACAAGCTTGGTCAATAAAGGATTTATTATATGGCTTTTGGGGAAATTTTTCTTGCGGGACAAGGCGGGTAGTCCCGAGCGGGCAAGATGGCTCCATCTTGCCCGCTCGGGTAGCCAATCACAGCGCAGGATTTGATTCATCTTGCCCGCTCACGAAGCTAGCCATATAGTAAAACAATATTAATGACATGCTTACCTCTGTCTATGACTGTTTTCTAGTCTTTCAACTTTCTCTAAATCATCCGCAAAACTTATCTAGTGAGTCAACGAGACATTGTACAGTATTAGAAGGGAGATCCATGTAAACAGCCATCCTTGAGAACACTCCAAACACAAATTAAAAGCAAGCTGGTACACATACACATGTACATGTAATAGCATGCATCAAAAAATTAACGGGTTTGTATATTTTTGGGGCAGATGCACATTGAGCAATCTCCAGGGTGTAACATTTTGCATTCATGAGCTGTTCTACATCACAACATAAAATATCCTTGAAACAAAATGAAGGTTTAAGAACTTCTGCTTTCAGTTTGTGTTTTTCAGTATGTGAATAACTGTTGTCTGGGAGTCCTAATGTTCGCCGAGATGGTGACGCTTGTATTAAACAAAATGCTTTCGAGGCATCTGGTAAAAACTGAAATCATGTGTTCCTTTTTCTGTCTTTCTTTGACTGGGGGGTTCTGAATGCCTTCAGTGATGCCTACCTCAAAATATTCTCTGTCTACGAGAGATTTTCTGGTCAGGAATGAGTAAAATAATTACAAATTTGATTACCAGTGCTGATTCAAAAAAAAATACAGATGCAGCAAAATGCATCACTTTAACGAAACTCCTCTCACTTACTTCTTTTTCTTTGATTCTTTCATTCCGACAAGCCACAACAGCCATATCTTCGTCTTCACCACCATCATCTAGATATGTAGTAGTTATACATGTAAAATAAGGTCAAACACAGTAAGAAGCTACATACATGTAATTATACTTTCAGTTAACTTTGTTGTCACAGCACATAATTTGTTAATTATTACAGACAGTGTTGTTTTTAGGAAATACACTGGTTCTGCAATCAGCCATAAAAATTAACTCAAGGGTTCAAAGGAAAGTGACAAGAACTAGCCTAATCAGTAAAGAAACCTTTAATAACAAGATAACAAATAATCAAACTGCTCGGTAATGTGTAAGTAGCAAGATGGACACCACTAGGAAAGAGAAAGGTAGGCAAGCCAAAAACAACACAAGAGAGAACTGTGGAAACTCAGCTGAAAGAGATGGGTCCTGCATGGAACAAAGCTCGTGACTTAGGCAACAATTGAAAGCATTAGTCAGAACAGATGGTGTAGTGTAGAATAGTAAGTTGTATCCTCATATGTCAACAGTCAACAGGGATGAAAAGAATGACAGAACACTAAATGACGGCAACTGATTCAACCAAGACTTAATTACGTACCAAAACTCTCCAGTTTATGTGATCCTTGTTCTTCACTTCCCTGTCAAACAAATTGATTGAGAATGCAATCATGACATGACCATCTGTCTCTCTATAGCTAAGTTGTTAGAGTACTGGCTTGATATGACCATGAGTGTCTCTATACCTATAAGCAGTTTATCAGGCTTGATATGGGTTCAAATGCATTCAGGGAGTCAAAATTTTTTCTTTGTTCCACACTCACAACTTCCCAAATATAAGTTTAATCTTTCACATTTAAGTTATTCACCAAGTCTCCCAGTGGCTCAGTGATTATATGGCTTGACCCACTTCTGGGAGGTCATATATGTATATCTTTGAATCGTGTCAGGAACTCAGATTGTTCTTTGTCCCATGCTCACCACATGCTGATTCTATCTTTTGGTCAGTCATTTTTCATGACATACATATTGTCATGTGAAATCCTGTGAAATCCTAACATTTATTGGACAAAACTGTGAGCCAGGATGGCTAAATTTACATTTTAATAATCAAAATAAATGGCCGACTCCTTTCCTTTTTCTCACCCCACTTTCTAATAGAAATAGAAAACACTTTCTAGGTGTTTCTATCAAGTTACAGAAACACTAGTGAAAGTTAGGCAGAACTTGAACAAACTGTGGGAAAACCTTGACTACAGCTTGTGTTCCAATTTCTTGTTCTTGTGAACTTCCACTTGTGTTTCTATACCTGGCTAGAAAGATGGAAAAATTTTCCATTTCTTCTATGTAAGTACCGGACTTTAAAGTGCCACTATGATCAAAATTTTGCATTGCCTTTTCTTTTTACTTTTGGAAACTAGAAGTACGAAACACTTACCATGCCAAGTTTTATCGCGATATTCGCACAGGAAGTTTGATTATTTTAGCCTTGTTTTTCGGTTTTCGTAGCCCGCCATTACTCGATTCAAAAATGACCGAGTGCGGCCAAAAGAGTTGGTACTAGATCGAGCCTTTCGGAAGTGACGTCATATGCGCAACAACACCGCAACATTCGACTGATTCTTCATTAAAACTGTCTTCGACTTCACTTTCGGAAGAACTGGAAGAAGAATTCGAGCTAGAAGATATCTTAAAAGACGGCCAGGACTCACAAAGCTTCACGAAGCACAATGCAAAAGTGCGCATATGACGTCACAAGCCAACTCATGTATAAAACCGCTTTTCAGTGCAGTCGCTGGCTCCCGGTTGCGATTGGAGTAATGGCGGACGGGTTTTTCGCGAATATCGACCAGCTATTTCAACGCGCATTTCGCTTCCATCGTCCTAAAAACCATCGCATAGTACAACTGTAGAAATATTAACTTAATCGACGCTAAAAAATGTCAAAACGAGAGACCAAAATTTTCGTCGTAGTGGCACTTTAAATACAGAGAAAAAAATTACCTCACAGGCATGGGAAACTGGTGGAGATCCACGGCCAGATTTAATTGCTGGAGGCAGCAAAGCAGGGCAGTTGTCAATGTTCTCGGCACAGTTTAGAGATGTTTCACTATCCCAATCTCGCTGTATGACCAGTCTCTCTGACTGTTCTTGTTTCAGATCCTGATCATTATGCTCACTCTGCTACAGTAAACAAAGAACCTTAGTTAGGCTACTACAGTAGTAGCTGCACTAAATCTGCTTCTAGAAAACATTTGTTCCAAAGCTGAAAATGTTTTACAACAAAATGTGCAAATGAAAGAGTTTATGCATAACCTGAGGCCCAGGTCTCAAACCACATGTACTTGGCTCCTTATTAAATGCATTTTTAACATTTCAATACAGATTGCATTTACCATCTAGAGAATTAGAACACCATATCCAAAAAGGTAAATAGACTTGATGAAGCACACTTCAGGTACTTAAAGATACAGGGTTTTATCATCTGAACCCTCTTTTTGAATTTAAGTGTTCTTTTTTATGGTTTTAAAGGGTTCAACCTGAAGCATTGTATGAATGTTTAGGTGACAGCTTTAAAATAGGGTGAGGGATTTAAGAGGTTCATGGCACATACTCCCCAACAACATTGAGGAGTTATCTCTCTCTTCTCCCTCTTACAGACGCTAGGCATAAAATTGCTGTGGCACACCAAAATTAAAAAATAGCAAAAGTTACAGGTAGATTGCAGTACAGTACAGGTGTCATGAATGCATGTTAAAAAAGATGGGTTACTGATCAGCCAGGAAGTATGAAGTGAGGGGTAAACTATTGAATTAACAAAATTAGTTTCTGGTAAAATACTTAATGTTAATTACCAACTTGAGGATAAACAATGGCAAACTACGGTATATATAATACTGGAAGGCTGGCTTTTCAAGAAGTAATTCTTCACTAATCAGGAACAATTAAATATGTTGGCTCCTGTAAAGAATTAACACTCTAAATGACAGCTTTCCAAATTTGTTACTCAGGTCAGGCGTTTTAGGAATTAGCAATATAATGATCCTGTGGTGTCAACTCCAAGGCAACCCAAAGGAATGACAGGACATTGGTGACAAAATAAACTCCAAAGACAGGGGCATTACAGTGCTTTAAACGGTTAATCTCCTGGTATTCCCTAAGAGTCCCCAACTCTCCTGGAGAGGAAGGAAATTGTTTTAAAAATGTTTTCAGAGTTATTTTGACCAATTTTATGGAAATGGGTATATTTGATGGGTTTTGGTGGTTGAATTGGTGGAACTCAACATTATGTACTAAGTTTTACAGGGCCACAATGAGGCAACATCAGCAATCTCCCAGATTTTGACATTTTTAGGATGAGGATCTCTGCTAACAACAACAACAAATGACTTGACAACGTTTTGAAATGAAATCTTGATTCCCATTTAGTGACACTTGTGTAATGGTCTCCAGAGAATTTAAGAGCTTTAAACCTTCCACGAAGCACAGAACCTGATTGAACTGTTTTTAATTTGTTTTTCAAGAATGCTTTGGCTTGTTACTATGTGCATTCCCACATTCCTTCTATTCCAATGATTAGGTTTACATTTGGAAACATTTCCATTTTTAATCTGAACATTTATACTTCCCCAGGGTGGGTATTTTTCCCTCAAGATTTTGGATCCACTCTTTCATCAGGGCTCTAAACAAGTGTTGCCCAGTCATCCAGGACAAGAACATTTTCTTCCTGGTAAGTAATTTTCCATTCTCACTTGTTCATGGGCCAGGGCAAGCCAAGTCTGACAACCAATACCAAAACCAAAACAAAAATAAACTTGCCCAGGGCAAGCAAAATGATACATTCTTTCTGAGCCAATAGGTTCATAAAGACTTTACCCCATGGGGCTTAAACAGATATTTGTCTGGACTGCCCTAACAAATACCCCTGGATCCCTAAGAGTTAACCCCACAAGATGGCTGGTGATGTCTGCATTACTTCCCGAACTTCACATATATAATTAACAGAGTTTTTAAGGAGCTGTTATATTATAAGGAGCAGGTAAATATTACAGTTATCAAGGATAGCAGCTGGACCTGGTGAGGCCTTGCAGCAGTTGCAACTGATCGTGACGACGGGTTTAGAAGAAGAGAAGAGGAAGAAGGAGGCTGCGATGTGGATAAAGCTGATGTAGTACTTGGTTGTGTTACATTTTCTTCGCCGCCTTCGTTGGCAGCATCTTGGGAACAACGGTTTATCACCTCCAGTTCAATTACTTCCCCACCAGGCTCCACAGGGCCACTGCTAACCTCCACACGGGAACTTTCGTCCCGGTCAGCTCCGGATTCTGCACTTCTCACGTCTTGGTCTTGTTGTTCGCTTTCTGTTCGGATTTCTTCGCCGTCGAACATCAGGTGCAATCTGTAATTGAGACATTTTATCACCAAGAAAATGATTGCAATGAAAATAGAGTACAGTATCCAAACCAAGCTTGATGGCGCCGTTCCCTGCAAAAAGCGAAATCATTTCATGAAATCGTTATTGGTACAATCGTACAACTATTACGTTGTACATTATTTGTTTCTTAGGCTTTTATGGAAATCACCAAGCAGTGAGCGTAATAATAAGCACAAATTACACATCTTACTAGATATAGGGAAAACGGTAGGCATAGAAGAAGAATCCATAAATAGAAATGAAACGTGTTTGTGAATATCTCTTGATGAGGGTCGAAGAACCAGCCGCCAGTCAGTGAAGCCCAGACTCCTTGTCGCAAGATCTCTAGCGTCTGTGATCCCATTTCAAACTAACTTATGTACTTCTTTGCTTTGATTTGAGAACTAGGGCGGAAGTTTACTGCAAAAGAAAGGTTTTGTGCACGAAGTACAACAAGGCGCCATCTTTTCCTCTTCGGAACGCAAACTGTAAGCGCCTGCAAATCAAGATAGTCAGCAGCAGCTTTTTGAAGGACACTACACTACAACGTAAATGAAGCATGTACTTTGTTCCAAGATGGCTTCCAGCTTATGCGGTTGCAATTTGTGTTTGTAACAATCAAATGTTTTGGAGATATTTGCCGACCACTTCCCGAACCAAAAATGATCAGTGAGGGTGATTATGTCATACTAAAGAAGGAGAATGTCATCAGAGCCGTGAAAGTTCGAAAGGGAAGGTAGGTGTCGAGATTTACAAGCTCTTCAGCAAATGTTCCGTATTACTTTGATCCTACACGTGGTTCATTTGTGTTATGGAGCGGGCTATTTACAGTGACAGTAAAGTGCCTTGCCCAAGAGCGCAACACAATGTCAGGGCCAGGGCTCGAACCCGGACCGCTCGATCAGAGTCGAGCGTACTAACCATGAGACCACCGAGCCTCCACACATGAATTAGTAAAGCTGCTTTTAAAATTTCTGTAGGAAAGGCTGCTATTTTTATCTGATTCAGTACATACTGATGATTGTATTTTTCATGATTAGGAAGGAGACATTTGAAAGGTTGCACTTCACACTGGACAGTGCTATTGGATGTCTCTTGGGATCGACATTTGAAGTAAAAGGAGGTAAACTAAGCAGATTTAATGCAGAAGAAGACGTGGATGAACTTCTCAAGCCAAAAAATAATATTGGTGAGTATGGCCATTTTTTCATCACGGTTTTCTTTTGCATCATGCAAGATGGACTAAGCATGTATGTACATTAAACGTTTTCCTGATAATTGAAACGAAAAAGCTTCTTGGTAATAAGCTGATGTAGTGTTCACAGCATTATTCTTCTTGAATGTGGCAAGTTGTCATAAAAAGATTCACGACTTTGAACAGCACACGTTTGTGGCTGCACTTTTTACTCTGACACATGTCGCTTTTAGAACTTTAGTACCTTCAAGTACTGATTAACAGGGGAGATTTATCAGGTTAAATTGCAATAAGGAAATATTTTTGTCAGTGTTACTGGTCGCAGAAGGGAGAAGGTGAAGTTGTATGCATAACACACAAACAAACAAAACAATATGGCAGACAAAAACCACCACGGGGGGTGACAACTCTAACAAACGCTGTTTCGGGACAAAGCCAAAATTGTTCCGGGAATCTGGAGATTTCTCCGGGAATCGGGACACTTAAAAATTTTTCCGGGAAACACGCGATAATTCCGGGACATTGCAGAAAAAAAATCGGGAAAGTATCCCAAAAATTCCCAAAAATTCGGGAATAGCGACGGCTCAAGGGACAGCACGATTATCACCAGCGCTCGATTTCTTCGTGCGAGGAACTTCGTGTACCTATCATTCTCCGGACCAGGAGCAGCTTCAGTACCATCAACAATGTTCCATAACCCTTCTTTCATCAGAGCCATTCGACACTGTACTTTCCACGTTGGATAATTCTTCCCATTCAAAGGAACAACAGCATTCACGGTGGACTTCAAAGATTCAGACGCCATCTTTGTTTTTATGAATTAATGACAAGGCCAGGCAACACAGCCAGAAATTCGCTTCAATTCAACACAAAAACAACTTCAGCGACGCAGCGACTTCGTCCCTGGGCCCATAACCTGTTGAAAAACGGCGCAAAAACCACCCCGCCGTGGACAAGAAAACACCAACGACGAACTATGAAACAGTCAAGTCAAAAGTTTTTAATCTGACGCAATTACAAAAAGCTGACGAGGGACTTGCTACGCAATCTACAAAAACCTGTTAAAACCGGTACAGTAAAACTCCGGAAAATTCTAGATTGTTCTTGAATGTCCAAAACTTAGCAGTCAGAAAATTCTAAGAATAAACTTAGGTCAGCATTAATGAAATGAAAAATGTTCTGTCTCAAGAGTCTGCATTTCTTAAGAGTGCAACAACGTAATTTTTCAACAGGAGGATGATCCAAATTTCCGGGAGGACTTAAGTTAAGATCCTGTAGTGCTCAAACAGCGTTTGTTAGAGTTGTCACCCCCCGTAACCACCCTTGTGATTTATTTTTCCAAAGATACTTTGGGACGAAATAACTATGTTTAAGGGGGGAGGGGTGGTGTCAATTTTTCCCTGTCTTCTTATCCTCAACACCAGATAGGTAAAGGTTAAGTCTGCATACCAACCAAGTGGCCCATCTGGCCAGAGCTTATCCCAGTTTCTGTAGCATGAAGTGACTAAAAGTATTTCTACCACCCCCTTGGATGAGATAGTCCATTGTAGGGTTATCCCCCAGCATTAAGTTTGCCGGCACCCATTTATACACCTGGGTGGAGAGATGCACTGTGAGAGTAAAGTGTCTTGCCCAAGAACACAACACAATGTCCCTAGCCAGGGCTTGAACCCGGAACGCTCAATCCGAAGACAAGCACACTAACCCTGATAGTCACACTACAGTACATATACAATTTCAGGTTATTTGAGTACAGTAAATAGTTTTTTATGTTTCCATTTCTTATCTTGCAGAGGATGATAAAAATAATCAGTTTCTTCAAAATGACGGTACTTCACAAAAGTTGTCCAGAGATGAAATTATGAATTTGAAAGCACAAGGAGTTAGTGGCAAGGTAAACTAAAAGCCATCAAATACCATAAATTATATACCGTGTACCCATGAGCCCAGATATCATCCACCCAAATGAATAACTTTCCAGTGGATATGTGTTTATACAGTAACTATATGGTGTAATCCACACCTGGAGCAATAGGACAACCCTATAACAACTATAGGAAAGATTTTTGAAAACTTTGAACATTACATCTGGCATCAATTCACTATGGTCTTTGAATACCCTCAGGCTAGCCTACAAATGTATTGTGATGTATTTCCGGCTGTCACTGGGTTTACTGGTATATGTAAGTGACAACTGGAAATACGTCTGCATTCGCAGGCTACCCTCAGACAGGTACTATCATGTTAGGTGTGTAGCCAGGCATGTTTAAAAGTTTGCTAAAAAGAAATTAAAAAGTTGACACAGGCTAAAAAATATACATTGGACATTTTGGTCACTACTGTTGCCTTCTTCAGCAAAGATGAAAAATGCAAATGTCTAACAGCGTCCTGCATTTTTCATCTTTGCTGAAGAAGGCAACAGTAGTGGCTGAAACGTCTGATATATATTTTTTAGCCAGTGTCAACTTTTTAATTTCTTTTTACCAGGTACTATCATAATGTGTTATTGACAGTAGAGAAGCACTGGCATGTCCTCTTAAAGTAAGGTTTAAAGTAACTGTCAGTTCTTTTCTAGGATATTGTTGAACACCTTGTGGAGAACAGTGCCACCTTTAAAGAGAGAACACAGTTTTCACAAGCAAAATACAAGAACAAGAAACTGAAAAAGTAAAGTTTGGTTTGACTATAGTTACAGTGTGGTATGATGATATTATTATTGATAAATCTATTAACTCTGACAATTTTTTTAAAATTTCTTTACCTTTTTACTGAACGTTTTTTTTCATAATAGCCAGCTTTCCATTAAATGTGTAATTTGTAAACTTGTGATCTTCTTTTCAGGCATGTTGTTAGATTTTCAATCTTGAGACCCACAACTGATCTCATAGCTCAAATGTACTACTCCAGGGGATCAACAAAAATATGGTAAGCCTCTGACTTGGAAAAAGCTGACAGGGATGCCATACCATAAGACACAGTTCCACTGATGTGTTAAAATTTGAACGAAAGAGTTTCATAGATTGAGATGTTCATGCTAGACCACAGACAGTTGACATACATGTACATTCCACAAGCTTTGTACGGGATGCCTTTAGGGGACCAGTGGCTATAAATACTGGGATGGATAAATTTGTTGTAGTGCTAGTTTTTAAAAGTTTAACAAGCTTATTATTATTATTATTATTATTATTATTATTATTATTATTATTATTATTATTTGGATTCAATGTGCATTTTGCCTTCTCTATACATACATGTACATGTAGTCTCATGCAAAAGTAATGAGAAAAAATATATTAAATGATGATGTCAACCAAGATTCCCCTGTTTGATTCAGGGTTTTCCAGAAGCTCTGGCAACCTGCAAAAATTGCTGTTTATTTGATCTTGACACAATGGCTACTCAGATAAATAGTGGGCTCAGCAAAGAAAGCACTTTGTGCTGGCTACTTACACAAGTAGCCAGCTCCGTGTACTTCAAATTTTCGGGAGAACCCTGTTGATCACAGGTTTTTAATAGGATTGTCAATTTATTTGTTTGTACTTGTTTTCCATCAGTGATCTCAGACTTGATACACTGTCTCAGATTTTAACCATGTCAAATGTCAGAGCACACTGTCGAATGTTGGTAGTAGAAAGTTGTCAAGGGATGGTAGTAGGAGCTCTTTTGGAAAGAATGGGAGGTAAGCATATATTTCACATTGACACTTTGGTAGCAAGGTGGCTTCATGATAAATGCGCTCAATTCTGGAGTGAGCTGTCCAGGCTAGATCCCTGGCCGGTGCCTCTCTCCACCCTGGTGAATAAATGGGTACTGGCGAATTTAATGCTGGGGGATAACCCTGCAATGGACTAGCATCCCATCCAGGGGGGAGTAGAAATACTCCTGGTTGCTTCATGCTACTGAAACCAGGATAAGCTCCGGCCAGATGAGCCACTTGGCTCGTATACAGACTTTTTTTACCTTTGGTAGTCCATCAGTTTAAGTAATACAAGTGCAGTGGAATCCCGATTTCTCAAACCCTCATTTTTTCGAACCTCCCGATAACTCAAACCAAAAGTTGTTTCCCCTCCTCAGTTGAACACTGCAATTTTACCCCCGATTTCTTGAACTCTCCGATTTTTTTAACCAATTTTTGTTTCCCTTGGAGGTTCAGAATTCCACTGTAAGGTAAAGTCTGCATACGAGCCAAGTGGCCCATCAGGCCGGAGCTTATCCTGGTTTCTGTGGCATGAAGCAACTAGCAATATTTCTACTCCCCCCTTGATGGGATGCCAGTCCATCGCAGGGTTACTCCCAGCATTAAATTCGCCGGAACCCATTTATACACCTGGGTGGAGAGAGGCATCGTGAGGGTAAAGTGTCTTGCCTAAGAACACAATGCAATGTCCCAGGCCAGGGCTTGAACCTGGAGCGCTCGCTCCGGAGTTGAGCGCACTAACTATGAGGCCACTGCGCCTCCAAAATTCCACTGTACTAGTCATTTATCCAGTTAACCAATTCCATATACAGGAGCTGTTCTGGAAAAATTTTGACCCAGATTTGACAGTGTGGAACAAGTACAGTGATGTCTGTATTGGGAAAACTAAAATTAATATATCATACTAAGTGATTATATAATTAATAATATTATATTTTAATAATGATAATTATTAAAAATAAATATACTAAATAATTTTATAATTGAAGAGCTTCCTGCAAAAAGGGTGTATATTGCTTTTTTAGCGGATTTTCATTTTCTGCAGGATCAAGCTAATTTTTGGCAGACTGACTTGTGTTGACATGAAAAACATTGTTCCATAATTGATTTTGTTGGTTTGCGCTTCGTTTTTGAGAAATAACGTATGCAAAAAACTCAGTCTTCTAAGCGGCATCTTTTGGAGATCTTTTAGTACCTATCTAGCAG
The DNA here is from genome assembly GCA_964020085.1 of Micromussa lordhowensis. Lineage (NCBI taxonomy): Eukaryota > Metazoa > Cnidaria > Anthozoa > Scleractinia > Lobophylliidae > Micromussa > Micromussa lordhowensis. The sequence continues at coordinate 22,125,905 of OZ026600.1, read as the reverse complement.
ACAGACTGTCGAGAGTGTGCGAAGTCAAAATCAAATCCCACAGAATCTTAGCTGCACTTTCTTTTGAGTCAAGGGAAAATAGCACACAAGCGGAAATCTGGGAACGGATTGTTTACATCGGTTATTGTGATGTAAAAGACGACACGTGAATTGATCGAGCGTCAAAAGGAAAAAGTGCTGCCTTAGAGCTCTGTTAACTAATATTCTAAGCCTTGTTTTAAAGTACCTTGATGCCTGCCTGGTGGTTGAGAGGCATCACAAAGCCTTGATAAACCCGTAAGTCACCAGCACATTGTAAAGAACCAAAATGTGCTCTGATGTTCGAGCGTGGATATACTCATGTTGTCGTTGTTTGAAGTCAGGTTGATCCAGGCAGCAAAGTCCAAGAGCAGTTCTTGCCCAAGAAAAAATGCTCCTCGTGAGTTGTGGCTCATTTGCCAAGCATTGCTGGTGTCCAAGTTTGGAAAGCGAGAACTGGTTTTAGACTTATAAAATGTCTTGCATCAATCGGAATGCAGTTGTGTACGTACAAGGCGAAAGGACCCTTCCCAGCATGCATTGCGATTGCGCTCAGTGGATGTTTCATTGGTTTGGTGGCCTGGTAAACAGCAACATACCGTAAGAGGAAGTGGATTTTTGGAAGTTATTGACACAGGGATTCACACAGATAATGGACAAGTAGCAATCGATTATAGCATAAATTTTATTTTAAATCGGCATGATTTGTAGTATTTCGAACTTCTGGGATCAGGGGACAGAACCCTAACCTTGAAGGCTTCACAAAGTCAACATTTTGCTCTGCCGTAAGTCAAAAGAGCATCTCTGCGATCACTTATTCTCATAGACTGCGAGCGGTCCCTCTTTTGCTCAAAAATTCGAAAATCAACATGAGCGTGCAAGCGTGATATGCGAAGCCGCAAGCCGTAAGTAGCGCGGGTGTCAGACACGGCTCGCGGTTTCGCCGCTTGTATATCACGTCGCAGTCACGCTCATATTGTTTTGTGTTCTTCCTTCCTTTTTTCCCCACGGAGTTTTGAGGAAAAGAGAGACTGCTTGCAGTCTAGTATTCTCGTGAAATCAACATTTAACTTTTAAACTATTTTCGTTTGTTTTTTTTTTAAGCAAATTGAGCATCTCAGTCTATGAAACAAAAGGTTTCTTTTGTTTTTCAAAGACTGAGTTTTTTTGCATAGGTTATTTTTCGGAAACGAAGCACAAACCAACAAAAACAGTTATGGAACGATGTTTTTCATGTCAACAAAAGTCAGTCTGCCAAAAATTAGCTTGATCCTGCAGAAAATGAAAATCTGCTAAAAAAGCGATATACGCCCTTTTTGCAGGAAGCCCTTCAATTACCAGCAGCAGTGTTAATTCTTATTCTTTCTTTTTTAAAGGTTATGGAAGTCTTATTCAGGTCTATGCTGGTGATTTTCCAGGAAGGTAAAAAAAATAATTTACTGAATCTATTTCTGTGTAACAAGTCTTAAAACAATGCCAGAAATTATAACTTTGCACGTAAAAGATCTGAACGTAATCCAATGATTGTTGGCAATTTCTTCAAAACATTCAAGGCAAAAATTTATAATTCCTTGCAAAAATTGTGTCAGCCTTGTAACTTAACTCACAAAAAGTACATGTAGGAAAGTACCAGGAGGCAAGATAAATGATTTGTGAAAAATAAATGTATGTAACTAACCTAACTTAACTTTTAAGTAAAATAATATAAGATAACGAAAATGCTTTTGGCAATGGATCTTTCATGTGTAGTTCTATATACGATCCAGACGTCTTTTGAAATGGCTTTTTTTTCAGGCTGTTTCACGCACCGTTGGTTTCATTCACGTGATTAAAAAAGTGACCACACGATGATGAATTCATGATCATGCGATGAGTGAATCTCTGCCATTGGGGAAGTTGCTTCACAGTTTGTTTGCAAGCTTTGCACTTTCTAACAAGATGCAATCCAAGATATGTTACAGAGAAGAGTTCAACAGATGCAAAATTTGCCTTGAACTTGTACATTTTGAGGAATTTGCAAATGCTGTGCTGCAAACTTTGGCGATCTGTGCCAAGAAATGTTTATCACCATGTGATCACTTTTTTGTATCGCATGAATGAAACCAACAGTGCCATTTCAAAGGACATCTGGGATCAATAGTAGGAATACCATGTTCACAATAATCAGTTTGTGTCTTTCTGTTCTTACAGGCAGGCACTGGAGTATTTTAATTTTCCCAAACATTTCATGAAATGTCTGAGTGGTTTTGCAATGGACAAAGTGACAACACTGGCTAAAAGTACAGGTAGCAATAATTTCAACACCTGCAAAGCATTAGCTATTAGCCACAGTGATCAACTTGCAACCTTCAAATTTAACTCTCATGCATTCAAGCAATGAGAAGTAAGCAAGAGATCACCAAAGAGAAATCACTTTGAGATGGAAACAAATTCTCTCAACTGATACAAAAAGAAATGTATGGAGCCCAATTACGAGAAGTTGTATGTTGAAACTGTGATATTTGTACCCAAGTGTTTCTCTTGTCTCTCGCCAAGCAGAAAGAGAGCAGGGAAATGATTTGTATCTTGATACAGTAGAAACAGGTTAATGCAAAAAGCCAGTTTTCTGAAGGGTTAAAATGAAATAAAAATATTAACTACTTAATAACCAAGAGTGAGGTTTTTACAGGAAAATCTCAGACTGAGACCCTGCTGTATTGAGCAAACAATAGTGAGGTCAATACGGCAAGGCCAAGGTTTGAGATTTTCCCGCAAAGAGCGAACGTTCAAGGTTAATAAGTTGTTTATTATATGGCTTTTTGCTTGGCTTTTGCAGGCCCATAATCAGCCCATGGACATTGTGGGAGAATGATGCCGTAGCATTAGTCAATCAGCACGCATTATATTGGCTACAAATGCTGGCCATATAACAATTGTCATTAAAGTCAGAATAAGAAAGAAGAGGTGCATTTCTCAGTTAGAGCACGTAGTGTTTTTTAAATTGAATTATTGTCAAGGTCATACATAACTAAACCCCAGGACCAAGTTGACTATCTCGGTTATACTGTAAATGTTCATCAAATAGTGTGTGCTCATTCAAACTTGTACCGTAAGCTGAATAACTCCTCAAGGCATCCTGTGATGTAGTCCCATTGAGGCCAGCATGCTTTATGGAGATACATTGGATTCTGATTCTAATTCGAACTGATCTATTGTGTAATTCCTTGAGCATTTAACAGTAAACTACACTGGGTCTAAGCAGTTTTTAAGTTAAACAGCACAAGTGTCATTCCGAAATGATCAGTTATTCCAGCATTTATAAAACTGGTGCAATAACATTTTGTTCTTAAATGAGAAATATTTCAATCTGATACTTTTGTACATTATTGGATGGATGTAATTTCTCTTGTAAGTGGGAACCAATGACAAAAACTCCCTGATTTTTGAACACTTTGGAATGGATTACTTTTTAGGGGTTATAAAGAAATCATTGTCTGAGGTAAATGATACAACGGAAAAAGACAGAGATCTGCAAGATGATATTCCAGAAGCTAACGACAGCTGCTCAGGGGAGGAAGAAGGTGGAAACTCCATGACTGAAGAGGTAAAATGACTGACTAACTGACTATCTCTGATGGACAGATGGTCTGACTAACTGTGTGGCAGACAGATGGACAGACCAACAGATGGACTGACTGGCTGGCTGGCTGGCTGGCTGGCTGGCTGGCTGACTGGCTGACTGGCTGACTGGCTGACTGGCTGACTGACTGACTGACTGACTGACTGGCTGACTGGCTGACTGGCTGACTGGCTGACTGGCTGACTGACTGGCTGACTGGCTGGCTGGCTGACTGACTGACTGACTGACTGACTGGCTGGCTGACTGACTGGCTGGCTGACTGACTGACTGACTGACTGACTGACTGGCTGGCTGGCTGACTGACTGGCTGGCTGGCTGGCTGACTGACTGGCTGGCTGGCTGACTGACTGACTGGATGACTGACTGGCTGGCTGGCTGGCTGGCTGGCTGGCTGACTGACTGACTGGCTGGCTGGCTGGCTGGCTGGCTGGCTGGCTGGCTGGCTGACTGGCTGGCTGGCTGGCTGGCTGGCTGGCTGGCTGGCTGGCTGACTGGCTGGCTGGCTGGCTGGCTGGCTGGCTGGCTGGCTGGCTGGCTGGCTGGCTGGCTGACTGACTGACTGACTGACTGGCTAGCTGGCAGGCTGACTGGCTGGCTGGCTGGCTGGCTGACTGGCTGGCTGACTGGCTGGCTGGCTGGCTGGCTGGCTGGCTGACTGACTGGCTGGCTGGCTGGCTGGCTGGCTGGCTGGCTGGCTGGCTGGCTGACTGGTTGACTGACTGATTAATTGAGTGGGTGATGGACATACGGAGTGACAGACTGACTGACTAACTGACTGTGTGATGGACACAAGGACTGATTAATTGATGGGTGGACTGACTGACTGTCTGATTAACTGACTGTGTGACTGACAGACAGACAGATGGACAAATGGACCGACCAAACGTCCATCAGTATGTCATTATAAACAAACAAGTCCTTAGAAGATAATATAACTCTTTTCTGTGATTTATTGAAACTTTATTTTATTGTAGGAGAAATTGAGGCGGAGAATGCGGAGGCAAAACGAAGAATTCCAAGCACGAGAAGAGTTAGAAACTGGTAATTTAGACAGGTATCATGTTAGTCAATTACAGTTTGAATTATTTATTTCTCAATTCCGCTGTAATGAAGAGTGCGTTGAACAACCGTGAACACTGCTGGAGTTCTGTTTAGATGTGATTTTGTCAATTCCGTGTTTGTTTTAATCTTTACAACTGGCGACTGACATTTTGAAAATCATGTTTTTATTTCTTTTTCGTTCTTTACGCTGCAGTTGGTACTTATTCTTTATTTTTCGTCTGGCGCAGTGTATTAGTATCAGCAAGAAGCCATTTCCGAGTTGCTTTTTACCTATTTTTCAAAACACACAACCTTTCAAATGGAAATGAGTTTGACGAACATGCAAGAAAAATCCATTTCAACATGAAAGACTCACTTTAAAACAGATGTAACAGCAACTCGGAAATGGCTTATTCATGATTGGGAATTTGTTAGTCGTTCCCTTGAACTAAGTGTTTTGTCTTTAATCCTTTCAGTCTGGTGGTGGTGAGCCGTTTTCAACCCAGTCCCATTGTGATGTCACTTCTTCCTCGGCTTGCTCCGTCACGCCCGTTTGTGGTTTATTGCCAGTACAAAGAGGTAACGTGTCACACAACTGCTTTGAAGTCATTTTATATCATCTCCTGCTGAATGCTATTGTCAAGTTCGCGACCTTCTACTGTCATGCCTGCTTTTTTAGAAAGCCGAGCTGGAGTGGGAGGTTTGGATGGGGATACCCGAATCTCCCTTCTTCTTAAATTGCATGTTTGTTCAGGGGATAGATAAAGTGAGGCTGAGAGTAGATTGTACTTTGTCTGTAAAGGACCCTGGGACAGGATAAAAATTAGGTGAACACGTGAAAACACTAAAAGAGAACACTGTAAATGTTTGCTTGTTGATGTGGGAAAATTCTTAAGGCAAAGCAGCTTTCCATCATATGGATACGTTGACGTTTCGATCGTTAGTCCTTACTCAGAGTAAATTGGATCGATGTCAGTGGAATGGGACTATAAATACAGCGGTAAGGATTGGTTCCTTGTTGGAAGGTATCCAAACTGAAGAAAACGCATGAATAATAACTTAAACGCAAAGGGTGTTTGCTTTGGCTTTAAACAGCCTGCGAGGAGGCTTTAGTGTCTAGGTTTTGCACTCAAATGCAGACTTTAAATGGATTTTGTCATGATGTGGACTGAATGATAAACAAACCATTGTTAATTTTCAGCCTTTGATGGAATGTTACGTGAATTTGAGAGAATTAGGAACAGCCATCAATATCCATTTGACTGAAACATGGTGGCGGCACTATCAGGTAAGTCTTGCTTCAGAATTCAGGCTCTGCAATCACTAGAAGTAGTTTTCACTCCTCCATAGGCGGGGTGTTTGTCTATCGCGGGTTCCCCCCCCCCAACATTTTCTCAGGTTCCTCTAGCTTACTGTGCATGTATTCATTTGCACTCCTGGGTAGGGAAAGGCACTGTGAGAGAAGTGTCTTGCTCAAACACACATCACAAGCGCTGTGACCAGAACAGGAACCCAACGTTTGATCAAAGTCGCTAGTCATTAGGCCACCTTTATCTCTCTAAAGTATTGCACGGCCTTCAAATATGGAAAGAGTCAAAAGGCTTATTAGCGCTGACCCACGCTGAGATAATCAATAATAAATAATTTCCCATCGAGGCACGGTGGCCTCATGGTTAGTGCGCTCGTCTCCGGATCGAGCGTTCCGGGTTCGAGCCCTGGCTAGGAACATTGTGTTGTGTGTTGTGTTCTTGGGCAAGACACTTTACTCTCACATTGCCTCTCTCCACCCAGCTGTATAAATGTTTTCGGGCGAATTTAATGCTGGGGAGGCGATATTTTGATATTCCCGGAGGGCGGAACCCTGCGATGGACTAGCATCCCATCCAGGGGGGAGTAGAAATACTTAGTAGCTTCATGATACAGAAACCGGAGATAAGCTCCGGCCTGATGGGCCACTTGGCTCGTATGCAGACTCTGCCATCGTTGTATTCGAAAACGACGTTTTGTTTAGGTTTTGTAAAGTTCAAATTCCGTACAAATTATTAGTACCATTCCATTCAGTACAAAGCGAATCTTCGAATACCCAGCAGGCTTTTCGTTAAAACATCTCCGAAGATTGGTTAAAATGAGCTTTTGAACCATTTTACCTGATCAAGAAGGGAACCCTTATATAACGAAGCACGGAACCATCCCTTGCAAGAGTTTGCTTTATTTTCAGTCTTCTTACTCTACTTCGTTTTTCAGGGAAAAATCCGTTCAGCGATTAAACCCTCATTGTTAAATCGACTAGCAGAAAATCACTATGAAAACATGTTAACAACATATGCTGCATGAATAACGCACGCCTCTATTCGTTAATTCTTTCTTAGATATCATTCGTAGATAAAGTTGTAAAAATGTTAAGACCCAGTTCTGATTGTGTTGTTAGGTTCTCCCAGCCCGGACACACCCAGAGATTGCCATGAACAGTACTGGGGGATATCTGTTGTGTGGAATAACAGTGGAACCCGACACACCGCGTACAGAGACAGAACATCAAGCCAAGAAGCCAAAACTAGACGAATGTGGTTAATGGAAATAATTTCGCTTTAAAATAAAAACCTGTTTGATTAACGTATCTTTGTAGCATTTTTTTCCAGTGGATTAAGAACAGGTTGTTAGAAGTACGACGTATTGTGTGAGCTGAATGATGGCCGGCTCATCAAACCAACTAAAATCCATCAGAAAGCTTTATATCTCAATCTCTCTCTTTCTCTGCCCCATGCGCTCCTCAGCTATAAACAAGGAGCGGTTACCCTATTTTCTGGAGATCCTGCGCGCGATTAGGCTCGATTTCCAGCCGTTTTTGGAGTGCGGTCAATCTCGTTCCCAGAGCCCACGTGTTTTTTGGTCAACACCAAGACACGTGGGCTCTGGGTAAGTACTTGGTGTATCCCTTATCATAGTGTATTTAGAACGTAGCATAGTATATTTATGCTTATTATAGCGTATTAGATACACTATAATATATGGAAGGGATACATGAAGTACTTAGGGGGCTCTGGGAACGAGATTGGAACGCGGGCTCACAAAACGGCTGGAAATCGATTTGTGCAAACGGAAAAGGACATTCTCGTCCCTAGAGCCTCCGTTTCTTTGGTCACGTGGTGAGAATGGGAAAAGGATAGAAAATATTTTCGCCCTGTCTAATTTGAGTTCGTTCTTCGTAATAACTATCAAACCTACTTGAAAACGGAAGCACTTAGCCACCTTGGACTCACGAGATAGGAAGATGCCGGCACAAGATACCATACTGCGTAGGGGTTACAGATAATAATAATAAAAACGTTTTACATTATTATAGCCACGGAAAATGGAAAACTGTGCATAACAAGAGTGCGTGAAGAAATTGAATTCAGACTATTTACTTATTTAAATTACAAAGTAATACAAAACAAACTAATTATAAAACTAATTTTCATTACTGTAAACAAGAGATTAGGCATAATTTTGCGGATTTACGAGGAAAAAAAGGACGTGTAGATGAATTATTATGGCACAGATGTTAGATATTAATAGCATCAACGAGATCTCGAAGAAGCTTAAGAATTTATTATATGGTCGAGGTCTCCTAGATATTTTAAATTAATAGTCTAGTATGCATTAAAAGGCGTCACGGAATATTTCTATTTCAAACTAGGTGTGAATTGCAGTATTTTGCTATCCTTTGCCGAAAAAACCTGTAGTTTTTAACCTTGTGGGAAGTTGTCTTCCCTCGCAAATTATTATTTTTTAAATGGAATCAGGTATATGCTTAACATTGGACAGTCGTAAAAGTCTTTTTTTTCCTATTTATTTGATATATTCAATCGTCCCACGCTTGCGCGGCCTCTGATCTCAAGAGTAGTGCCCTTGAGATCTTGAAATCAGAGGCCACGCAAAGCGAGTGATTGGAATGTCCAATATACGTGATTCCATCAAGTCGAACCACGGTCCTCCCGCGCAAATTTTGTTCTCCTCTAGGAAAGAACTAAGCACGTTTGTAATGCTGTGTGGTATTTTAAAATCAACAGAATGTTTGTTGGCGATTTCTTCAAAACATTCCAGGCAAAATTCCTTACAAAAATTTTGTCAGCCTTGTAACCTAACTCCCAAAGAGTAGGAAAGTACCAGGAGGCAAGATAAAATGATTTGTGAAAAATAAATGTACGTAACTAAACTAACTTAACTTTTAGGTGTATATAAAATAACAAAAATGCTTTTGGATCTTTCATGTGTAGTTCTATATACTAATGATCCAGACGTCTTTTGAAATGGCTTTTTTTCAGGCCGTTTCACGCACCGTTGGTTTCATTAACGTGATTGAAAAAAAGTGACCACACGATGAATTCATGATCGTTTGATGAGTGAATCTCTGCCATCGGGGAAGTTGCTTCACAGTTTGTTTGCAAGTTTGTTGAGTTTTGCACTTTCTAACAAGATATGTTACAGAGAAGAGTTCAACAGATGCAAAGATTTGCCTCGAACTTGCACATTTTGAGGAATTTGCAAATGCTGTGCTGCAAACTTTGGCGATCTGTGCCAAGAAATGTTTATCACCATGTGATCACTTTTTTGTATCGCATGAATGAAACCAACAGTGCATGAAATGGCCCGAAAAAAGGCCATTTCAAAGGACATCTCGGATCGATAGTAAGAATATCATGTTTACAATAATCAGTCTGTGTCTTTCTGTTCTTACAGGCAGGCACTGGAGTATTTTAATTTTCCCAAACATTTCATGAAATGTCTGAGTGGTTTTGCAATGGACAAAGTGACAACACTGGCTAAATGTACAGGTAGCAATAATTTCAACACCTGCAAAACATTGGCTAAACCACAGTGATCAACTTGTAACTTTCAAATTTAACTCTCATGCGTTCAAGTAATGAGAAGTAAGCAAGAGATCACCAAACAGAAATCACCTTGAAATGGAAAGAAATTCTCTCAACTGATACAAAAAGAAATGTATGGAGCCCAATTACGAGAAGTTGTATGTTGAAACTGTGATATTTGTACCCACGGGTTTCTCGCTCTCACCGAGCAGAAAGAGAAGGGAATTTCTTTCTCGCAGGGTAATTATTTGTATATAATGTAGTTTTCAAAAAATTGTAGCGGTCACTTTTGAAAATGTATGTTGACTAGCATATGAAATGTCAAGTTCTGTAAAAACTGTGTTTGAATACAATGTTTATCACCATTGTTTGTGTTATTCTTAATCAAGTAATGATTTGTATCTTGATACAGTAGAAACAGTTGAATGAAAAAAAAAAAAGTTTTCTGAAGGGTTGTAATAAAATAAAAACGTTGACTACTTATTAACCGAGAGTGAGGTCTTAACAGAAAAAATCTCAGACTGAGACCCTGCTGTATTGACCAAGCGATAGTGAGGTCAATATGGCAAGGCCAAGATTTGAGATTTTCCTGACTGTAGTTCGAAGTTAATAAGTTGTTTATTACATGTATATGGCTTTTTGCTTGGCTTTGCAGGCCCGTAATCAGCCCATGGACATAATGGGAGAATGATGCTATTGTGTAATTCCTTGAGCATTTTATAGTAAGCTAAATTGGGTCTAAGCAGCTTTTAAGTTAAACAGCACAAGTGTCATTCCGAAATGATCAGTTATTCCAGCATTTATAAAATCGGTGCAATAAATTTTTTGTGTTTAAATGAGAAATATTTCAATCTGGTACTTTTATATTATTAGATGGATGTAATTTCGACAGAAAATCATTTATTTAACTCTTGTTAGAGGGAACCAGATGAGCTCGTATTGTAATAAAAATCACTCTCTGATTTTTGAACACTTTTGAATGTATTACTTTTTAGGGGTTAGAAAGAAACCATTGTCAGAGGTAAATGATGCAACGGAAAAAGACAGAGATCTACAAAGATGATATTCCAGAGGCTAACGACAGCTGCTCAGGGGAGGAAGAAGGTGGAAACTCCATGAGTGAAGAGGTAAAATGACTGACTAACTGACTATCTCTGATAGACAGACAGACGGTCGAACAGACAGACTGGCTGGCTGACTGACTGGATGACTGATTGGCTGACTGATTGACTGATTAATTGACTGTGTGACAGACAGATGGATGGACAAATGGACGGACTGACTGACTGGCTGACTGACTGGCTGGCTGACTGGCTGGCTGGTTGGCTGGCTGACTGGCTGACTGGCTGACTGGCTGACTGGCTGACTGGCTGACTGGCTGACTGGCTGACTGGCTGACTGGCTGACTGGCTGACTGGCTGACTGGCTGACTGGCTGACTGGCTGACTGGCTGACTGGCTGACTGGCTGACTGGCTGACTGGCTGACTGGCTGACTGGCTGACTGGCTGACTGGCTGACTGGCTGACTGGCTGACTGGCTGACTGGCTGACTGGCTGACTGGCTGACTGGCTGACTGGCTGACTGACTGACTGACTGACTGGCTGGCTGGCTGGCTGACTGACTGACTAACTGACTGGTTGACTGGCTGACCGACTGACTGACTGACTGGCTGACTGACTGGCTGACTGACTGACTGGCTGGCTGACTGACTGACTGACTGACTGACTGACTGGCTGGCTGACTGGCTGACTAACTGACTGGTTGACTGGCTGACTGACTGACTGACTGACTGACTGGCTGGCTGACTGACTGACTGACTGAGTGACTGACTGGCTGACTGGCTGACTGACTGGTTAATAGACTGGCGATGGACATACGGAGTGAGAGACTGACTGACTAACTGACTGTGTGATGGACACAAGGACTGACTGACTGTCTGATTAACTGACTGTGTGACTGACAGACAGACGGATGGACGAATGGACCGACCAAACGTCCATCAACGCCTGGACTGGGCGATGGACATACGGAGTGACAGACTGACTGACTAACTGACTGTGTGATGGACACAAGGACTGACTGACTGTCTAATTAACTGACTGTGTGACTGACAGACAGACGGATGGACGAATGGACCGACCAAACGTCCATCAGTAGGTCATTATAAACAAACAAGTCCTCAGAAGCTAATATAACCCTTTTTCTGTGATTAATTGAAACTTTATTTTATTGTAGGAAAAATTGAGGCGGAGAATGCGGAGGCAAAATGAAGAATTCCAAGCACAAGAAGAGTTAGAAACTGGAAATTTAGACAGGTATCATGTTAGTCAGTTACAGTTTGAATTATTTATTTCTCAATTCCGCTGTAATGAAGAGTGCGTTAAACAACCGAGAACATTGCTGGAGTTCTGTTTAAATGTGATTTTGTCAATTCCGTGTTTGTTTTAATCTTTACAACTGGCGACTGACATTTTGAAAATCATGTTCCTTTCTTTTTTGTTCTTTACGCTGCAGTTGGTACTTATTCGCTATTTTTCGTCTGGCGCAGTGTATTAGCCATTCCCGAGTTGCTTTTTACCTATTTTTCAAAACACACAACCTTTCAAATGGAAATGAGTTTGATGAACATACAAGAAAAGTCAATTTCAACATGAAAGGCTTTGCACCAAGACTCACTTTAAAACAGAGGTAACAGCAACTCGGAAATGGCTTATTCACGAGTGAGAATTTGTTAGTCGTTCCCTTGAACTAAGTGTTTTGTCTTTAATTCTTTCAGTCTGGTGGTGGTGAGCCGTTTTCAACCCAGTCCCATTGTGATGGCACTTCTTCCTCGGCTTGCTCCGTCACGCCCGTTTGTGGTTTATTGCCAGTACAAAGAGGTAACGTGTCACACAACTGCTTTGTAGTCATTTTATATCATCTCCTGCTGAATGCTATTGTTGAGTTCTTGACCTTCTACTGTCGTACCTGCTTTTTTAGAAAGCCGAGCTGGAGTTGGAGGTTTGGATGGGGATACCCGAATCTCCCTTCTCCTTAAATTGCATGTTTGTTCAGGGGATAGATAAAGTGATCCTACTTAATTTGTTTGTAAAGGACCCTGGGACAGGACAAAAATTAGGTGAACACTCGTTGAACACGTGAAAACACTAAAAGAGAGCACTGTTAATGTTTGCTTGTTGGTGTGGGAAAATTCTTAAGGCAAGGCAGCTTTTCATCATATGGATACGTTGACGTTTCAATCGTTAGTCCTTACTCGGAGTAAATTGGATCGATGTCAGTTGAATGGGTCTATAAATACAGCGGTAAGGATGGTTTCCTTTTTGGAAGGTATGCAAACTGAAAAAAACGCATGAAGAATAACTTAAACGCAAAGGGTGTTTGGCCGCTTGGCTTTGAACAGCCTGCGAGGAGGCTTTAGAGTTTAGGTTTTGCACTCAAATGCAGGCTTTAAATGGATCATGATGTGGACTGAATGATAAACAAACCATTGTTAATTTTCAGCCTTTGATGGAATGTTACGTGAATTTGAGAGAAATAGGAACAGCCATTAATATCCATTTGACTGAAACATGGTGGCGGCACTATCAGGTAAGTCTTTCTTCAGAATTCAGGTTCTGCAATCACTAGAAGTAGTTATCACTCCTCCCTAGGTGGGGTGTTTGTCTATCGCGGGTTCCCCCCCAACATTTTCTCAGGTTCCTCTAGCTTACTGTGTTTGTATTCATTTGCACTCCTGGGTAGGGAAAGGCACTGTGAGAGAAATGTCTTGCTCAAACACACAACACAAGCACTGTGACAAGAACAGGAACCCAACGTTTGATCAAAGTCGCTAGTCATTAGGCCACCTCTATCTCTCTAAAGTATTGCACGGCCTTCAAATAAGTAATAGTAAATAATTTCCCATCGAGGCGCGGTGGCCTCATGGTTAGTGCGCTCGTCTCCGGATCGAGCGTTCCGGGTTCGAGCCCTGGCTAGGAACATTGTGTTGTGTTCTTGGGCAAGACACTTTACTCTCACATTGCCTCTCTCCACCCAGCTGTATAAATGTTTTCGGGCGAATTTAATGCTGGGGAGGCGATATTTTGATATTCCCGGAGGGTGGAACCCTGCGATGGACTAGCATCCCATCCAGGGGGGAGTAGAAATACTTAGTTTTAGCTTCATGCTACAGAAACCAGAGATAAGCTCCGGCCTGATGGGCCACTTGGCTCGTATGCAGACTCTACCATTGTTGTATCCGAAAACGACGTTTTGTTTAAACTCTTCGATCGTGTAAAGTGCAAGTTCCGTACAAATTATTAGTACCATTCCTAATCAGTACAAAGCGAGTCTTCGAATACTCAGCAGGCTTTTCGTTAAAACGTCTCCGGAGATTGGTTAAAAATGAGCTTTTGAACCACTTTACCTGATCAACAAGGGAACCCTTATATAGCGAAGCACGGAGCCATCCCTTGCAAGAGTTTGCTTTATTTTCAGTCTTCTTACTCTACTTCGTTTTTCAGGGAAAAATCCGTTCAGCGATTAAACCCTCATTGTTCCAAATCGACTAGCAGAAAATTAGTATGAAAACATGTTAACAACATATGCTGCATGAATAATGCACGCCTCTATTCGTTAATTCTTTCTTAGATATCATCCGTAGATGAAGTTGTAAAAATGTTAAGACCCAGTTCTGATTGTGTTGTTAGGTTCTCCCAGCCCGAACACACCCAGAGACTGCCATGAACAGTACTGGGGGATATCTGTTGTGTGGAATAACAGTGGAACCCGACACACCGCGTACAGAGACAGAACATCAAGCCAAGAAGCCAAAACTAGACGAATGTGGTTAATGGAAATAATTTCGCTTTAAAATAAAAACCTGTTTGATTAACGTATCTTTGTAGCATTTTTTTCCAGTGGATTAAGAACAGGTTGTTAGAGGTACGACGTATTGTGTGAGCTGAAAGATGGCCGGCTCATCAAACCAACTAAAATCCATCAGAAAGCTGTATATCTCAATCTCTCTCTTTCTCTGCCCGATGCGCTCCTCAGCTATAAACAAGGAGCGGTTACCCTATTTTCTGGAGATCCTGCGCGCGATTAGGCTCGATTTCCAGCCGTTTTTAGAGTGCGGTCCATCTCGTTCCCAGAGCCCACGTGTTTTTTGGTCAACACCAAGACACGTGGGATCTGGGTAAGTACTTGGTATATCCCTTATCATAGTGTATTTAGAACGTAGCATAGTATATTTATGCTTATTATAGCCTATTAGATACACTATAATATCTGGAAGGGATACATGAAGTACTTAGGGGGCTCTGGGAAAGAGATTGGAACGCGGGCTCACAAAACGGCTGGAAATCGATTTGTGCAAACGGAAAAGGACATTCTCGTCCCTAGAGCCTCCGTTTCTTTGGTCACGTGGTGAGAATGGGAAAAGGATAAAAAATATTTTCGCCCTGTCTAATTTGAGTTCGTTCTTCGTTCTCGCAGTGGCTAATAACTATCAAACCTACTTGAAAACGGAAGCACTTAGCCACCTTGGACTCACGAGATAGGAAGATGCCGGCACAAGATACCATACTGCGTAGGGGTTACAGATAACAATAAAAAAAAACGTTTTATATTATTATAGCCACGAAGAACGGAAAAGTGCGCATAACAAGAATGCGTGCAGAGTGCGTGAAGAAATTGAATTCAAACTATTTACTTATTTATTTCGCCACTTCAAAATTACAAAGTAATACAAAACATAAACTAATTATAAAACTAATTTTCCTTACTGTATAGATAAAAACAAGAGATTAGGCATAATTTTGCGGATTTACGAGGAAAAAAGGAACGTGTAGATGAATTATTATGGCACAGATGTTAGATATTAATAGCATCAACGAGATCTCGAAGAAGCTTAAGAATTTATTATATGGTCGAGGTCTCCTAGATATTTTAAAAATTAATAGTCTGGTATGCATAAAAAGGCGTCACGGCTATATTTCCATTTCAAACTAGGTGTGAATTGCTGTATTTTGCAATGCTTTGCCAAAAAAACCTGTAGTTTTCAACCTTGTGTGGGAATTTGTCTTCCCTCGCAAATTATTTTTTTTAGATGGAATCACGTCTATGCTTAACATTGGACAGTCGTAAAAGTCTTTTTTTTTCCTATTTATTTGATATATTCAATCGTCCCACGCTTGCGCGGCCTCTGATCTCAAGAGTAGTGCCCTTGAGATCTTGAAATCAGAGGCCACGCAAAGCGAGTGATTGGAATGTCCAATATACCTGATTCCATCAAGTCGAACCACGGTCCTCCCGCGCAAATTTTGTTCTCCTCTTAGCAATCGGAAAGAACTAAGCACGTTTGTAATGCTGTGTGGTATTTTAACATTAACAGAATGTCTAGGGACGTTTGCGCTCCACGCAGCTTCCTATTTGTATTAAGAGTGCGGCAAAATAGAATGCTGTACAGCGGAGGTTGAAATCACTGAGGTATACAAAGAATCTAATAACGGAAAATGGCGGCGAAATGATTGAATGTAAAGGATATGTAAGGATATTCCGGCTTCACTTAAGTAAAATGACTGGGAACCATGGCCACGGAGAAGATTAATAAGAAACTGTATAAACTGGACTTATATCGATGTTTCTCGTTACGTCACCAGTTGTTATTATTGTGCCAACCAGAGGTTTATTGGCTGTTGAAACAATGCATGCTATTGTTCAGTGGCTGGCAAATTTGAATATCAAAAGAAATATGACGTCAATGTTTGTAAACAAGAAACATACCGCTATATTAACAAAATTATTTTATGTCATATGAATCTGACATGAACATTGTTCACCCATGCAATCGCATGTACTGGACAAGTTTTTTTAACAGCGAAACTGCTTAAGGACCACAAACTCAGAGAGGATTTTTTCGGTGACAATTTTTTGCAGGAGAAGCAAAGAACCGCAAAGGATTTGTTGACATAACAATTTTTTTTTTATGGTAGGAAGTTGGAACTTTCAAAACGTGGCAATAACATTAAAAAAATGTGTCTTCACAGTTCACAGCAGATATTTGTACGATTGTACAAGGCTCCTTAGCGTGGGCAATGCAGTAGAAATGCCATATATAGTTTAGAGCTGTAGGCCATAGAAAGTTCTTTTAATGATATAGGGCGGAAAACGGAGGCGAAACTTACTTGACCTGAACCAATTACTTGATAAGTAGGTCATCTTGATTTCCGACTTTATCTTGAATATTCCCTAATATTTCTCAATATTTATGGTCCAAACAACCGCATTAAATCCGCCACGCTTCGACTACAATTTGCAACTGGCACTGTTTGGTCCTGTTTGTGATAGCCCGTTAAACAGCGCGATGTTTTGAAGCTGAGGGAAAACCCTCTTATTTCAAATTAGTTCCATTCCTTTTTGCAGCATATAAACTGAAGCGAGCTAGAACTCTTTGACGTCTGATTAAAACGCGAAACATTCACTTCATATATTTTGAGGATTTAGCCGAAGGGCCGGAAACATTCAAAAGTGATAAGAAACAAATAGCAATGTACAATGCACGTATTAAATATTCCCTCCTAGTCATGCGACAAAGTACAATCTTCCAATTAGAGGAGTATCATGGTTTGGATATGGAGTCATGTCTAATTTTAGACATGACTCGGTAGAAAGATAGTTATTATGAAGTCAGAATTATCTGGGGGATTCCCCAGTACGTACACTTGTTTTTTGGTTCACCGGCTTCGTTTTCGCAAGATCAAAGGTTCGTTTCTTTTCCTTTTTGGAAACATCCGCTGAAAACGTAACCAAAATACAATGCAGCTTCCATATTTTTCCAATTTCTGCAGCGATTGCCAAACGACGGCTTATAACACCACCGAGAAGAAGTATAAGGGTAAAAAATGGCAACAAAATAGGAAGTATAGACAAAGCTATTATTGAAAGAATAAACAAAGCTAAAATAACTTTCCGATTATTTTTATACCCGCTCCAAATTTAGAATGCAAAAACGTGAGAAAATCCAAACTTCTCCGCATTGTTGTCAAGGTAACCGGTCGAATGTCAACTTTTGGAAAGCACGGCAAGTTCATTTCCAACCTTTGTACCAATCAAACAGCTTACGTCAGTCACGTGACGAAATATGGCAACCGCGCCCGCCTCGGGACCCCTCCATTTTGAACCAGCAGCTTTCTCAGGATTTTCAAAATATTCGGGTTGATTGTTTATGCGAGATGAATGCGGACAAGTGCGGCGATTTTCGGGCGACTTCGTTTTTAAAATCCCTCAGGAGCCTATGACATTATATACAGATATATAGAAGAAGATACAGAGTGTAATATCTGTAAACGGTTTTGTTCTGAGCCGATGCAAATGCCTAGTGTTACGCGACTGCAAAACGAAGGGATGGAAACATTTACGGGGAGAAATTCTCCGTTGACGAAGCTCCTGAGCGGCGACTTTTGCACAACGTTGTATGACTACGATGCTTTAGATGACGACGAACTAACATTCAGAGCAAACAATCGCATTGAAATTTTATCGAAGGATCCCGAAGTTAGCGGCGATGATGGATGGTGGGTAGGGCGAGTGGAAGGACAAGCGCGAATTGGCTTGTTTCCCTCGAACTATATTACGACAGATGCCAAAAGGACGAGTTTGAGCGAACCTTTGGAGATCGATTTCGATGAAATCAACCTGATAGATGTGATCGGTGTCGGAGCGTTCGGCAAAGTTTATCGGGCTGTTTGGAATGATCAGGAAGTTGCCGTGAAAGTCGCTCGCACCGAAAACTACCAAGACTACAGCGAAATCGTAGAGGATGTCACGAAAGAAGCCAAACTATTTTCCATTTTCCGACATCGTAATATTGTGGGTTTATTTGGTGTTTGTTTAAAGGAACCCAACTTTTGTTTGGTTCTAGAATACGCTCGCGGCGGTGCGCTGTCGCGTGTTCTTAGCACTCATGGCCGAACAATCCCTCCATCTGTACTGCTGGACTGGGCTATCCAGATTGCTCGTGGTATGTATTACTTACATAATGAAGCACCACTGAGCATTATCCACAGAGATCTCAAGTCTGGAAACAGTAAGTAGTTCATTTTGTATTCGTGGTTTTGCCCCTGTTTAATTTGCAGCGAAAAACTGAGGTTTGTATGTTGTGTTTTTTCCACACTTGCAGAATACAAGAAGACAATTGTTTCGCTCATATGAACACTGTCAACCCTCTATTGTGAATTTTTCATGCTCATTATGTTTTAATGACGATTGAGTGGAAGCCTTTGGAAATTGTTTTTTGCACGAAAATTGATGCTGTCGTTGTCTCCTTGACTTGCTGGAAAAGATTTCGCAGTTTCTTTCCGCTGTCCGTTATTTCAGACTTGGTGGCTTTGTTTTGTAATTTGCCGTTTTATAAGCTTTAGTTTTCCTTGTTAGAAACAAAACTCTAAGGTGATATTATTGATAGCTGTATCAAAGATACCATCCATGAAACCTGCAAAGTAAATTAGCTGTATGAAATGAGTTGAATCTTTTTCCTTGACAGGAAGTTAAAAAATTTTAGCCTCATGCGGACATTTACTGAGCTTCTTAACTGAGATTAAATAACAATGTTTCATGTCTGGAACGAATAGTTAAACCAGGCATCTGCTTAATAACCCGACTGTATGTTGTTTTATTTCGAGATCGATCACTGGAAAGGCAGTTTTAAGGAAGAGCAATTTTAAACAAAGTTCCCTATCGTTGGATCTCTATAAATTGCTATTCAGATAAACATGTTATTGATAATACTCTTCAAATATCGTTTGATAAGATCGTTTGATTGGGTTGAAGAGAAGTCAGTTGTTAGTGGTATAAACCATTAGAGGTGTGAAACCATTTTGTAAGATGTTTTTCTACTTAGAATTTTCTTTGAACTGTTTCTCTTCTTGGTATTTGTGAAATTTTATGTTCAATGTAAATCTGCATTTTTTCTGTTCAGCATTATAATATTTTGATGGTAAAACACATACGCTGATTGGAATATGAGTGATATATTATTGCATTTGTAGCTATGTAATGTAAATGGAACATAAAATGATACAGAACATTTTGGTATTACAACCAACATACAGGAAAAAATTTTTTTTTAGGAAAAGGGAAAACTTGTTTTGGGATATCTTTGGTTATAAGTATTTTATCAGGGCATCAAGGAATACTTCATCCATTAAGGTTCATATTTATACATTGGGCTACGGAATCATTTTCTGTTATTTCTGCATGTAGTATTTGTTTCTGTCATGTCGGCTTTTCATTATAATTGTTAGTACATTGCCAACTGGTTAATACAGTAACCAAAGGGACTAATTAAGGTGTCTCTATTTCAAAAGTGTCAACGTTAACTCTAAAGCATGTACAATTGACTGAAATTTGAGTTCAGAATGAAGAAATCTTACCGTCATTCTATAATAGTCAAATATCTCACAGTCCAAGCTAAGGTTCTCTTATCAGTTGTAAATGAGATAACATAATCATGTAAATAGTCTAATACTAACCATGAACTTCTGCTATAATCTCATCACATTAACCTATAAAAAGTTTCACTTTCTTACATGGTACAATTTACACAGAGATCTAATCATTACTAGTAAAATGTACATGAGAGATCCATAATGTCAGGTTAACCTTGAAGAAGAGTGTTGCACTCGGTCACAGAAATGTGGCTGTAGTCCATATTAACGGGTGTCCATATTAAGCAGAGCAATGTAAGAGAAAATGTGTCAAGCTTTCTTGTCACAGCAAACAAAACTGTCCGCAATATAGCTGTCGTTATTGAGTAGGAGGCCAGAGAGCTGCATGTACACTCTGAGTGATCAGAAGCCTTTGATTAGTACACAATCATAACAAGGACTTTGTTCTGTTTGGCCTGGGCATAGAATTACATGCAACTAATGCGGGCCTGTCTCTCTGTGAAAGGATGTTATCAGTTTGTCTGAAGCCTCAGTAATCATTATTTTTAGGGTATATAAAGCAAATAATATACATAAAGCAAATTATGCTTATAATGTGTGGAATTAGTTCTATCATCTACATGTATGTCAACTTTTGTTGTGAATTGCGCAAATAGTTTGAGTTATCGTTTAGCAAGATTGTGACTATACACTGTACATATGCTTACATGTACACTTAAGCAAGATTTTGTGTGATTTTCCTTCAACTGCATTGAATGTGGCGGCTTTCTTTGGCTTTTCTTGGTTTTTAACTGTATGAGCCTCCTGCATTTGTGCTGAAAAAAAAGAATTGAATGTACAGACATTTTAAGTAAATATATGAAAGATCATATATTTGAACTGCGGAGAAAGATATGAAGACATGATTGATCACCGCAGTTATACACAACTTGAGCAGTTGTGAATTAAAGCCTGAAAAAAATTCAGGCCTGAATGGGATTTGAACCCATGACCTCTGTGATACCAGTGCAGTGAGATATATAGTTGAACACGAGAAAAGATATTCCATATGTATTATTATTGACCATGTATTATTTTGTTTAGCATATAGACATATTAATAATGACGTTTTTGACGATTTTGGGAAGACTTTTGACCACTTTTTGATGATATACAAAGATTCTCCAAAAAATTGTGTAAAGGCCACATGGACGTTTCCTAGCAATTTCTGCACATTACCGAAGATGTCCGAAGATAACCGAAGATTGCCAAAGACTTTTGAGGGAGATTCGAAGATGTGTTGATCATACGCCAACAAATTTAAGTACAGTTTAAGGGTCAAACATGATATCAGTGAAGTAATCAATATCTTTATTAGTGAGGATATGGAAAATATGCCAGCCGAGTCCTGGATGTGGTTTCGTATGACTTTTACAAGTGGTGTATTTTCCAGTAAAACACTTAGTCTAGTGTCTATGTAATAAATAAATAAAGGGGATACTTTTCTAATGAAACTGGTGCTGTGTCGGTGGGGAGTATTACAAGATGATTTGGCATTATCAACTGAGTTGATAATGTGAATTGGCCTCCGTAAAGGGATTTGAAAGCTGACGTTTCGAGCGTTAGCCCTTCGTATATAATAAATATACATGTACCATTCAGGATTGCCAAAAGTTGCAGGCTGCTGGCAAAAGTCTCCATTTACTTCATGATCTCTGCTGGCTGGCTACTGAGCTTCCTTTTCTTGGTATTCCTGATTCTTCAGCAAAAGTAGGCGAAATCTGCCACCTACTCTAAAAAAACTCTACTGACTTCTTCAAAATGTTCTGCCAACCCTGACTGTTGAGTGGCCTTTCAATGTCTTTGAACCAGTAAGCAGACAAGTGATGAGAACAAAGAAAATCACGAAACTTTTATGAATGACTTTGGTTGTTAACATTTTCCAGTTCTCCCATGGTTGTGTAAGATGTTCTTGCAGTACACCTGTTTGTTTTATTGCTTTTTTATATTCTTGTGGAATAGCGTTTATTAGTCCAGCTTTGTATTAGCTTTGTAGGATTTAACGCAACCTTTTTTTTGCAAGTCATTGTAGGGAATGTAACTGTATTTTTTTCTTTTGTTGCATTCTAATGTATTGTAAGTATTATTTGTACGTATTGTAAAGGTAATATAGGTATTGTTAATAAAAAAAAAATTGAATATTGAATTTGGTACTCTGTAAGTTGTTTTGAAGTGACGGAACACTCTATCAACCATCATCCTGCAGAGATTTTTAACTTTACTTTTTCTAATTCTTTTTTCAGTTTTACTTCTGAACAAAATCGAAGATGGAAACTTTGAAAATGTTTTGAAAATAACAGACTTTGGACTGGCCAGAGAAATAGTGACTACAACACGAATGAGTGCGGCAGGAACTTATGCATGGATGGCACCAGAAGTTATCAGAACTAACACATTTTCTAAAGCCAGTGATGTGTGGAGGTAGGTGTAGATGTTCACTCTGAACTGTAAGTACTGCTTTTGGATCTTTGAAAGGCATATTACATTGTAGATCTTAGATCAAGAGATCTGAGTCCAAGCCCTGGCCAGGCGGGGGATAATTCTGTTGTGCTCTTGGGCATCGCAGCAACCTTGCAGCGCTCTAAGCTGTGACTGTTTTGGTCGCCATGGCGAGTGGAAAATAATTTGGTGACTAAATTTTACGAGCAGGTCGCAAATTTGCCGACTGGTGCAGTAGAAAAGGCTGATTGTTCATCAACAGGGTTTTTCCAATATTATCACTAAGCCAAACGAAATTAATCACAATTTTTGTATGCTTGTCTTTCTTACCTGTTTCTTTTTTCTTTTATTTACTTTCCTTAACGGTAAATAAGACTGTTCAACAAGAAAAACTGTTGGAAACGTAGCTAACATCGTCAGAACGTTCTTTGAACAATTTCAATGTGGGCTCGTTCTGGTCAGCGGTACTGACCCCATGTAAAGTGGCACAAAGTGTCCTTCTATGAAAACGATTTGATTTTGGCGACCAAAACTATCGTAGTGGTGACCATTTTACAGAGGGAGGTCGCCAAAAGGCGACTTCTGAAAAACTTGAGCTTGGAGCACTGCCTTGTAGTGCTTCCCTCTGCCCAGTAGCAGACATCGATGCAAGACATTGTTTGTAGAGGCTTTGAAAAGTCCTTGAAAAATCACTATATACTTGAAAAGTTGTTGAAATGTGAAATTTTGTTTTATTACTTGAGATGTCCTTGAATTTTGTGCTCCCACCCACCCAACAATAAACAAATTTCAAGTGCTATTGAAAATTACACTTTTGCTATAACATTTCAAATATTAATTTTGCATCTGAGGGAAGAAAACAAGTCCTTGAATTTTGCTTAATTGCCCCTGAAATGTCCTTGAAAAGAATCTTATGACTGTATGAACCACGTCAGGTTTAAAGCTAACATGTCAATAAGGAATTTCAATGTATGGATGCGTAATGTGTTGCACCAAGGCATCAGAACTTTGCTGTTAGTTTGTCCGGTCAGGTCTCTGAATGAGGGCTATAATTATCGCTTCAGAACTTACATTGTACATGTAACTTCAGTCGTTCCATCTCTTTGTCTTCAGTTTTGGTGTAGTTTTGTGGGAACTGCTGACAGGACAAGTACCATACAGAGATGTAGAAGCTCTTGCTGTGGCTTATGGTGTTGCTATGAACAGCTTGACATTGCCAATACCCAGCACATGTCCTGACTTTTTTAAAGACTTAATGAAAGGTATGAAATAAGGAGAAGGTGTTACTAGTGTTTGAAAACATGTTGAAACATTGAGAAAGTTATGGAAAATGAAATTCTGAAGAAGGTCAACTAGTTCACTCTGGAAGTAGTACAAAAAGACAATAATTATCATATCACATTGTTTTAAAAAGTTTGGAAACTGACATTTTGCATGATAATTATTATGGTGTTTTGTTTTTCTCTTTCTTTGATGTAGTCTCTTATAATAATGGCCATGAGATGTAAGGAAAAATATGTAGTTAGAAATGAGTGTAAACCACAATGTAAACACAAGTGTGTAAACCCTGAATTTTGAATTCAGCTTTTTAAATCTAATTATACAAGAAAGTAAACTTTGGAAAGTACCTGGCTAGTGGAAGTGAAATAATTTTTCAACAAGCTTCAGTCGAATCTCACCCTTGAGGACCAGAAAGAGTGTCTTCAAAGAAGAGATATTCACTCTTATGAGGTTGAGAATGCAGTGTTTGTATGTGGCTGTGCCATTACAAAGTTACACTTAAGAGAAGTGTCCACGTTTGGGACACATCTTATTCTGTTTGCAGAGGTTCCACTGTAAAACAATCTCTAAGCAAGAGATCTAAGGAAAGAAAAAAATGTCTTTTTCCTCTTTAAGATTGTTGGCAGCAGGATCCCCACAAGCGACCCTCCTTTCAGGGAATTTTGGAGGATCTGGAGGAAATTTCAGATTCTTCTTTTGCACAAGATGATCAGAATTCATTCCGCACGCTACAGGAAGGTTGGCAAACAGAAATTGAACAGATATTTGATGAACTGCGAGAGAAGGAAAAGGTAACAAGTTTTTCAGTGTTTTCTGTCTTCTTTTCCTGCTGACGAAATGAAGTGCTTGTGTTTCTAACTTGTTTCTTTTAATTTGCAAATTTTGAAGACAGTTACCTGACTGTCAAGGCCACAAGTGATATTT
>OZ026600.1:22073763-22096263 GCA_964020085.1 Micromussa lordhowensis | reverse complement strand
CATGTTGTCATATTATATTAGAGTTCTCAAACTGGTAAGCCCTTTTAAGTATGCCATGTGATCTTGTCATTAGTAAAACGTCACGTTTCTAAGCAACTGCTAGTAGATAAAAGACTTTGTAACTTGTAAAGCAATGTTTAGTGTGAGACAAACTGGAAGTCGGAGAATTTTACCCACGAGCCGTTCATCTAGCGGCGATCTTATCATGAGTTTGTGTGCTCTAGATCGACCGGAGTCTTTGCTTTATTTGCTACTCTAGTAATTTCCAGCACTGAAAATAACTACATTGTTAATTCTCTGGTTTGTAGCGTCCTCACATAAACTTTAGACCGACTCAACTAGTCTTTTTAAGTGGAAAGGGGTGCATTTTCTCGTCAACTCTGAAAATTGAGGTAGTGGAAAAAGTAAACTGTTTGCGAAAGGGAAAATTAACAATCCTGACCTTGTCAAAGAGAAATCTGGCGCTGCTAAAACTGTGAAAGTCCTCGACGAAAAGAATACATGCAAACATTGTAGAGGACGGAATTTGTGTCAAAGTTCGCCTGCGTTTAGACTAGGATTGAAAAGGAGAATTGTTTAAGACGCAAGTTGGAAGAGAGAAGAAGCATGAGAAACCTCAAACACGCTTTGAGCCAAAATAAGTTAGTACTCCATTTTTAGAGTTTTCTTTAAAATGCACCCCAAATATAACTAATTCGATAACGTGCCAGCTCCTCTGCAAGCTCCGATTATTCATCAATTCTGATAGTTAGCGTCATTTTCTTTTTTTTAATACCGCAATGATTCGATTTAGCGTCCTCCTTCCAATGACCGCCCCTATATCGAAAGTGACATTCAAGAAATCGACTTGGAATAGACTGATTAGATGGATGAATTATGAAGTCTGCTTTCTCATCTGAACGTAATATATAACATTATGACTATCAACCCCTTATGGTAAAGCTCTTAAGTCATAGTATCTTTTGTATTTTGTTAAAGAATTTGTACACCATTCAGATCTCTGTGTTCAAAAAGAAATTGGCGCCTCCGGTGAGCGTTGCCAAGTAAGCGCTTCCTCTCCAATAAGCGCGCTCTCTTAAGGTACCAAAAGTAAATTAGCATACTGGACGATGAATTGGATCATTGCGGCAAGCTAACTTTGAGAATTTGTTGGTGGCACCTCAGTAAACATCCCCAAATGGTCGATATTCCGTCTTCTCGCCTGTCAACTTTACAGTGCATCGGCGGCGTTGATAGGATAATTTCTATGTTCTCTTTTGACATTAATGCAACTTAAGTAATCAAAGGGCAAATTGCGACTTCACCATCGTTTTTCAGTGTCAATGTCAGTAATGGAAATCACGTGCCTTGATAATGGGAAATTCTCTCCTACATGTTAATTCCTCGAAAGCTTTGTCTTAGGGAAAGTCGTCGGAAATTTTTAGGGTCGTGTACTCACTCTCAAATGCTAGCCTCAGACGTCTAAAATTTAGTGATCATCGCTTCCATGGGCTAAGTCGCGCTATTTTAATATATTGTGGTCACACAGTCGACTGAAAAAGATAGCAAATAAACAAAATTACCTAGAAACAATGGCATATTAATTAGTCTGTCGTTTGTGTAAAAGCACACGAGTCGTGACACACTGAAAATTATTTATTTAGGGTTATATGTTTATAGCTCTTGATTGATTAAAAGATGCAGATAGTCGCCAATAATAGTGTGACTTAGCCCTTTTAATATTACAATGAACGTTTATGTTATTTACGACTCGTGTACATGAATTATGCTTTCAGTTAGCAAATGCTTCGCCACGCTTAGAATTCTCCTAGGGTGATATCATTTTAGACGCATTTTGGTACACCGCCCAAATAGAAAAGCGCGTAAGTGTTTTGTATCCACTCTTAAAGAACATCCAGTGACATCAATTTTTCAGTTCTTCAAGTCTGTACTTTTTAAGAATTACGCAAATTATTTACCAGAGCTTGCTTTCACTTCCCAAAGCAACCCTTACAAATAAATTTGATAGCTGCTTTTATTACCAAACTAGTGATTCTAAGAATACAAACGTCATGATATTCAAATGAATGTTTTTTTGGCCAGCAAAATGACTTGTACAAATCGGTTTTCATCATTGTACAATCCGCTACCGGTCATCGAATTTGTTTTCTCCGGGTGAGAAATTGTCACAAATTAATCGAATTTTATTGTTTTGTCAGACACGTACTTCAAAGTATTAACGAGACAAGCTCGGAGCTGTCTTTCATTAAAAGAGCGCCCCTGATTAGTTGTACACGCAAGAAAAAGACATGACTAATATATTTAGCGCAGAGGAATGGATGTTCTTATCGAACATCGTTTAATAAAGAAACGGAAAATAACTTGAAGTTGTCTTAAGTTATCTTAAACGTTAGGCCAATCTGGTTTCTGTTGTCCTCCGTTGTACTTGGCTGGCATGACTTCACGAGTTTACGCAGAGTCCATTGCTGAATCGATTCTGACATTTTTAACTCGTTGGATCGTGCACGAGTGAAAATAACACTATTTATACCATGCTATAGAAAATACAGCCAATCAGAATGCAGGAAAGACGTATAATCGACGGTATTACATCCAGCCTTGCCATCATGCACCGTGCGTATGTCCTATTGATTGTGTTGGCCGCTGTATTTTCTATGGCATGGTATAAAATAGTTGAAGGTGCGGAAAATACAAGTGACGCGTGGGATATACAAACAATAGTCTCAATTTGGCACGAAAAGATGTTTGGATATTTGTCCTTGGACATTGTCTGTTCCGAGAAGCGAACAGTTTTCCGAGAGCGTAGCTCGAGAAAAACTGTGAGCTTTGAGGAACAGATAATGTCCAAGGACATATCCGAGTACAGTTTCGCCCTAAATGGATGCTATTTTGTTTAATATCGTTAATATAATTGGGGAATATCACTTAGTTATATTCCGTCACGTGACGCATACGCGAGCGAAAATAATCCATGGTACACCACTCGAAAGCGTTGCATAACTAGTATCTCAGTTACTACGCGCGTCACAAAGCCTTAAGGCTGAGGGCGGGGATGACTGAGATTGGGAACTGTATATGACGTGCTAGTTTTCCTGCCGACCGCTGACAACATTTTAAACCTCAAGAGCCCACTCACGTGACAGCAACATAAATTTAAACTATAACAAATAATTTCATCTCGTTTTTTTTTACGAATTTCCATCTTCTATTTCGTAAAAAAGCTCAGCCGCACCTACCCCAACCCAGAAGTAACCCGAACATTTTCTAGTCAGTCTCCAGTTATTGCATGGTTTCTATAGATACTTAAGAGAAATACAGAATTCTTAAGAGCAGAGATGTGTACCTGGTATAATAGAGTAGAGAAAGTAACGTTTTTTGCTCCCCGAAAGTAAAGTAGCGAGCTCCAAAGGCTGCAAAGAGGCGTTCATTTCAACATTTTACGGTATCTGCAGACATGAATGATTATTGCAGTTGTGGACACAACTTACGTAGTTGGGAAATTAGCGCCTGAAAAACTGAAATTAATGAAATCCAGGCTTGCTTGAACCCATGCATGACCTCTACGATTTACGATACCGGTGCAGTGCTCTCTTTTATATACATGTACAGGTGGTCCACCTGTGATATTCACTTGCAAAACGATTCATACCGTCAACGCATTTCAGCTGGAATTTTTCAAGTGACATGGTGAACGTTAGGGTCAAAATTATCAGTTTAAAACAATCTAAAATAATCTGAGCAATGTAGAACATGATCGAATGATACGAAATACTCGACTGATGGATTACGCAATGACAGCGACAGAGCAGAATTGATCATGATTACGAAATCTTTTGAAACTATATACAATGTCGAACAAACACTATACTATAAACATCACCCGCAAACTGAACAACTGGTTGGCTGCACAGGATAGGTAGAGGACAGCCGGAATGTACATTATGCATTATGGCTGTCGAAGGACCAATCAATTACTATATCGTATTCTGTGTTTATAAGCCATCAACTGGGTTATTATGCGCTAGGACAATTATGCATGATGTTTTTTAAAAAAATGGAACAAGGGAGAACAGATACGGGGAAAAAACGGCTAATAGACTACATCCACACTACAGAACGCCAATGCTGTTAGTCCGTGCTGTCTATCTAAAGAAGTGTTGAATTAAATTAAATTAGGTCGACCACTAATCCACTTACCTCTAATTCCTTTCTTCGTTTCATACAAATCTTAGAAATAATCCGGAAAACGCCTGCGATGGAATTTTAAAAATGCATGAAAACGTCTGCCCGGTCCTAACTTGCAGCGCAAGCATTAGCTTAAGAACAAGGCTTATGTTTATGTTACAACCGTCCCCGCTAGCTGGCATAAACGTCTTATGCGCTCATAATGAGAGAAAAATGATGAAACATATGAAATACGTAGTATACTAGTGCAACTCGCCATTAAAATCTCGCCCTAGGTCTGATTGTTGTCCTCAGAGGCTTCGTCCCTTGTCAACAAACTGCGATAGAGACCTTGAGCTTGCAGTTAAATCGTTACAATGATTTCGTGACACAAGCGGAAAACAGTGGAGGTGATTCCTAACTACCCTCCACACCCCAGACTAAGTCTAAGTCCAGTATGGAAGTCAAAACCGATAGGCAGAAAGACTAAGCTTCAAATCTTTGAACCTGGAAAACAGCCAAGGCCAGCTCAAGAAAAATCCAGACTTTCGTAAATGAGTGTCTCCGAACAATTGTATAAATTTATTGGCCGGATACCATCTCATACGAAGACCTATGGCAAACAACAGGACAAGAGAAAATGGCAGTGCAGATCAACAGAAGACGCTGGGGTTGACCAACACCACCAAGCAGGCCTTAAGATGGAACCCACAGGGGAAGAGAATGAGGCCAAGGAACAGCTGGCGACGGTCAATGGAGGGGGAGATGGGAGAGGCAGGCTTCAACTGGCAGTAGTTTGAGAGACCTAGACAGAGAGGGATGGAGAGACGTCCTTAAGGACCTATGCGCCTCATGCCGGGATGAAAGGGTTTCAAGTCAAGTTAAGTCACACACCCCGACTGTGACGCGAGTCGATCGCAGAAATGTAGTTTGAATGGAGAGGAGAAGAGAGGTCTAACATGGCGAAAGTTAGACAATGGGGCATAAGGTATTCTAATAATCTTAATTATTAAACATGATCAACGCTTGCAAATATAGGATACCAACTTCCTCTGTCAATGACAGCGTCTTTATTAGACAGTTATAAAACTAACTGCTCACGACAAACACTTAGTGATATCACAGCATCCACGATTTGAGTCAAATCATGTCGTTCTTGATATACACTGATGAAATAATTAAATAAATTTTCTACTGATCAATGTCCTTCGATCTACCAGCGAAAACACTACAGTTAAATTTCACGAGTTTCTCTCAGCGTAGGCAACAAAAATGCATTTACACATTGCTGGAATTCATTTATAACTACATCTCGCTTGCTAATTTTGAATTATTCCAAGGCTCAAAATAAATTAACCAAAATTCGTTATGTACAATATAAATTGCATCCTGCGAGAAATGAGAAAACATATATCTCCTTAATAAGGAATTTTCATTGAATTTAGATAATGGTGTTCCATGTAAAAAAAGTGGTATTATACATGGCCTGAAATTATACACTTCTTCATTATTTAACTGTTGATGAAAGTGGAAATAAGTAGAATATGCCTTTTAGCGGCAGCTTGTTACATTGCGATTTTATGAAAAATATACGTTATAGGAGAAACGCATGGCTAAAATACGCAGAATTGATTGAAAGCTAAACCTTGATGGGTTGGATGCATATACAGGTAGTGAAATAAGCGATTATTTTACGTGCAGACGGGACTAGATATACAAACTGAATATGGCTTCGATATCATCGATGTCGGTGACTGCCTTTAGTGATGAACCCGCTTTTCGGCGATACAGCAGCCATTTTGAAATTATTGTTTCAAATAGCTATTATGGGATAATTAGGAGCAAATGCCTACTAATTTGCCCCTTGAGCATCCCATAATAGCTATTACAGACAATAGAATTCAAAATGGCCGCCGTATCGCCGAAAAGGTCCATTTTGGCTTTCGAACATGATTAAGCATCAAATCCGATCTCTCTCACTCTTTTTCCGTACGCTTGAGTAGTCTGACAAGGGGAATAACATTCCGGCTGTTTTCATTGTTTCGAGAAATCAACTTAATGCTTAAATTATATATTTGCGATTTGCTTTGAATTCTTCTTACTTGGGTCATGTTTCTGATTAGCTTATTGAGGTTCAATGGGCATGCACTGTATGAATTGCAAAATGTAAGTGTTGTAAAACCTCTAGCGACCGCTACACGGACACTGGTCTATGGTCGAAACGTCCGCTAATACGGATTAATGCTGAAGGAGCTCAGTCACGGCATTTTCAGTTATTTTGGCCAAGAACACAATTGGAAACCTAAAAATAATAGTTAACTAAGATAGAAAAACATCAAAGAAATAATAGTAAACCACAGAGGAACAAGGATGGTTAAGGATGGAGAGGATTGACACGGATTACAAACAGAAAACTTGAAAAATTTAGTCTAAATGCGCAAACCGTGACGAAGCTCCTTCCAATTTGTGTCACAGACACTATAGATAACACACCATTACAACTGATGTAACAATATCTTGATATCGGTTATAAGGAGTTGTCCCTCGATCGTTGTTTTCACATGAATGCTTTGAAGCTGCCGACCAACTCTTCAGAAGGAACTGTAGTTTGCCGAAACAAGTGGCATTTATGTTTCGAGTCTCCCGTCACAATGGTAGCGAACGCAAAGTACTCTGGGATTTCTGGGTGAGCCATCGCATTGCTTACAGAGTCGAAAGGGAAAAACATTCCTTGCTCTTCCTTCTGGGCCCGCGAGTTCGCCATTTGAACCCCGTCCACGGAGACTAACAGTACAACTTCACTGGAAGGCTGTTCTTTGCCGAATTTTTTCAGCGATTTGGCCTGTTGTTTTTGGTATTGTTTAACACATTCACGCAGATGTTTTGGTCTCAGTGGTGGGTTGACGACCGTAGAACAAAGATAGGTCACATTGAAATCGTAAACCTTCTCTTCCGGCACAATTTCCCACGTGCTGTCAAAAACATCGTCCGCACCAACAGAGCTGACGGACGCATGTCTAATGTTTTTCGTGTTCTTTCCCATGTCCTGCTCCATTTTGTGTTCTTTGTCTTTCTTGGAAGTTGCGCGAATTAAATGCGGCATGGACGCAAAACGTTTTAGCTTCGTGCTGCTTTTACTTGCATTTTTTTCTTTGTGTTTAGGCTTTTCTTGCTTGGAATCTAGCTGCCTGTTTTCATCTTCCTCGGACTAGAACAGAATAGAGAAAAACTTTACAATGCAATACGGCCAACGGAGAGTGAAGGATACAAGAGTTGATCGCCCACTGTAAGTGTTATTCACAAGCCAATCCCTCTCAGGTTATTTTTAGACACGGTACCCAGTTCTTCCGTGGATATTACCGCGCGCGGTGCGTGTTCTCGCGGAGGATGATAATACGTGAGAGTAATTAGTGTCACAGAATTGGCTATTACTCTAGTACACGTGAGCGAAATTAGGTTCACACGACCTATAGACCCTCCTTGGGAATTCCGAAATCCGGAGTGATCTAAAAATAACTTGAGAAGGATTTCCTGGGGGGAAGGCCTATATGAGGGATTAACTCTTAATACGACAAAGGCATACGTCGATTTCAAAGCATGTCAAAGCACTATACATACCAAAGAACCAACATTCTCTGGAGGAGGAGGAGGAGGAGGAGGAGGAGGAGAT
Source organism: Micromussa lordhowensis (assembly GCA_964020085.1). NCBI lineage: Eukaryota > Metazoa > Cnidaria > Anthozoa > Scleractinia > Lobophylliidae > Micromussa > Micromussa lordhowensis. The sequence continues at coordinate 22,088,429 of OZ026600.1, read as the reverse complement.
GATGAGCTGTCCTGGGAACTACTGCAGCTAGAGACATTTGAGATGAACGAGATCCGCCTGGACGATCGAACCGAGTCTCTGCGGTCCGAATACGTGGCCTGGCAACCAAGCCGGATAGCCTCGGTTGCAGCGACCGACGATGTGATTCGGCTACAACGGAATGCGTGACAGAACATTCGGGTCTTTTCCCCTTGTCGTGCTTCCGACACGATGTAGCCGAAGAGCCGAGTGTCTTCCTCGTAAACTCCGAGCAGTAGGATCCACGGAATTGTATGTTGATGAAGAATTTTGTTATCCTGAGCATCTATAATGCGTATTTGTTCGGGATGTACTTCAAGAAAGACGTTTTTGAATTCTTTGGGATGTGCCTTCTCCAGGAGCGAAGTGATGCTCTCGTTAATAAGCAGATAAGACTTTTTCACCTTGAGAGCTCCAAGATAGGAGACGCCAGAAAATGTAGTGACGTCATCTTCTCCTAACCAGCTCTCTGGTCCCATTGGAGTGGAGACTGGAACTTTAAAACTCTAAGAAAGAAAGCAGAGGAAGTTAAGATGGAATGGTTTTAGCGACAAGTTATAACAATACAATAATGTTTACAAGCACTAATCAAACTGACTAAAGAACTCTGAGGGGGAAAACAGACTTTCTAAAGTAAGTAGTTGAGACAAAAACTGTCACAAAAAGTGTATTGGTCAAGTTGAAGATAGCCTCTATGAACTTTTAAACACTGTTTACAAAGAAGAAAATATAAACATTTATCTGACAGTAAGCCGAGGATGGGTTTGGTTCCTGCAAACGTGCTGGCATGACAACTCGCCTTTGAAAATAGCGTGAATTTTTCAAAACGGAAACCACCCGACAACGAAACTCAAAGCACATTTGTTCTAGTAGGGGAAAACACTCAGAAAGAGGAATGCACAATCAACAGTGACTCACCGTTGATTGTGTGTTTTGAAATTCTGCTTTATGATCCGTGCCATTCGCTAGCTGTGATTTTAAGGGTCAGGTTTCAAAACAAAGGTTTTGTGTGATATGGCATGAAATCGACTTTTCCTCGCGGGAAAAACTGGCGCGTCTACAATAAACTCTCGGAAAACGTTTTATTTACTATTACTGCTTTTCTCCTGCCACGATAAATGCACATAAATCAATGGTTTCTTTTAATAAGCCTTGTTGAGAATTTTTTTTTCCTCTGCAACTTGACCTGAAGAAATTTTGATGTCAACCTCAACCGGAAATGTCTTCGCTGCTCTTAACCGCTAATCAAAACAGAAAGAAACACTGCTCTGTGGATAATCAAAAGAGAACCTACCGAATTTTTTCACCTAGACCGAGGCTTCGGATGCATTTAATCCATTGTACTCATTTTTAACTCGGCATTATAATCTTGGACAGTGTGTCGCACGGTTATTTTAACCGGTTAATGGAAATGTAAACATTTACCCGCCTCTACACCAACTTAATTCGAACAAACACGATTAAAATCGGACGTTTTAATTAGCTCAAAACCAAACTTAATAGCCCGAATGTAAGCGTTATTTGAATTGCTATTACCTTTAAGTTCGAGGAGTTAAATGCGTTCTTCACAGCACTGCAAATAAGTTGCGCATCGGGACAGCAAATCACATAGCATTCGGCGTCCGCTTCCGGTGTACACACAATCACTCCCAGGGTAGTATGGTCTTGCTCAAACAGATCAATAACACCGATATTTTCCACATCGAAACTCGCGATCACTTCCCAAGGCGAGCAATTGGTGCTGATTCGCATCATGTCTGATGTAACTTCCACATTAACCGAGGAACAGTCTTCCACTTTAGTTTTAGATACAATGTCATGAATAGTTGCTTGCAGAGTCTTTGCGTTTGACCTTTGGACAGTCATTCTCTTTACAAAGCGCGCCACATAAAATCCGAGCGCGCCGCCACTTAGTTTTCCGAGACTCTTGCTCTTTGGTCTTGGATCGCTTAATTCGTCTTTGCGCGGAGAAAGTTTCGGGTTTGATTGACACGGCAGTGAGCGAGATCTCGTCTCAACGCTGAGCTTCTCGTGCGTGCCACACGCGGACGTTGATGCAGTTTTGTCGAGTTTGAGCCTCGGTATTCGCGATCGACGCGATTCGTGGAAGTGCAAATCACTGTACACGATATCAACTGGCGCGCTGCCTTGCCTTGGTCGCTCAGACTCCTGCGTAATCAAGCCCTTCATATTCTCATAATGAGAGTCCTCCGGGTCTCTGTTAGCATCCTCTGTGCTACTGACGCTCTGCCGTTCATTGATACTAATGCTACTGCCGGAGCTACGGCGCGAACCTTTGTCGTCGTCTACAAATGAGAACTCCATATTAACATAGAGCGGTCCTGGCGACTCTTTTGAACGCGGGGAATGATTCGGTGAATTTTTCGGGGAAACGCTTTTCGATGAAAGTTGACTGGTTTCGCTGGGTTTTCGCGTACATTCCGGTGTCGTTGACGGCGTTGTTTTTGTACCGCGTTGCTCGAGGTAGCGATCTTGAGAAATATCTGTGAGGTGCTTGCGCAAATCTCGCAAGTTCGGCATGAAGGAGAGATTGCCTGAAAAGTCTTGCCTGAGAATGGGATTTTGCGACTCCCGAGTCGGTCTTGAAGGAACAAAGTCTGTGACCTTGTTAGTGTGAATGATTTCAGCATACTGCGTGGAGTTACGATCTGGCGCAGATAGCGACGGAGATGGCGGTGCAGAATTTGTTTCGTTCAAAGCTTTTGCTAGCTGTTCTGACTTCCTTCTAAGGTATTCTTTTGTCGTGGTCGAACTTCCGAAGCTCATAGAACGAATCACTGGACCATGCTCCTTGCTTTGCGGCGCAGTATCCCCCGGTATAATCTCGTAAATGTTCTCGGTGTCCTCCACAGCTCCTCCATGATTGTCGCAAGCATCGCTCGGCATCACCGATTTCACTTGTTTCTCAGGCGAAGCAGTAACAGAACTTTCTTGGAGTTCTATATTGCAGTTAAGATCGCTCTTGGCCAGGAATTTTCCCTTTGAAATCACCTCCTCGTAGAATGACTCTTTTGTGGACTGTTGTGCCATGAACTCCTCTCCGACCATTGTCATGGGCCCTGTCGTTGAATGGTACAAATCTCATATCGTAACTGATCCATCTCACTTATAGAGCCTCCCACTTGTTGCCCAGTGACGCAAGAGCGTGCGAATATCATTGCATTGTGGACGTTTATCCGTGTCAACACCAGGCCAAGACAATGGCGTCTTTTGTTCTGCGTGGACAGACATATTCTTGGATTCTACGTCCGTCACGTTCGGACGGTCTAGAACTCGCTGAAACTCTGTTACCGCGGTTTGAAACAGTTTATAATCAGTACTTACATGTAGATTAAGGTATCAAGCACTTTGCTCGTTGAATATTTGTACCACTAACCAAGTACTCTCCTGATGACTTTTGTTCTGCAGCCAAGACTTTAATGTGAATTTTTCGGAAGTTTTTCTTATTTTGCTTACCATGCAGTGCTGTTTCGTGACGTGGGCGTCGAACAAGAACCAACACGCCTTCTGTACATCACGTAAGTCATGGCTTACAGAAAATAATCCCATAATGTTTCGACTGGACCATTGTGATCAGCCCCCAGGGGGGAGACTAGAGTATCGTGTAAAGGAGAACATCCTACTCTGATCATGTAAAACTACAAAGGAGAATTCTCTTTCTTCCTCAATGGATTTACTTGTCCTCCATTTAAGACATTTTCTGACTGAAGATCTGTTGAGAAACTAAAAAGAGATTGTATTCGAGAAATTGGCTCTGTATATTTTTCTCTCTTACCTCGTTAAGGCTGCCCCTCCCCTCCCCCCTTACCTTGCCTTCCACCAATCACGTGAGCCGATTAACTTGATTTCACAAAGTACCGTGTTATAATACAGTCTTAAAAAAAAAGTTTGATCTTCTTGACCTGTGCACGCTTTTCGTTTATTGACGTACGGAAGAAAGGTCATTTGGGCAGTCTTGAAACATGTCGTAAACGTGATCAGACAAGGCTTTATGAATATTTGTTGCTGTAGAATGGTTTTTGCAAAATCCGCTTGTTGGTAAAGTACGATTTTGATTCCAGGTTTATTCAAAATTTTTCCCCCGCTCTGGTTTATACGGAACTTCACAATCGCAAAAACGCCACAAAGGTTATCCGCCGCACTGATTGTCACGTCTGATGGTTGCATATGCTTGCTGTAGGTCACCAATCCTTTTCAGTAGAGAGTGCATGTACGCTAGCCGAATATGCGTTTTGCTTGAAAAATCAGCGTCGAAAAGCGGTAGAAATCTGTTTTAATGTTCTGTGTGCTGATGGCACTAGCTATTTTGTTGTTTTTTTTGCGATTTTTTAGAACTTCGCCAAAAGAGAGAAAAGAAAAAAACACCAAAACAAAATAAACAAAAAGCAACTGACCAAAATTCCTTTCAGCATTATCAAAATAAGACGTATGGATGAGTCATGCTTGATTCCGTGTTCTACTGTCATCCGTTTTCGGATCCTCGAAATGTTTCACTGAAGTGCAAAGCTGTGTAGTTTCGCACATCTTAAAACAAAGGTCTCCCTTATTTTATCGTATTTTAAATGCATAATCTTCTGGACTCGGGGAATATTAACATATCAAATATAGATACCAGTCCTTTAAAACTTAGCTTTTGCAGAACTCCAGGCATCGCCAATACAAAGATTTCATTTTGTAGGTGAGGGTCTGTCAGGTAACGTACTATATTTACTGCAAGGCAGAACGTGTCTTCTTCTATACGAGACAAAGTGTTAATATTATTTTTGGTGACTTGTGGGTAGAACCTGATCTAAATATTACGTATAACGTTTTATTTAGATACGTAAACACCGGCCTAAGAACTTCAGCCAAGAACTAGAATAACAATAAATCTACTGGATATCGGATGGCAAGCCATGTTTGCGCTAAACATTTCCAAAGTGTGCTTCTTCGCTTTCCCAGTAGGCAGATAACATACAGTGTTGTGTACTAATTGACCAATTACTTGAAAACAATAATGAAGCAAGAGTAAAGCTCCCAGCAGTCTTTATTCTTTAATTCTTTTCTCTGGATATCAATGTGCGTTTTTTTTCGCGCGCGACTATCGTGGAAATCGCAGAAGTGCGCGCGACGATTCTCTAATCGTATCAGTTTTTTTGTCGAAAACTTTCAGTTGAAAGCAAAATCAAGTCTATATTATTAATACCTGACCTAATATAAATCTTTTAATTTACATCAGCTCAATAGACACTATCCGAACTTGCTTTTCTATTTTTTTCTTTTCTTGGTACTAATACACTTCTTATGTTGCTGTTGTCAGAGGTCCCAGATAGTTTTGTCATCCTCAGAGAGCAAGAGTTTGGAAATTTCATGAGAAGAAACAGGTTTCACGCATAAACAGACCTCTCGGAAAATCAATCTTACGTAGTTATGATTAGAAAATTATTGGTCTAAGCCAGCTAAGGGAAGTGGGAAGTCATTCTTGTAAAAGCTTTACTTTTTCCCTTTACTCTGCGGGGAGGATGTGAATAACGTACGCAGGAACTCTCAATACACACGTACTTGTGTTTGGTTCAGCTCAACACGTCTGAAAACAGAAAAAAGGTCAGTTTAACCCGCAATTATTTGTCGAAGAAGAAACAGTTGTGTTGATTCTCGATGTCTCCGGCTTGACTACAATGCAATGCGGAAACAGCCCTGTGACTTAGTTAAATACATGCATTCGAATATCAGAAATGTGTTCAAAATATAATAAAATTAATTGGCAACATTTTCTTTTGCATTGCAAATGTACATTCTTTTCCAATTCACTTCACGCTCAGGATCTATTAACCAGCCAAAAAGGGCCTGCGCTCTCTTGCTCCCCCCCCCCCCAAGCCCCCCCCCCCCCCTTCCCACGAACGCACGGCTGCAACTACCAGGCTGCTTTGGGGAACTCAAGACTGAGAGGCAGAAATCAAGCCCGTGCAAAGACTGTCTTGTCTAGTCTGCGCGTTCTCAGTTTTACAGGATGTTGAGTTTTCGAATCTTTTCCAGTCAGCAGCAGCTGGCATATTTCGTCTATATAAAGCTGGTAAATCTCTATAAATGGCTTTACTGACGGCTCCGAAGCAAACGACAAGAACGCTTTTTCCGCCTCAACAAGTCAGGACGCGAGTGTGGAAAATATATCACGCCACCTGGTGCTGGCGATGTGATCACGTGCTTCTCCTGCACGCAAGCACGTGATATTGATCGTTCACCCCTGTATCATCTGTGTGCCGCACAGGGGAGGTACGAGGTATGCGTTTTTTATCTCCTGTCACCCGCCGGGCAACATTTAAAAACCTTAAAGGTTTAGCCCTCGCCATATGACCATCAGTCAAACAATCAATGAGATAGCGCGTTAGATGCAGCTGAACTCCAGCTATAAAACCTGAATAATTTTTTTATTCGGTGAAAATTGACGTCTCCTGTAGCTCTCTCTGTCATATTTTTAAATACGAGCATTCTGTCTTGGAAGAGCTGCATATCGGTTAATCATGAATCTCGTGTCAGTATATCGATGATAGATATTTACATTCCCAATTCAGCAAAGCAAGGACAAAAGACCAAGACTTTTTCACGGTGGCTCTGAAGAGAGCCAATGAATTTTTCTTCGATTTGTCCTGAAGTGTCCCTACATGAAAGAAATATTTTTTATTTTAATTAATTTTTTTATGTGTGTGTTTCAGATTTTACTAGATCGAATTGAATTAGCTGTCAAGGTCACAGAGTTTGCGAGGTTTGAAAATAACTATTTTGGGGATAACAGTTTCATTACAAGTGAGAATTATATCGCGATTGCAACTCTCGATTTCGGGAATTGTGCAATTTTTTGTACAAGACTGTACGCCTATTCCCTGCTAGCAGAGGTCTCGCATGACGTGAACGACGGGAGAGAGACCTCTGCTAGCAGGGAAGTACGCCTATGGGTTTGACATTAAAAAAAAACACAGTGTGTTATAAACAATTTTGAACATAAACAAAAAAGGCAACAAAGAGAGAAATCCGCCGATATCATTTTTTATTCCCATATTTACAGTTATTTGGCTAGTCTACAACTCGTACAGGTCAGTCGAATTGTGAAGAGCTGTATTTAAAACAAACTGAGATTTAAACTTAACATGTTACCTAAAACGAAAACCAATGTGAAGCCCAATAATTCAGTAAGAAAATAGAATTCAAAACTCGCAGTTTACAAACGAGTTCTCGCGCACCCTTGCTGTCAATCTGAAATTTGTAAATTTGAAAGCGTATATCTGTAAGCTACAAAACAAACATGTTACCCCTAATCACTGCCTAATCCTAACTTTACTCACGTCTCTGATTGTCGCAAGTCTTTGCCACTACATCTGCCAAATACAAACTTCCCCTTACGTTTTAAGGCAGTTTCAAAGCAATCCCCTCGTTTCCTTGTGGTTTACCCAGCGAGAAACGAAAATGACGGGCTCCAAGCTTAAAAAACAATAAATAAATCGAGGTATCTCGGCTAAATTACCAGTCTACAAGACAGCAGGTATTCGGGTTGTCGCTCACTGCGTGACAAGCTATGTAAATATTCTATCTATTCTCTATTCTTTATACACCAGGAAGTCTCAGAACAACAACAACAATGACAACAACAAGTTTTGCTTTTCTCTAACTGGACCGTTAAACGCCTTTATGCCTATATTGCTTTTATTTTGAGTTTGATTATCGATACCATCTATCTTACCGAGCTTTTTTATTTCGCTTTGATTCCACATTTGGGAGAATCATCTACAGATGTATGACCTACAATACCACCACAGGTCCTCAGAATACATGAAATCATGCCCTCCCTACTCACTCCCTACTGGGTAAACTGATTACTGTTGTTGCATGCTGACACTGAAGGAGAGTGTAGAGGAGAGGAAAAGTGTCCCAACAATTGAAGGGGTCCATGGGAAAAAACAACTTTAAGTGATTCTTGATCTCATGTCAGATTTTCCTTTTTTGCACAAGGAAGCAACAAGCAATTCGCTAGGAGAATCGTACAGTTTATCATATGTCACTTACGGTCTTTTTCCACGAAACCCTTCAATTATGATGCAGATAAATTGAAGCCCCTTTTCATTCCAATGCTACATGTTCTAGCTAATCAATCAATCATTGTATTGCAGGCAAGAGAATGCATGGCTTGTCTCATGCACCAGTGTACAAAGAGAAGAAGTATATGTAGAGGAGTAAGATCGGATACATGAGTAACAGTCTCTTGTTCTTGAGTTCGTCTTGGATGAGGAGAGATCCGGCGCTGTATGACGCCCACACCACACCAAACAACTAAAACAGACGTTAATTTTAGTGTTAGAGAGTTTAAGTCAGATATCATGTTCCTTTGGGATGCTTAGGTGGCAAATACAGCATGTACATACTAATTTGCCCCCCCCCCCCCCCCCCTGAGCACCCCATAATAGCTATTTGAAACAATGGAATTTAAAATGGCCGGCGTATTGCTGAAAAATTCCCTTGTCATTGATCATTGACAGCACAGCATGGTCTTCAGTAAGTACACATTATGACTTGAAGCTACATGTAGTCTTTCAGACGACAAACATGTTTAGTTAACTTGTCCTATTCTAGACTTGTTTGTTAGTAACAATACCTTGACAGTGAAGCTAATCATGGGAAAATAATGAACCAATGGCAGAGCAGCAGCAGTCAAGACCAGCGGAATAAGTGAGTAACCAATAATACCCAGGCACTGAGAGTAATTCACCTACAATAGATTGGCAATACAGTGTTAACATTTGAATATTACTGTACATATTATTTCTTTCTCATTTACAAACACTTTCAATGGTGTCTGGTAACTTGAGATAAATGCATTTGCCAACAATGGTAATAATTATTGTCACCCTCTTAAATAACTTACTTCCCCTCCGAGTACTCTGGCCAGAAGGAAGATGATGAGAGAACCCAGCAACCATATTGTTATGATCCATGAAACAACCTGTTAACAAAAACACTTTCTCAATTTTTGTCTCAGCAAGTACCGTAAACACTGGTGGATAAGCCGCACCTTTATACTCAAAATTTTCGCTGAAAATCAGGGATGCGGCTTATCTGCAAGAACATTTGGACAATGTGCTATAAATTTGCATAAATTTACACTTTTCATTGAAAATTTATAAGTTTGTATAGCAAACTAATAAGAACTTCTAATAAAACTAATAATATTAGAGTACATATCGATCAGTAATACTTTTACAAGTTTGGTGGCCCCTAAAAGAGTCATTTCTGTTTGCAAGCACTGAGCTGTACTTTGAAAGCTACTTGTGTCCAGTTCTCCATCTCCTAGTGAAATGCCTGGCTACTAAGCTATGAATGAATGAACGAATGAACGATATTGTTGTTGTTGTATCATTGGTTGAAAAATACCAGAGAAAGATCAAACTTATTTCAAAGTCGGTAGACGTCATATCTGTACCATTAGAGAACTAAACTTATAGGTGAGGGTTTCAGTTTGAAGTACAGTATTCATCTGTTTTCAATGTTATTGAATTTCACTGCATTACAAGTTTACACTGGTTTACATTCAATAAATCAAGAAAATGTACATGGAAAGAATCTATGCCAAGCCTCCACTTAAGATTTATTTTGTTTTTTTTCTAAACTTTTTTCCAAAATTTGAGTTGCCAAACTTGGGTGCGGCTTATCTGTGAGTACAGCTCATCCGCCGGTGTTTACAGTACAACGACCACCAATACAAATGTCTTGATACATGTCTTCCTTATTACTTCATGAGACACTTAACCCAGCTTTCATTTTTTGGGCCAGGTTGTTCGAAAGCCAGTTAACACTAAGCCAGGATTAAAAGTTAAACAAAATATTCATTTTTCCTATATAGAAACGTTTTTCATTGCTTATGTTATGTGTAGTTTCAGACTATCCAAACTCAAAACTGAAGGACAAACAAAATTAACAGAAAACCTCACTGCAAAGCTACAAAACTGACATCAAAATTCTCGCCAATCTTGGATTAGCCCACTCAAGCTTTGAAAAACCCGGCCCTGGACAAAATGTACTTCGCAGGAAACTGGAATACTCAATTTCACTGTTTTTCATCAATTCACATATTCTTTGTCACACTTTTAGGAAAGTGCACTTTTTATTTCAAATTTCATACCTATAGTGGGGAATGTATTAGAGGAAAGGTTATGAGAAAATCCAGGTAATGCAGTTCAACGAAATTTCCACAAATTCCACTAATGTCTTTTTTTTAATAAGTAGTTCCCCTATCAGTCTCAAATAAATTCAAAATTTCAATTTTCCTTGTCAATAGACCAGTTTTGTATTCTCGGTATTAGACCGGAACTAGCTTGCAATGGAGGCTTATGCATGGAGACTTCATTAAAAAGAGACTAATAATATTATTATATATTACTAGGTATACCTATCGATAGAGTGCCAACGAGCGAATAATTTGTGCTATAATAAGGGGTTTATTAATACAGCATAACAGATTTTTGGTTCTCTTCTGTTGCAAACATTACCGAGAGAAAATTATAACGCGTTTACCGGCAGGTAACGTTCGTCACGCAATCCCTGAATATCAAGAGTATTGGAATGTATCGCTGCTCGGTCGAATTTTCAGTTCAATATGATGGGCAAAGTCAAACTGAAAGTGAACACGCTAGTTTGATTGATGAACACGACTCGTTTAATTCTGTCGCAAAACAGATCCGATTTTGTGTTTTGAACACTGGATTCGACTGTATGATAAACACGCTCGTTCAGTTCTGTTCGGAAACACTGCTGACTCAACCTTTAGTTCGATATGCTAGATTTCAACACTGGATTTGCTCTAGTGGTTCGACTGGTGAACACAATCTTTCCAAAAAAGCTGCCCGATGGAACTTTCAGTTCGATATAGGTAAACAGAGAAGGAATACACTGTTTCGATTCATGAACACGCTCGTTCAATTCCGTGGTGAACACGCTGGTTCGTTTTCATGTCGATTTTGTGTCTTGGATTTGCTCTTGTCTAACAGTTTTCCTGAATATTCGAATTAGAAGAAGGGTTTTGTAAAGGGTACGCTCCCCAATTGAACTTTCATTTCGATAAAGTGAGAGAGGAAACACGCTGGTTCGATATGTTCTGAGACTATGAAATTGTTCACAGTTGGATAAACACAACAGCAAAGAAAACAATGATATTCCACGAGACAAGTCTAGATGTAACGCGCCTCCTGATTGGCTAAAAACTACAATAGCTCGAATAGTTCCGTCCTTGCAATTGGCTCAAACTGAGCCATTGTTACATCTTACACCTTACAGTTACACTTTTCAGAGCTCGATCGAGAATTTTTTCGCATACGCCATTCTTCGCGCGGCACTATTCTCTGCCGCCTCGCCAGCCGAGCGTCTTCGCTCGGCTGGCTCGTTGGCAATTATACATATGTACATTTAAAAAGTCAAAGACCCCCTGCATAGCCTCAGTTGCAAGCTAGTTCCAGTCCAATACTGAGAATATGAAACTGGTTTATTGCCATACATTTATTTTAAAGCTAATTTTGAGATTTAACTGTACATATTAGATGATTCTCTTGGTGATCATTTCCTATAATCCATCATGTGTGTTCTTGGTATTTATATCCTGTGTAGTCATTACACTACCGATCCCTCTCAGAGAGCAGTTTAACCCTTTCATATTATGAAAAGGTGAAACTGGTGAAACCAGGCTTTTAGCCAGATGAGTGTCTAGGCGTCATGAGGACACCAACTTTTCAAAGAAAATAATTTGTCTTTCACATGCTGGTTTCATTGTTCAGTGAGACAAAAGACTTCTTTTCTTTCTCGTGCGACAAAAGATGCCGCAAGAAAACGGGAGATTTTTTGCATATGTTATTTCTCGAAAACAAAGAGCAAGCCAGCCAAAAATAATACATGGTGATGTTTTTCTATTCAATCGAAAACCACATGCAAAAATTCAGGCACTTTTGAGGAAATAAAACACACACACAAAATCGTCAATTAGCACCCTTTTGCACTAACCCCATGTCGAAGCCAGCTAATCTGGCTACCATTGCTCTGCGCTTTAAATCGGCAAATAGGTTTTTCTTGTTACCAAAAAGATAATAAAACGACGAGCAAAAAAAGAGAGAGAAAAAAATCAGGGCAAAAATTTTGAGATTTGAACCGACATCCCTCAAAAATTCGTCGCGTGCATGTGCGTTAATCACTTGCGCCACGTAACACGACCTTGTAAATTGATGACAAATTTATGTGAACATTTCCTTTTGTTTCGCTTCATTGCACACCATTCAACGACTCTTCGAAATTTTGGCTTCAATTTTCTCGAAAATGAAAAGCAAATTGTCGAAAAAAGACAACAAGGCATTGGTAAGTAAGTAAATTGAAGGCCATATGCAAAAATTCGAGCACTTTAGACGAAAAAATTTTTTTTGACCTCAATAGTCACTTAGGAGGGTTTTCCACTAGCATCTTCAATATTGTCCATTTGAACAGACCCTATTGTGCATTTTGAACACCCAACTTTTGAGATCCTGGCTAAAACCCTGGCTGAAACACAATGTCAATTCAACAAAACTAACCTTAAATTGTCCAAACAATGCCAGCATTGCATACAACAGTACCACAAGCAAAGGACCCCAGAAATCAGGGCTGTCTCTCAACACATCTCGTTTGAACCCCAGGGATGGAAGAGGGAACACCACACAGCGAACTTTGTAGTAAATATCTTGTAAATCGATGTCAAGTTCTTCACTAGAAAAGTAAACAAGAAAATAAATAAATAAACGATATATAAAGAAATAAAGCTACGTAAGCTTGTGTCTCTGATGGGAATAAAATATCCTTACCATGCATGATTTTCACCATTAAGCTGAACATCACTGATCGATTAAATTGAAGTGAATAGTTTTGGATTTAATTGATCCCTCTTTTTCCACATTTTCATTGGCGAGAATTGAAATAAATAAGTTTAAACTAAAGCTTTCACAAGCAAGTGGCAAAAGAATAAACAGGAACTTAATTAACTTGAAATCATTGATTGAAAGTCAAAAGCCTGACGGTATAGAAACTATACTTACAGCAGTGGCTTCTTAAAGTCTTCATCGTCACCAGTTTCGTCCACCTCGAGAAGCCAATCGTAGTTTTTCTTGTTAAAAATTTGCGAATAGAAAGGAAATCTGTACCGAGGGCTGCCATTGGAGTCGTCATCTTTCCTGTCGCTTTCCATGAATTCCTCCTGCGCTTCAATGGAACCAGAGTACATGGACGAATCTTGACTCATCGGAGGACCAAATGAAAACTCATCTACCGGTGGATCAGCTTCCATATTTTCCAAAATAGGTTGCGAAGAAGGCGAATAAAGGGGAACTGACGTGGCCGCCATCTTGCTTCTACGTTTTTTGTGGTTATCCTCACCAACCTCCAGTCGAGTGAATTTGACGGTGAGAAGTCTGGTACCATCTCCTTGGCGCCAAAGTTTGTATGTCTATTCGTGTAAGCTGAAGAATATATTTCGTCTTTTAATTTCTCGATGTGGCGTTAAGAGAAAGAAAACTTAATCGGATTGTTAAATGATTTATAGAAATGGTAAGAATGCAATTATGTGTACATTTGTTTGGTTTAAAGTATCGAATTTACAGCTTTGTAGAAGCTGCTCTGTACGAGCTAAAATGGCGGCGTGTGAGATCACGTTGAGTTTTGTCTGTGTTGTTTCTCACCTTCCATCCTTTCGAAAATATACTTCAATCTTCGAAAATAATTTGTGTTTGTTCACAATCTGAACTGAAAGAAAAAGATAAAAACTGATATTTAACATATTTTATTACTTTATTTTCCGCAGTTAAGAGTTTGCTCTCTTGCTCGCGTGCTGTGATGGTGTCGAAGTTATAATGTGGAGGGAAAAATATATAGTTCTAACGTATAGTCCTAACGGACCTAATACTAAAGCAAATCATTCTTGGTGAACAAGATCCCGAGAAATGGGGATCCAAGGCTTGCTTCCCCTACTGAAGCCGATCCAGAAGCCTGTTTCAATTGCTGAAGATTTCGCAGGTCAAGTCATTGGCGTGGACGCTTATTGCTGGCTTCACAAGGGAGCTTATGGATGTGCTATGGAACTAGTAGAAGGAAAGAAAAGCTTCATGTAAGCGTATGTCTGTTGCATGACACCGTTTTCCTTTTTTCAGCAGATGTTTCCAAATATATAAAACAATTCAACTTCTGAAATCAATCGAATGAAAACCGAATTTTCTAATGATACCAATGATAACATTTGATAAGTTGCCTGTTTCAACCAATCTTGCTAAATATTATGTCTCCTGAAAAACTTAAATTCAGAGCTACCTTTTTAGACGGCTTTTTGTAGCATAATTTGCCAACAGTGATGTAAGTGGTTAATTATCCTGGTTTGAATAAGCTGAAACTATTTTTTTTTACGTAGAGTCAATACTATTTTTAAGAAAACGACAAAACTTCTGAGTTTAAAAGCATGTTTCGACAGAAACCTCTGTCATCTTCAGTAAATCAACTTACAAAGCGGCCCGGCATTTTTTCACACGCGTGCATGAGCACCTAGTCAGTGATAGGGCCTCTCACATTCAACTTTAACACTTTGTAAGTTACATGTAATTTAC
>OZ026600.1:22045797-22073563 GCA_964020085.1 Micromussa lordhowensis | reverse complement strand
TTTTTTTTACGTAGAGTTAATACTAATATCATTGTAATTTATTGTCTGTTGACTTTGTTTTAGATATGTCAATTATGTCTTGAAACGTGTTAACATGCTGCATCATTTCAATGTAAAGCCAATTCTGGTCTTTGATGGATCTTATTTACCATCCAAGGCTGGACAGGAAGCACAACGAAGAAAGTAAGTATCAAGCGACAGAACCAGTACAGTGGAACCATGTTACTGATGTAATGGGGCGGCTATATTAAAGGGGTTCTTTAAATAAGAAAATGACTGACTGTGCTTTTGTTTGGGCCAGAATAAAGTGACCATGTTAACAAGGAGGCTGTATTGATCGGGTGGCCGTAAGGAAGGGCACCACTTTATAGATGTATGGGATCATGTGTAATTAAGGCATCCACGGTCAAGTTTCGAGAGTCGACTAATCTTCCATTGACTCATATGAGTCAGTCAACACTTGGCTGACTATCGACTGACTATCGACCAAGTGTTGATAGAGTGTCGACCGAGTATTGATAGAGATGTCAATCGAGAGTAGCGATCAAGAGTATTGAACGACATTCGAATGCAGATGCCTTTAGTACAAATGATCTCTCATGTCAACCTTGTTCAGAGAGGTCACAATCCTTTTTAGTCGGAACCAAGAATTGGGACCTCTGGGTGAGATCAGAAGGTGATCAAGTGCACAATCAAACTGGAAAAAGGACATTCTGGTACTACTTTTTTATTTTACCTAGTAGAGCATAGGGTGTTTGGTTACCACTGATTATCAATACAGTCATAGGTTCTGAGGTTGAGACTGGTACTTTTCCCAAGGAAAGGTGAAGGTCATGTCTGTAAATTGCACCTAAGTGTCCCAAGAGTATTAGAGCTTATCCTGCATTAGAGCTCATCAAGCAACTACTTTGCAGGAGTTTTGCTATTCCCCTCTTGATGGGATACTAGTGACATAGTCGATCACAGGAACAGTCATGCAACAAAGACACATGCCTTATGAAAGAGAACAGCAATATTCACATGTCTGACTGATGCCAGAGAAATCAGTGCTCTGCGTTTTGAGTCAGGCTAGGGTGTTGACTGTGTTATTGAATTGACACTGCCATGACTAACAACAATCATGTGTGAAATACCAAATGTTCCTTAAACAACAATGTCATTGTGTTTGAAAGGACAAGGCAAGAAAACAAGGCCAAAGGGTTGGCTTTTCTGCGAGCTGGTAACAGACAACAGGCTTTAGAGTGCTTCCAGAAATGTGTTGATATCACCCCAGAGATGGCCCTTGAAGTCATAAAGGTACGTTGTTTTGCAAGGTGTGAGATGGAAGGTACGAGAAACAAGACAGAGATGCCCTGTATGACCTTCAAGTAACTGGCTCTGTCTATGTACACTCGCTGGTAGAGATTTAAACCGATAATAATTTTCCACCATTGTTATAAAAAAGCAAAATGAGCAAAAAATCTACTCCCTCATAAACCATACAAATAATGTTCAAACTTTTGCAGTGAAATCACTTGTTTGTTGCTGGTTTCAATTATGTATATGAATATTTTGTAATGATGTCAATTTTTATTAATAAGGGGGTAGGCCACAAAAATAAGGCTAATTCCTAACAATTTCTTCTATGAATTTTAAGATGGACCCTGTACTAGGGAAATCACCAAACTGTGGAATGGGCTAGAATTTTCACAGTGACCACTCGCACTTTCTTTTGCTGACATCCACTTCTTTCCCTGCTCCCACCTTAAGCTTGACCTTTGCTTGCAGTCAACTCACAGTAACATAAAGGAATGTGAGTGAGGCAGCAAAACTAAGTAAGAGTGGTCACTGTAAAAAACTTGAGCCTATTCCACAGTTTGGTGATTTTCATGATACATTGGAAGCTCTCTCAGACACTCGTATAAGTGGACAGCTTTACAATGTACGTACAACCACCTTCACAATATCCCATTTCAATTCCCAAACAAACTTTGTATTTTTACATTCCTGTAAGCGGCTGCAGACACTTTGATGGGCTTAGGATTTTGTCCTGTCCATTGTTTGGACACCCAAAAGGAAAGCTCATGTCTATCACGTAGTATTGCAGTTAATTAGTACTGCAGTTAGAATCTGTGTATTGCAAAGTAATACAGTTATCGCCGTTATCAAAAACAAAAAGATCATTTGAAATGATGGTATTTTTCAACTCTAGTAGCCTCTTATGAGAACCATTCTCGTAAGTGGCCAGCTCCAGTTACGGACACCTTATACGCGTAAGGTAACGTAAGGTGTCCCCTTACGAGAGCTTCCACTGCAGTCTGTCTAGAAAAAATCTGTAAATACATACTCGTAATAGGTAACTTCATGTAAATCAACCTTCAGTTCATTACTATAAAAAATTCTCTTAACAATGAAGTGTGCTCAGTAGTAGTTCCAGAATGGTTGTTCTCATTAAGATAAAATAATGCAACTAATTTTTAAGGAATGCAGAAAGAAGGGCGTCGACTGTATAGTAGCACCTTACGAGGCTGACGCCCAATTGGCATATCTTATGAAAGCTGGAATAACACAAGCCATCATATCTGAAGACTCTGATTTACTTGTGTATGGATGTCAAAAGGTAGGTGCACCAGCTTGAGACAGTACTATATATGAGCTGCATTGTGTTGGTCTCGTTTAGTGGTTTCATTATAGGCGGATTCACCAAAACCCCCTACCCTGTCCCAGACTAGCTATTTTCCATGCAGAATCCTTATCACCTTACTACTTCCTTATTGTAGTCCAACATACGCTAACTAAACCAATTTCTTAGAAAGTCACTCCCAAGTTTCAATTTCTATGATAGAACCCTGGGTAAAGAACGCTGTTCTCAACTTTCCTGGGAAATTATACGCTATTCCAGACAAAAACTGTCTGATTTCTGTACCATATCCCAGAATAAACTGCCTGAAAACCATACACTTGACAGTGGCACATACCCATATAGCTTATATATGGGAGAACCCTTCCCCCCGGACACCAAATCTCCCAACTAGTGTTATACGTCCATGCAGGGAGACCTCCTAAGGAAAACTTGTGTGTTTTATTTTCAGGTGATCTTCAAGATGGATGCATACGGTCATGGCGTAGCAGTAGATCTAGCAGATCTTTCCAAGTTAACAAAACTCAAGCTGCATGAATTCACTCAAGAAAAGTTCAGACACATGTGTATTCTGTCCGGCTGTGATTACCTGCCTTCTATTAAGGGTATTGGTCTCCAAACAGCCATCAAATTACTGAGAAAATCATCCAGTGTTCACAAGGTTGGTTTGACAATCTGAAGTTTACTCCCGAGATTTTGCCTGAATGTACAAGCAGTCGACTCCGAGCAGTCTCTCTTTTGTTTCACAATCCAGCAAAAAGAACACAAACGTCGAATAGTTACGAGCACTTCGTAATTACTAAGTTCCCATTTGTTTATTCATTAAAAGCAGTAAGATTGAAATGATCGTTTTCTTTTAACTAATTAGGCCCGGTTCAGACGCCGATCTTTTCATGAGCCGAACTTAATTCAAATTTGGACCGACCCAAATCAACAAAAGTACGCCCGTTGATTCAGACGTCGAACTTAATTCGTCGAACTTAATTCAGTTTGAACCAAAACTGCTTGTAAAACAACCGAGAACCTAAACTGCTCGGAAAATACGTTATAATTTATGCATTGGGATCGGCTCATGCAAAGTTCGGCGTCTGAATCAAAGTAGTTCCAAAGGCGTTCCAAAGGCGAAATTCCCGGCCAAGCCAGGCGAAAAGAACGGCTGAGCCGTTCCAAATTGAAATAGCCGTTCTTAATTGATTCAGACACCGAACTTTTCATGTACTTAATTCAATCAATTAGGTTCGGCTCAGGAAAAGATCGGCGTCTGAACCGGGCCTTAATAAGAAAGTTTGTACAATTTGCTGTAGGTTTGGATCGAATCAACATAGTCCCTAACAATAAATATATCTTCATAATCACATCTTCTTAGCTAATAAGATCCTTAAGAATTGAAGCCAAGATGTACATACCTGACGACTACGAGAAGAGCTTCAAGCAGGCAGATGAGACGTTTTTATACCAGCTGGTGTTTGATCCAGTCTCCATGAAGCTGACTCCTCTGAATGAGCTGCCAGAAGGCTTGCAGCCTGGTGACCTTGAGTTTGCTGGGCCGTATCCTTATACAATAAGAAATCAAATTCAAATTAATGTTTCCTTGTTGAATCTTTGCATCTATGTACATATTACTCCGTTTTTACATAGTCTTCCTTGGGACAACCTAGGCATCTTCAGGTAAGTCAACAGATTACTCTCTTTGAGCGCTTTGTTACTTCCCCGGTCAAGGACTGTGTGACTGAACATTCCCGATGCGACGTCTCCTACCGTAAATATAGCACTCCCTCCCCCTTGAACAAGCCCCTTCCTCATGCCTCAAACATGACTGAGGCCATTGTTTTATATCTTGGCGTAACCTCTTCCGGTTAACTCTCCTATTGACTAGCTAATCGTTTTGTATTTTGTGCTCAGAGACCAGCGCTCTTCGTTTATCTAGTGTGGAACTTGTTTTTGTCTCTTTATTTATGTTACTCTTGGTAAACAGGCCATTTTCTGAGTTGCCTTTTGCGTCTGTGTCAAAACGAATCTTCCTGCGAAACAAATTCATACGAAGCTGTGTTCGGCCAGGCCTACAGGTTCATTTTCATGCAAATCAAAGTCAATTTCACATGAAAAGTTTTGCATGAGGACTCGTTTTGAAGCAGAGGCACAAGGTAACTCGGGCCTCGTCCATACTACCCCGGAGAAATGTGAAAAAAAAACACACAGTATTTTCACGCTGAAGACGCACCAAATGTTTTCCCTCTAAGCCAGAGAAATGTGAAAACACAACAATCCCCGGACATTTTTTGAATTGTGTTTGAGGAAAACTCGGGCAGGGAAATCACATGATTATCGTGACGTCATCGTTTTCGAAAAGCTCCGTTTTCTACTACTAATCAACAAGAAGGATGGATCTAATTTAAGTAAGCAATTAATCAGTAATCAAATCAGTTCTTTTCTGTTAATTACTGTTTTCCAGTTTTCACGAATGTTGCCTTAACAGACTGACAGGTCAATGACGAGAGAGAAAGCCATTGGTATTGCACTCGGTAATATTAACCCCATATCCAATGAAGTGATGGCCAATTTCAGCCCTCAAAAGACCAAGGTATGCACTACACATCTGGTATTTCATGGCAAAAGCGGGCCGTTTATTGTGAGCCACTTCATATTAATTCTTGTTTTAGAATTCCGAAAGAAGCGGAGGAGTTTGGAAGCTCTTGCGACTTTCGAGTGTGTTCCCTTTAGATAGTTTTCACCTTTTTTTAAGTCATTACCTTTGGATGTCTTTATTATCGGGTAAGCGTAAGGTTCTACAGGTGTCTTTTTTTCGGGGGGGGGGTAGTAAGTATTGGCTGGGTCTTCATCGCCACCGCTGATTTCCCTTTCGTAAACGGTCTTTGCCATTTTCGCAAACGGTTTATGCCAATTTTAACGGTCGATGCCATTTTCGTAATTGGTTGATGCCATATCTGCTTTAGTTTAGGCCTGGACAAGGTAGAAACTGGTATAATTTGTTGATGGAGTAAAATGCACTCACCAAATGCTTAATTGTTCATATTCACACTGGTTTGCTTGCGGTTAGCTCTTATTTGATGTTTGGGGCAGCTCTATTATTAATGTTTAAGAATGTCACGTTTTATAATTAAATTTTGGGGAAATTTGGCGGATCAACCTGGTAGTGTAGTGGTATAAGAGGGATGTCAGGAAAAAGAGGTTCCTGGTTCGATACTAGGTGCTTACTTGCAAATTTTCCTTTTTCTTTAATTTCGTAGAGAAAAATTCGTGTGCAGTTGTAAAAGTGTCGCGAAAATGGCAAAGACCGTTTACGAAACGGACAACTGCATCGCCACCATGTTTCGTCGCGTCAGTAGACAAGTGATGCCGAGTTTGTAATATATATATTTTTTATGAATATGATTTAGTTATTGACTTGCAACAGCTACAATTCCTACTTACAGTACTAACATTACTTACAAATTTACGAGTTTGTAATATGTTGAAGGTCACTTTCAGCCGTTTCTTTTCACTTGATTGTAATTTATCGGTGTTTTAATGGTACATAATCGTTTCCCAAAGCAGTGAAGACTTTTTCCTCTGGAGAGGTTCGCAATCCGTTAAGAGAGAGTAACTGCAGTGTGCCAACGTTTGGTACGAGCTGCTCGCTGCTCGCACGCCATGGGACAGAATGATAGAAAGCTGCATGTTTATTTCCTTTGCAGTATCATCAAGCCTTAGCTTGGGCTGACATTTAAATATTAACCTACTGGTCAATTTCAACTTCGGAAATCCATGTTTTTCCCAGAAAATTTCACTTCATAGATTTTAATCTTCGCTGAATTCACATTTTTCTAACCACAACGCGTTGTTTTCCACCAAGATCATCAATCTAGGATCTGACGATAAATCTGATGACAACAACCATTCAGATGTCTCCACCCCAGTGTCCACGTCTTCCTTTGGTCACTCGGTCATGAACAAGCGAGGGAAGACTGCGTATGATGTCCAGAAAAACCTCGCCGGACTAATGCTCAGTTCTCAGCCATCCGCTGAGTCAAGGAAGCCGTTTGTACCGCCGGGGCAGTTGACAAGGACTGAAGAAGAAAGTCTTGATGATGATTCAATGTTCAACATGTATACCGCTTTGAAGGCCAGACCCAAGCCCATGTCCTCCCATGCACCGCCGGCGCATTTTCAACGCCGGGAAACTGGTGCAGGGTCTGGTCACGGGATGAAAAAGTCAAAGTTTAAGAACCCATTTAAGGTCTGTGGTCACGAGGTCAAGTCACAGGGTAAAGTTGAAATCAGTAGGTATGTACGGGAAGGTGCTCTAGATTACCCAGTTTTATAGAACCTGTGCTAGTGCTTTTCATAAATGCTGCAAATATTGATTTCTTTTGGTTGCATTTAAATTAGCCTGACTAACCTCATTTGAGAGTCAAAATTCTTTTGAATTATCATCTTATAAACTAGGTTAATAAGGTTAATTTTAATACTTGCAAAATAATTTATAATTGGCAGCCACTTATGAAAAGGGTTTATTAATTGAGTCACAAACAAAATTAACATTAATTAAAAGTACCTTACATAACATACCATTCCGCTAGCTTAGTTTTACCAAGGAACGTTGCCTACGTTTCTTGGGACACATTGAACACTTGCTTTCCTTTTTGGCCCAAAGGTAGGGGATGAAACGAAAAGTTGATTTTGTTCATGCTTTAGATGTCAAAGACGAGCCTGCATATTTCACTGCAACGCGTTGCAAACTAGCTTAGAAATGGCGAGGGTCATAAACGTGGTGTCGCATTCTAGTAGTTGGCATAGTGTGATCTTCTAGGTGAGAGTAGCTCAGAAAATAACTGTTGTTAATGAGCGACGTTTCGACAACCTAAGCGGAAATTATATCCAGAGTCAAGAAGCTTACTTCACTTCCGCTTGAGTTGTTGAAAAGTGAGTCTCAACAGGTCCTTTTCAAGAGTGCCCTTGTCGCTGATAGTATGGTTTTATTTCGAGTTATGCCTGGTTTCTTACACTTTTGTGTTGCTAAGGATAGCTCTGCACCTGAAATAGCTGCCAATGCCAAAACTGAAATAACTTGCTGTATGTGAACGAACACTACATTTGGGAAGATATTTCTAATCAAATCACTCACTTTTCACTAATTTGAGATCAACTGCTAAATCATAGTTAACAGAGAGAGTGAAATCTTTGTTATATGTTCTTTTTGGCAATTTTGGGGGTTGACCCTGCACAAAGCCTGGCGAAATACAAAAGGTGACTAAGTGTGCTCGTACAACTAACCAATAGAAGCATTGTGATTATGTAATTCACGCATAGTCTATGAGCATTAAACAAAAGATTTGCAGGGTCAAGGAGCTTCCAACATAAATCTCAGCCTGTTTTTTTGCTTCCTTGATGCTTACCGGGCTTATTATTCCCTCTATTGACTATAATTAATTATAAAATAACTGGGCCACTACGCACGCTCTCATTGGTCGATAGATGTGTTTAGATGAGAGTATGTAAACACGGTTGTGACGTTTTAGATTCGTGCGTATTTTTAAGAATTATTTTATAAAAGCAATATAGCCTTTTTCCGTGTTTACATAACCTCATCTAAACACTCGGAGGGACTACGTCTCGGGTTTGCATAACTGTCTCAAATTCTCCCGACCCTCCTTCTGTTTAGACGAGGCTATGATGTGAACACGGAAAAAGTGCTCTATTGCTTAACTGAACTATTTTTCTTAAGGTATTTTAATATCACCGGAAGACGTGAATCGTCAGATTGTTCTTCAGATGCAAAGCAGGAAAGTCCTGCAGATGAAGCACATTTGGAAACTGAAGAGGACGAAGGAGATACAACAGCGTTAAGCACATCACAACCTGGAGGCCTTCTGACCAGCTTAAAAGACAACATGGAGGAACAGTTATCCGACAGACAACTTGCCAGGAATTGTACAAGCGATGATCAGCAGGATATGGAGGAGGAAGACAAAGAGAATGAACTAAGGACTTGTGGAGAAAGTCCGATAGCTAAAGAGAAAATGTTCGAGTATCCAAATGGCAAGCGCGAGAGAGAATCTTCGAGTCAAGAAAGCAACCCCTCGCAGACGCTGAGGTGTTCACCTAGAAAACTGGAAAAGCAAGGCGTGCTAACAAGTCATTCGGCAAACATACGCGATACACGGAATAGCAACGACGAGAAATCTGGTGAGCAAGGCTTGGGTAAACTTTTTGGCTACAGGCGATCTATGAAGACAAGGAAACGTGATGATCAAACATCGGAGTCTTTGAGACAGAAGACCAAATCTGAGGATGGTTTTGCCACGCAGCCAATTGAGGTTATAGATATCGATAGTGGATACCTGTCGGATACCGAGATGAGTACAGACGGTGACACACCCACCCCTACACAGTCAGGTGTCCTCCGCCTCACCCCACCGTCCTACGGAGGAAATGCACCGCGTATGCAAGGCAGTGCAGCGGGAACTAAGGTATGATATGCCCTTTGTGATAAAAAAGGCCTCTTAGGAATTTGATCGACAATCGCAAGAGGAATGTTCGATGCATCGATATCGTGACTTGGCTCCGACGCTTTCAGGACAAAATCCGGCTCAATTTTTTTAAGTTTCCGTTGTCCCTTAATTACCAAGAGGCTTGGATACAGAGAAAACGCCACCAAAAATAGATTTAAGTTTGTCCTGAAAGCCTTAGACAAGGCTGTGGTCTAAGAAAAATTAAGGGGAACCCAAAAGCTCCTAATCATGAAATCCTGGGTGCCCAGCAGTTAAGCTTCTATCAAAAAAATTCGTTTTTCCAGTCGCCCAAAGGCAAAAATTAATCGTCTGTGGCACCCATGCGCCTCTAGAGCACAGCCACAGCCAGTAGAGTCTGCATACGAGCCAAGTGGCCCATCAGGCCGGAGCTTATCTCCGGTTTCTATAGCATGAAGTGACTAGGAGCATTTATACTGTCCCTGGATGGGATGTTAGTCTATCGCAGGGTTACCCCCAGCAGTCTTACAAACATTCTATTTATTGTTTGCAACACACGCACAGTCACCCCTTGCCCATGTTTCAGGCATTTTCTAAACCTTTTCTTTTCTCTCTGCTGCAGACCATGAAGAAACTGGTTCGGCTGAATTCTAAAGGAGGTACCACCATTTCGTTTTTAGCTTTTTATTAACATACCATCACGTAGTACTGTTTATTTTTATTTTTTTTTAACATAATCTTGAAAATGAATCAGTGCACTTGTCCTTGTGTTCTTGCACAAACGAACTTTCCACAGCAACACAACTTTTTGAAAAAAAATTGAGTCGCTAGTGGTGAAAAAGCACCTGTTACATGTAATACTCTTGCACAAAAGACCCTACAGCTGAAAAAAATTCCTCAAAAAACGTCGCGATCAATTCGGAACTAATACACCATATTCGTATTTACGGAGCCGATTTCTCGTAAACTTGGAAAAACGACAATTTGCACAGTGCAAATTTCCTTCCGTAGAATTTTTTTTCGGACGCTTGCTCTCAATGATAACACTATGTTAAAACAATAAAAAGAAAGGGTCACCGGGCTTGTTTTCATGCAAAAGCCTTCGTAAGTTCCGTTATTCCCACGCGCGTAGACACGCATTCAAAAATGCAGACTTTATAAGATCAGCAGTTGCTCATGAGCTGTTTTGACTACCGCTGACTGCTTTGTGTGCTCGCGCGGGCGAGCGGGCTCCGAACAGGCGTTTTGTTTTGTTTGCTGTAGTTTGATGCTAAAACATCATTTACAGTTGTAGTTTTCGTTAAAGACAACCTCCTGGGCTTATTCTGTGGGATTTTTACACAAGTTCTGGGTAGATTTGCTTTGTTTTACGAGTCCTTAATACGTTCTCGGTGGCTGCACGATCGATCGAGTTTCCTTTGAAATTTGAGAAACATTGGATTCCCGAAACAATTTTTCTTAAATACACAGAATTGACTTAAGTAGTTTCAGCAGGTAAAGCCTCCTTTATATGCGAATTTCGTCTCCAACAGTACAAAAGTGACCTTGGGCGAAAAAAGCCGCGCGCCGCCATATTTGTTTTGGTCTTTTGAGTTTTAAATCTCGCGTGTTTCTCACGCGTGAAGCACGATGGTGATCTACTTTCCGCGCGAGAAAACTGGTACGAGCCACCTTAAATGGAAATGACATTGATCTTTGTTAATTTTTTCCGCATGAGCCTCCATTGCAAGCTAGTTCCAGTCCAATACCGAGAATACGAATCTGATCTATTGCCTTGTATCTCGGTGCTTAGAGCACGTGTCCGGCATTGGAGAAATGTGGGTTCGAATCCCGAAGGGAATTCAGGTTCTTCCCTTGTCCCTCGCGATGAACATTCCTTCGTTCTCGAAGTACGCACTTGCTGCGTAGCCCCACGATTTTCACTCTGCACTCCGACATGTCGATGCGACATTCTTTAAACATATCCTGTGGAAAAAAAGTCACTCGGGAACAAAACAGGTTTTTCAGGTCGATATCCTGTTTTCGAGATTTGATTGTACAAGCCTGTGACTTTTTACCCAAGGTTGCTAAGTAACCGATGTACGGTGACCTACATTGTATCGTTGACGACTGGTTGGCATCAGAACGTCGATAGCGTGCTCGTTCAAAGAGCGTTCTCATTGTCAAAGAGAAACGAAAACTATTCGGGTTTCTTCTCTTGAAGCAACGTCTGGCTGAAAATAACGGGACGGTCAAAAAAAGTGTCTTTCTTCTTTGCTTTGAAAGGAACAAGAACTACTGGTCTTGGCAGATGTCGCTCCATGGGATTAACAAAAAAGAAATCGAAGTCAAACAGTTCGAAGGACTCGCAGATCTCTGGAGCATCGTCGACTCTGTTTAGTTATTTTGAGTTTGACAGAAGAAAGAAGCCAAGGTGGGTCAGTCAGTTATAGCTTATCACCTTGTCTTGAATAACGGCGTTTTTAGAATGAATTTGAACTGAATGTTTACTTTGAACCTGTTTTGGTTTAAAACAACCCATGGACCACGTTCTTTCATTTCGTCTGTTTTGGTAGATCAGATGCAAAAGTCAAAGTAATGACCCGTGGAATGATTCCCATATAGCAAGGACTGGGGTGCCCTTCATACCTTTTGAGGGATTAAAAAACCGGGTTCGGTACCTCTTAGCGTGTTCAGCCTAAAAAAGTTCACAGCAGGAGCTTTTGCGGTACCTTGTAGAGTATTGAGTCGAAAAAAGTCAATGTCAGTGAATGTGTTGTTTTAGAATCGGTACTCGCTCTTAGGGGTAAAAAAAATTCAAGCCACGCTCACAAAACAGGATCTTGGAACCTCTTAGGGGTTCTTTTCATCATTTCCGACGAGCGCCCCTTTTTATATGGGGGTCCTCCATGACCAATGAATCCTGACTTAGCTTACTGGATACATTCCTCGGCTTTGCACCTGGTACGTTTAAGTTTTGTTAAGTGATAATTTCTGCCTTAACCACCGCTTGCTTGTTATCAGGCGACCTTTAACGCGCTTACCAATGTTATTATGAGTTTGAGATTTTCCCTCTGTGTCCATCGAGTTACAGATGCGAGCAGGAATTTGGAGTTTTACCTTCCCCCCCCCCCCCCAATTCCAATGCAATTTCTATGCGATTAATCATGTAAACTTCAAACTGCCTTATCAAAAGGCTAAAAGGTACACGCCATCCCCAAATACCTTTTATAACACTAGTCAACCAAAACATATCGACAAACGATGACCCGAAAATATCATCGGAAACTGGTTAATTTCATATCCCCTCCCCATGCTTCCCGCAGCCCCCTACCTCCGGATTACAACACCAGCGCCCTAATCCACGCGGTCACACATCCGTTTGTAATGCTTCTCCGTTGTTTTTCAGATTGGATCAAAGTGACAAATAAGCTAAGATGATGTCATATTCTTACTGATGCAGTATGTCGCAAGTTTTGCCCTGCACACGGCAAACGATTTTAACGTGGGGTCTCCTCGGGCCCGGAGGGAGGTACTCCCAGAAATATGAGGTGAGGGTGTGCGACCCCCTTCCCAAAACCCTCACCCTATTCAAGACCAAAATCTGCGCTTTTCCCCACCCTATTTATGACTTGATCTAAAATGTGATATCTTTTTTTAGTCCTTACCCTTAAATCCAGAATCAATACCCTGTTTCAGACCTGTCTTCCTAAAAAGTCAATGTGAAGGGATTTTGTTGATGGTCTTATCGATAATGATGAAAAAGTAGCTTTTTCTAAACAAAACGATGCCAAATTAAAGACTGGTATGCAAAACCCATACCCCATTTATGACCAAAGCGGATAGAAAAACAGGCCATACCCTTTGGAACCGCACCTGGGGCCGCACATACCTACATAGCCAATATAAGGGATTACCTCCCCCGGGTCCGCGCGTTACTAACATACAAGAAGCCAACTCACATGGACATGTGGATTCATTGGGACCCTTGTGACTTGTTATTGCGAATATTCTTAAGCCTGTTTGAATTTACGTCTTGGACTAGACTGCTAGCCAGGCCTAGGATTTAACTGCTGATACTTACTCCACGCTAAATTGCATCGAGACCATAGTTTTAATGTTCTTTTTTATAATAATAGGTTCGTCTTTAGAAGTGAATGAATATCCAATGAGCTTTTCCGTTTTAGATGATCCCAAAATTATTCACTTATCATGACAAATTTTCTACTGACATGTTAGGCTTTTTTATACGTGTTACAGTTTGTTGAATAAATTTTTAGTCTCGCCACAGATGGGAAGTGATGAAATAAAGACACGTTTTTCTATTATGCAACAATCTTTCTTCCATTAACCCTAGCAGAGCCTCAGTTCCGCCGGAGTCGTTTGCAATGAACTAGCGGACGAGCTATTTTTAGAGAGGTTTTAAATAGAATACGAGGCGGATACCTCGGTTTAGAATCACGAGCGACTTGAAATTTTATTTTGGAAAGGAGTTTTAGAAAAGCTTAAAAATAAAACTCGCCGAGGGAACAATGTAGAGGGCTCGCGGGCTGGAGTGTCTTGAATGGAAGGATTCATGGACAGGAAAGAGTTTTACTGAACTTGCTTTCTTCCTTCTTCCGTTAAAAAAACGGAAGAATGCATAAAGAACGCAAATCAATTGTTGCAAGATTCGACGAGTCCAACCTCCTGAGAAAAAGGACTGCATCTGTCTGCCTGAAAGAACTCCCCTTTCCGGCTTGAAGCAAAGGAAATACGGCAAGTCTGTGGAAAAACAGCATCCATGTTGTTGTTCACTCATCCATCAAGAGAAAATGAGGGATCCCCTTATTTTCTCTTGATCCACTTATCGTAATTCCTTCGTCCTTACTCATCGGGGCGTCCTAGAGACGTGGGAACGGCTAACAATCGACATTGATTTGGTAGCAAACGTTACACTACCCGAAGCCAAAATGTCGATAAAAAGTCTTCAAAAGAGGCCCATTTAGACGACAGAAAATTGTTGGCACAGTTCCGATATAAATGATGGCACTCTGTAAGACACGGATGCGGGCGGCGGATGACGGACAATAATTAACAATTATTGGACGAGGTTGTGCAAAACATCGTGATTTGTCAGTGGCGAGCAGATCAAATAATTGATATGCGAGACATTGACAAATCGCGATATTTTGCGATAACCGGGTTCAATAATTGTTTTGTCATTCGACTACCAGTTTTGTTTTTATATTTAAATCGCTCTCTGACAGCTCATCGAAGCGATCTGCCATTTTTCACACAAGAGCGTGGTTTCAATTACGCATGAGCAGAATATTATTCGTACTACGTATCAACAGACCATTATTTCAGTGTAGGCAGTTGTTTGCATGTCACGTGGTGGGCTCTCGGCCAATGAAAAGGAAGGAAAAAATGCATTGAATGATAAAAAGTTAATATTACAAAAATGTAAATAATAGTAAAGAATGACATCACTATTGGCCGAAATATCTTCGGAAACTCGTCGGAAAATGTTCGGAAAGTGTAGAACGTATAATCTCCAATGCAGCACTTTGATTGATGAACCAATAGAAGTTCACTTCTAACTCCTGCGAACAGAAGATCTGTATTTTCGGTGTGCAAAATTTGTTTGCGGTAACGTTCGTTCTCGGCGTCTAAGAGGACAGGACAATGGATGACAGGCCAAAACACCCGTATCCACTTGTAATAGCTTCTTTCAAAGCTTTGTTCGGACGAGTAAGGATCTGCCCCTTTTGTATGGTGAAATAGGGGGATGTTTGAATATTTCACCAAGCAGTCTAAGCGATGGTTTATTTTGGATTAATTGCTATTATTAAATGAGACCCGACAGATATGGCGGATATGCCGTTCTTTTTTTATTTCATTATCGCGACCTTTTTTTCCTCACACTTGTTTCTGAAGGGAACTGTTCACTGTGTCAGTTATCAGGAGAACATTTCACCGCAGTAGAGCTGTTTATTTTTAGGTTTTATTTAGGCTCATTAATTTGGCAAGATATGTTTTAAGCTCTCTAAATATTAGCTCTGGTAGGACAAAGTTTGAAATATTCCGTGAACTTGTTGGTTACTTGCATTTTGTTTTGCTGCTACACCGGGCCCGGCTGTTTGATCTGTCACAAGTTCTGGGCTGCTTCTTGTCACGAGGGTCATATTTATCTTTGTCCGGCCTCGCCAGAGATGGCTGTAGCTTTCCTTGTGGAAAGTTATAAGTTTGTCCTAGAGAGACATTCTTATGTTTCTTGCATCAGCTTCATCTAGGATTTTGTCCCTTGTCCTTATCTGTGCCCTTGCGTGATGTGTCCGTACGTGTCCTTAAATGTCCTTACGTGGTGTTTTCAATGTACCACGTGATTGGTGTCGCGGTCTACTGGGAAGAGTAGTATGATATTGTGTGGTTTTCAGTTCAGGCAAAGCGTTTTCTTCTAGCTCTGAATTTAGGTTTTATTCCCGCAGTTCCATGTTGTGGTCTTCATTGCTTTTATTTGCGATGCTGTAAGATTTTTTTCTTCAGAGATTGCCCGTTTGCAGAATAAACTGACACGACGTGATTTAAGAAATACAGCACTTTTTCCGTGTTTATATAGCCTCATCTAAACACTAGGAGGGTTGGGAGAATTCGAGACAGTTATGCAAACCCTAGACGTAGTCGAGGGTTTGCATAACTTTCGAGAATTCTCCCAACCCTCCGAGTGTTTAGATGAGGCTATGTAAACACGGATAAAGTGCTCTATTGCTTTTATAAAATAGTTATCAAAAATATACGCGCGAATCTAAAACGTCACAACCGTGTTTACATACTCTCATCTAAACACACCGAGCGCGCGTAGTGGCTGAATTACGTATTTTACAAAAGGTGGTAGGGATATTGTTTGTTCGAGATTACATCTGTCCTGGAAATACTGGTCCAATATTAGGTATCTTGAGTTTCCTATTAATTTAAAAAATCACGGGAAAAAAATATACAGGGGGGATACATGAGTGCGCGAATAGTATTTCTGGAATTTCCGAAGATTTCTGAAAATTATCAAAACACTCAGTCTTTAGGTCAATATTTTATAAACTAAAGAATATGAACATTTTCCGACAAGTTTCTGGAGATATTTCGGCAAATAGTGATGGCATTATTAATTATTATTTTTATTTATTTTAAGATCATTTTTTTATTGTCCGCCGTCCGTCGTCCGCCTTCATTCGTCCGCTGTACGCATCCTCGTTTTACGGAGTCCCGCCTTATGCGTACCGTGTAATGGTTCAGGTCGCATGCCTTCTCGTGTGTTCATATGTCAAATTTTTGACTTTCTACCGACGTTTCAACCATGATAGTCAAAAGCCCAAACTTTGTTACATTATTTATATCTTGAACGATATGTTTCAGAAATAGAAGTTGCGCTTTTCATTAGTGCAGTCATTGCGTGCCGTAGCCCACGCTGTGTCTCGAGCATTTTTTTTCTTTTCCAGACTGATTTTTAATATTGTCTCAGTCTGTGATGATTTCTTCGAAATTGGCATCACAAGGTTCCAGCATCACTGATGGCCCCACTGGATGTTTATAATTTTAAGGCCATTGATCAATGACTATAACAAACTATAAGATCCAGTCCAAATCAAATGCTTGCCTTTATTTCTTATTGACATGAGCTATCAAGTGGCTTCCCTAGCCATTTAACACCCTTGTCAAACAAGGAGAGAATTCGTCGGGACCTTCTGAACCCATGGCACAATGTCTGCCGGGCTGGCTCGACGTGAGATGACAAAAACAACGAGACAATGGTGGAAACCAACTGGAAAAGAAGAAGCTATGTTGATTGTTGATAATTTTTTTGACAACGGTGTGAATTAAAGAAATTTATACAAAATCCCCACATAATTCCAGCGCCAGGTCAGCTCATTCGTGCGTTCGTGGATCTGTTTGGATGTTTGACAATATGGCGTCATTCGTCACTCAATGGAGCTGGAGTAGCGGGAGACTGACTGTACAACTCGATGTAATCTCGAACGACTACGTTCGGACATATGAATAGACTCGCAATATTTAATTAATACAAAAACTCCATTCAATCAGCCTTTCATAAATCGTTATCCGAGCTCAGTGGCTCACAGCCACTTTGATTTGACAACTGCGTGACTGTCACGCTAAGGTGTGAATTACAGAAATTTTTACAAAACCTTTCATTAAAGCTCAGAAATAGACTATCGGTAATAACGAATCATAAAATCTACACCTAAAACCAAGTTGCGATTATTTCCAAACCGAAAACAGCGAAACAAAAGATAAACATTGAAATCTGTCTTGCAAATAAACCTTCCAGCTGCCGTGTCTGCATTCATTGTTGAGTATGACAGGCATGTGACATTTCACTTGACATAATAAAAACTTTGAAATAATTTAAATTTTCATGTCACCCGCCAATCGCCGCCAATTAAACGGTTTCCCCTGGTGACACAAGTCGCCCCAATAGTGGAATTATTTTCACTTTGAAACGAACTCGGCGGCCGAATCAGTTCGTTGCGACATTTGTGAGCCATTCGAAAGGCGAGTGCTGTTTGTCAAATGCTGTCATGTCATCGCCTCAGTGGGAGAGTCAGCTGAGCAGAGACGAAGCAGTCATTCAGCGGTCGATGATGTCATAACAGCAGACGAACAAACGACTTTCGCTTGCCTCGTGGCTTTCAGTTGCCTCGGTCACTCGCTCCAACCACCACATCGACTTGGCGTCATGGACGAAATGGAACAGGAAAATCCGAATTCCCTTGACAAGAACCAGAAGAGAAAGCGGATTCTGGACGACAAAGGTAAACTGTTCTATCTCGGCATTTTTAAGCGCTGTGTTTGTATAATTCCGCGAAGTCATGTCGGCAGTCAAACTCGGATTATGTTAGCGTTATTTTGTCGGTCGTCGACGCCACTAGTTTTTTTTGCCAGAAATTTGGTGAACCTTCAGTCAAAGTGGAACAGTTTTTCAGATCTCCCTGATTTTAGACCTTATTTACTCGACTCGTAGTTAGAAGAACGGTAACCGAATTTGAGACAGCTATTATTACAGCGGCGCTTAATTTATGTCATAAACAGAAATATCTACCAAACATTCATAGCTAAAATCATGTGATGATTTGAATAGAGCGTTCGGGAACTCATGTGATTAACCAGAAATGGTCACCCATCTCCTGAAGCTTGTAGAATTATATCGACTTGTGTGGTGATTTTTTATAGATTATCAGGTATTTCTGTGTTGTATTTTTACGAAGTTTATTTAGCCATTTGGACCCTTGCGAATTGCAGCTTCCCGGCCACGAGCAAAAATACCTTTTTTTTTACGAAACGATTTCATAATCGCTAACAAAGGGCGACCATCTAGGACTACTTCGTGTTCAAAAATGCATCATTCGATCCAAGGCCAAGATCAAATTTTTACTTCGCAACTGTGCGTGCGTCCAAGATAAATCACTAATATTACAAAACTAGTTTCGGATGTGTTTTTTTTTTTCGATGGAGCGTCAGTTTCCGGGATGAAAATGCCGGTACTACACAAGCTTTACAACCTAGTCACCAAGTTGATTTTGAACTGCAGTGCAAAGAACTGAACTGCTTCAAAAACGTCCATATTGACGGGAAAAGTTTTACGCTGACATTGTAGACTGGACTAGAGTTAACGATAGGTCACTGACATCACTATCTCTTCTAAACAGTCTTCAATTTAATGCGCTGGAAAAATTTTGTCTTTAATTCAACGCCTATTGCAAATCAACCAAATGTTTTTAACGCGGACTTGTTTTTTTTTTTCTTTTTCGCTACCGAGGATTTAGCCAGCTGTATTTAACAACAATATTTCAAGGTGTTTTCGCTTTCAACTTGAAACGTACGAAAGTTCTTAACCGTCAAGGAGATTTTCGTCTGTGTTTGTCCATTGTGATGTAGAGTGGTTTAGTATAATCCTAACTTCTGGCGTGTTGCTATTTTTTGGTCGCCATTGATAAATTCCGCTTTCGAATGTCCTTTGAACTGAACTCCACCAAACAGAGCCGCAAACAAAGGAAATAAAAACTGACTTGATGTATATGACTTTTGATCGGTTTAAACTTTATCTAGCTTATAACATTACAACTAATTGGACTAAAAGGACAGAACAAAACACCGCCTTTTCAAAGTACATTTTCATTCTTCTCATTCACGTCAAAAGACGATTGTTGTGTGTTCATTTTGGGACTCGTGGATCAAATATCTCCATTAGCTAGTTGTACCACACAGATGTTTGTTGGCGGACCGATTTAGGCTGAAAATTCTAATGTAATTTACATCCCTAAACATAGTGATTGTAATTAGACAGCTTAGCAGATGAATTCTTTCTTGCATTTTGCGAAAAGCATCTTTTCTTTTGGAAATGCCTCGCTGTGGCTCAGTAGTGCAAGCGAAAACATGTTTCTGGTTCTCCCATCTTCAGAACGGTTTTTAAGGACCTTTTTTCCCACATCTGTTGAAGTCGTTTACTTAACCAAGCGTCTCTTAACTCGCCTATGCTAAAAAACTTTATTACTTCCATTAACGGCTATACACAACACTTGAAATGCAAATCTAAGCTAAAAGCTTCAACTTTATTTCGTCCGAGTGTGCAAGTTCATCTAATGGTTTGCAGTGTGTGTGTTTCTTTTAATCCACTCAGATCCTAAAACAGTTCCCTTTCTTCCATCCTTCTACACTCAAACAAATCTTTGCACGGCGAAAACGAGTCTTGCTGGAGTCGAGGAACAAATCGAATAGAGGAAACTGGGAAGATTTCTATGATGTTATTTTATTTTAGCAACCCATGTTTGCGTTTTTTGTTTTCTGTCTCGTTCTTTGTCTTAGGCATTGTTTTTTTTTTTGCTCTAGCCCGTTAGGTTTTGCATTTCTTTCATTTTCTCCCGCAGCAGGTTCTTATTTGTTGTTTTACTCATTCCTTCGGGTCGTTTGCGGCTTGTAGAAGCGCTTCTGTATGGAAACTTTGTTCTAGAAATTTAGTCACTTGTCCTCTCGGCTTTTAGCTGTAGAACGGAAGTCACCCACCTTCTTCTGTCCGAAGTTGTTTTTCCGTCCGTGCTGTTGCGCTTTTTGATTAGTTGATCTTGTTTTCTTCGGGGAAAATATGTTTTTACATCTCATTTCTGTAATGTGCGCAGGATGTTTGTGTGCAAAATGTTTTTCTTGACTCATTTGTGATTTTTATTGTTGAGAATTTGTCTTTTTGTTCGTGTGAATTGTTAAAAACAGTTTCGTTTTCTTTTCACTTACAATATAAGCTCCATTGCCATCTAGAGCTACGTAAGTGTTTTAGAAAGAGATGTCGGCAGCTTTTCTATGCATTAGAGGAAAAGTGAACTCTTGTGAAAAGCACTTTAAAACACCCCAAAGCTGTGTTTGTCTGTTCAAGGAGATGTGATCTGAGGGAAATCTAGCATTGCTTTTCACCCTTTTGAGAAACCAAGTTGATGGGCTTTCGAAGGAAGCTTCGTAACAGATGTTCTGCAGATGTTAAGTTTTCTTTTCACATGGTTTCATCCGTGGGTGAAGGAAAGGAAATATGTTTTTCTTCTATCTCTGCTTTAGTTATGTTTGAAGTTATGAATCAAAATATTTACCAGAAAAGCTCCCAAATGCAAATCATGCATTGTGACACAACATCAGGAAACGAAAACAAAAAGAAACATAAACAAGCTAATACGAAGCAAGGAGAAGGGCAAGGAAAAATATAGACACAAGATGGAAAAAAAGTTGTTTTACAGCTAGAGTGACATATAGGCCGTTTAAAACATCTCGGCTATTATGAAAACGAACGCACAAGACTTCATACTGAATAGCTGCTGATACGCGCATGAAATCGGCTGAGCCTCGAAGTATGTTACATCAAACGTTTTCCAGATGAAAGAAAGTGCATAAAAAAGCAAAAAGTGAGAAGACAAAAGAAAGAACGAAAATAGAAAATATCTTCCAAAGGAAGAAAGAGTCAAAGCAAAAGGAAAGAAATACAATCATATGAATAATCGTGAAAATCTCGTTTCTTGGTCAAACATTTGGGGCTCAAGTGGTTTTAAATCGATGAGTAATCAATTGTCGTTAGTTTTTTTAATACTAGGGACACGTTAAGACAAAGCAGATGAAAGTTCTTACTGTTTTTATTAGAATACTAGCGCCCAAATAGCTCGGACGCATAGTTGCAATGCGGCGCATAATCTCCTTCGGAGGCTCGAGATTTAAAGGCATACCCACCGTGATGTTTAAAACAACGTTTTCGATTTCGAATTGCCGCTTATTCCAGAGAATAAACAGCACATTCTACCAAGAGGTTATTTTCTCTTGATTCTACTTACATCCGTTTAATTTTAAGCTACTCATTCGCTTACCCTCTGGCTATCTATATCTCATTTCGTTCGTGCGTGGATCCTATATCTTATTTTCCTAACCATGGAAATGATACGTATCAGTGTAAATTCGTCCCGTGATGAGAAAAAAAGATAAAACACCGTCCTCAAGTTGGATTCTTTATGGATAGAAGTTATTGTTTTGTCGTTGTAACTGGAAAGCAGTTTTCGAGCAGTTTCCTGACTGACTGAGTGACTGATTGCGTGAGTGAGTGGGTGACTAACTTGTTGTGTGACTGACTGACTGACTGACTGATGGACGGAGGTACTGCCTGACCGACTGAATAGCTGGAAAGCTAACTGGCTAGCTTGTTCACTGAGTGACTTACTGGGTCATTGCCGGACGGAATGACTGACTGATTTACTCACTGACCGACCGACCAAGTGTCTGCCTACCTGACAAATTGTAGAAGCTGGAACTATTTCTATCCATTTTAATCCACTATATTATGAAACGTTCATACGGTTTTTCTTTTTCTTTTTGCGATGGCAAAACGGTTTCTAGTTACAGTGCATACGTACAGAGTGTTGCTACTTCCTCATGGGTGGGGAGCGTAAATGAATTATAGGACTGATTTATTCAAAAAGCGCAGTCTTGAAAAGAGAGACACACCCAAGCTTCACCCATTTCTTTCGTTTACATTGTTATATATGAATCACTCCTTTCTGTATAAATCACTCAGACTTCTGACGTGTGACACTTATCTGTCAGAGTGAAAGTGATGTTGGAAAATCGGTTTCAAATTAGTAAGAGGCAGATTTTTAATGCGCTCTATAGTCAATAGCAAATGTTCCGGTTTGTAGTCAATTTCGATTCCTTTCCGTCGAATTATGAACTAAATCCATGCAATTTGAAAACATCTCGTTCAGCACGATCGCCAAACTGTGCTCTCTTTTCCGTGGAAACGTTAGACAGGGCATAGACAGACAACTTTATGCTTTGTCTCTTTAAAAGCTTGTCTATCGACGTACGACAAGATGGTCAGTTTCCAATAAAGCAAGGATGTACTTAAACTTCTAAACGCATTTCGTTGCGTTGAGTGTTTTTTAAGGTGCTGCTCAACGATTACCGCATTTTTTTCTTTTAAAGAGATCCTTGTGTTCGGGCAGGAAACAAAAGGAACAGTTGTGTTCGTTCAGATAAGATTTTTCAAAAATGCTCGTGGCAAAAAAATAGACCACCACTTCGCTTATTTAACCAAGATGGCTGTAAGACCAAGCCGTTCCTACTTGCAGTTCGAAGATCGAGAATTTTCGCGTTGGTTTCATTTCTCTTGGGAAGGTATGTTAACAATACTTTGAAAGTATGATTTTCTCTGTTGCTGTTGTTGATGCCATCTTAGGTGGAACGTTTCTTCCTTGGCTCGTTGTGTTGTCTTGCTGTTTAGGAGCAGTCTAGCACTATTCTAGAACAGCTTTGCGAATCGACAGTTTGAGAGGTATTTTTGACAGATTAATTTTCAATTGAGTTTGAAATGAAAGCTACGCCTTGCCCATTTCTTTCCCAATTCATATTATTTTTTACGCAATCCTTTTCAGATTTATGTCATTGCCGAGAACGGAAAGAACGGCCACGCTCTCTCCGACGTTTAGACAAAATGTTGAATGGCGTGTTCCTTAATTTTCAGCTTGTGAAGTTTGCGGTGACCGCTCCACCGGCAAACACTACGGAGTGTACTCTTGCGATGGGTGCAGTGGCTTCTACAAGAGGACGTGTCGCCGATCGGAACCCTGGCTGTGTAAGGGCCAGGGACATTGTCCGGTTGACAAGAGCAGTCGTAACGACTGTAAGGCCTGCAGACTTAAGAAATGTATCGAGATAGGAATGAACTTAGACGGTGAGTCTTTGAGTTGTTTGTAGTTAGCTTGAGTGCATGCGGAAAGATGCGTAACTCAATAAAATGGTACAGTTGTTTTGTGGCCTTCTAGAAGCGGTTTAATATAATCTTTTTCACCGTAAGTGGTATGATGTAATGTATCATAAACACGGCGTTCACATAAAACAGAATTGATACGACACGTAGCGGAGCATTTTTTGACAATTTGATAAAACAGCCCTAAGAAAATACACATGTCGATTGGTTGAAAGTCGTGTTTCTATAACTCGATGGTAACACAGAACTAGCACGAGCTGTTGACGTGTAATGACTGGGATGGCTCGAGCAAAGAGAATTTACATTTTGGTGATCAAAGTAAACAAGTTCGTTTTCTTTTTTTCGTCGCGGTGTTTTCTAAAAGTAATAGAAAACATGTTCTCCAGTTTTCTATCGGGTTATAGAAACACTCGTGAAAGTTTGGGAGAACTCGAAAAAGCTGCCTGCCGGCTCGTGTTCCTACAGCATTTCTCGTTCTCCCAAACTTCCACTCGTGTTTTTGTAAAACAATTAGATTATGATTAGATTACCTCGAGATTTCTATCGCGTGATAGTTGACCTCTAGTAGTCGTTTAAAACTTTATCTGATCCTCTTCATAGACACCTCGAAAACGCAAAGAAGCGACCGCCAGTTTGTTAACAAGCGTACACTGCCAGGTTACTCCCCAACCACAGCAGAATAGATAGTGAGTAGCCAATCAGCGAACGGCAGTCGATGATAGAACGCTAGTAGATTTATACCGAATCTCGTTAGAAACACGGAACATGTTTTCTGTTTCTTAAGTATCGATTGAGTGTTCGATATATCTCCGCAGACGAAGCTATAAAGGAGAAAATTGGGAAATAAAGTTTTAAATTTTAACGCTAACATTATCCAAAGCACGTGCATGAACGGTTTTGATTTCTTTTCTGCTCCACTTCATTCATGGTTGCTTTTGGGCCCAATGTAAATTTCAATTTCTTTTGTGGCCGCCCGCTCCTTTTCTGTACGAGAAAAGCTGTTTGCAGCTGTTCTGTGGCTTAAGTTAACTGAAAGAAAAACTGCGACGGTCCGAACGTTGAAAAGGTAGCGTGATGACATCTTTTTACTCCTTTGCATTGTCAATACATTGTCGAGAAGATAAGTGAGGAGAATAGTTCATTTCATCAATTAATTGAGCTATATTGTTTTGATTTAGCTCCAAATTCCCTAAAGAAATATTTGTCAGTCATTAAGGAGAACTGATGTTTAAATCTGAAAAGAAAATGTTCTTTATTTTCTTTTTACCCTTTATTTCCATTCCTGTTTGGACGCAGCTCTGAGAGTCATCGCTTTCTGATAGTCACCTTGTGCCTCGGCTTGAAAACGAGTCTTCGGGCAAAACCTTTCATGTGAAATTGAGTTTGATTTGCATGAAAGTGAACTTGTAGGCGGAACTCATTTTCATATGAATGGTTTCGCACTTAGACTTGTTTTGACACAAAGACAAGAGGCAACTCGGAAATGGCCCATTCAACTGATGTCTGTGCTGCTCACTTTGCGTGTAACGTTACGACGTCCTGAGTTATGGTCACCACAAACTAAACAACAAACACCAACTTGGTAAAGGAGAATGAAACAGGACTTGTTTCGTAAATTAACCCTAACCCTAAAGCAATCTCTCGCCCCAATAAGACAGTTTTCCTCACAACCTCGTTCCCAGGGTCTCTCATCTTACCGCCAGGCGGTAAGATGAGAGACCCTGGGAACGAGGTTGTTTTCCTCACTTGGATCAACCGAAAATAGTAAGATTTTATATGAAATGAGTGATGTATTTTGACATTTCCGCGCGTAGGAATCAAATCCTGGTCTATTTATAGTCCTTCTATATCTGAGCTAGTTTTAATGTCAAGACGAGCTTGAAAATTCGCTAATTTGTAATGCAAATGAAAATGTCTATTAATGAGTTGGAAAGGGGGAAAGATTCCACTCTTATTCCTTAAAATTGAGATGATGAAGTCATTTGTTACTGAGTAAAGGATCTTGGAGTTGGAGACGTCGACATCGCCCTGGCAAACGGTGCTTCCGGGGAGAACTTCAGCTTACGGGCTATGTAGCTATGTGCCTCGGGATGGGGTATGTTATGCGGCATCATTTTTGCCCCTTTTGGCATTGTGTTCATGGTCTGATCCTTAGATAGGGTGAAATTGTATCCGCTAAAATTGCGTCAATGCCCGGCTAAACGCAAAATATATTTTATGCTTGATGCTTAACTTCCACTGTTACAGAAACGAAATAAAGTCGATTCGTTCACGCCATTCTTAGTTTTCATTTTCCTTTAAGGTGATTCCCGGGTAAAAGAACCCGCCATAGATTCGCCATGAAACTTGGTATGGTGTCATTACAGTACAAGGAGATGTTAAAAACGTAATAAAAAGATGGGGTCACCGTGCTTGTTTTCATGCCACGATGCTGACAAATATGGTTATTTCTGTGACTTTTGGTTATCTCAGTGCGCAACAAATAAGCTCGATTATTTTTCAATGCGGCGTGTTATATCACACAGAATTCGACTGTCTTTGATTGCTTATTCATCTACGTCCCAGAAGAAATGGCTTCAAATACCCTGCATTAGTAACTGATATTTTTATCCTTTAAAGGAAACATAATTTGGACTTGCTCTAATGGGCCCGTTACGTCTCTATCTGTAGCATTTATTTCATTTGCCAAAAAAGTAGCCATAGATTTCTGCCAAATTTTTTCTCAGTTACTGCGGATATTGTTCTCATTGAATTTATAAAATAAAAAGTGGGGGTCACCGTGCTCGTTTAAGAGGAAATTAGCTTTTATCTCGCTATCGAGCTTAGTTTGAAGGAAATCTCTTATGTTTTGTAAGCGCGCGCGCTCATGTGCGCGCGCTGATGTCGCAAAATTCGTGCGCAGTAGGAATGCGCAATGCAAAACTCGGGAATCACCTTAATTGGGTGTGACTGCTTCAAGGTAACTTTACCCAGAAGAGTTTCAAGACTTAACAAAAACGTTGTTTATTCACAGGTAGCAAATGAAGAATGCAGGTTACCCGAGATAACAATCTGGGTGATGAAAAAATGAAAATAAGCAAACTTAATTACTAGAACATTGCTACGAAAAGCACTTACAACAATTCGTAAAGGGTATTAAGGCTGATTCTTACCGTTTGAGTCTTCTGAAACACATTATGCGAGCCGATGGTGAACGATTTCTCCTACAAGCACCACGCGATGCAAGAAACCAAAAAACATGGCGGAAAGCCAGACTAATGAGCGGTTACCTAGCACAGTCCGCTGACACAATTCGGCTGAACTGCAGCCACATTGGGTGTCACTTTTTGGGTTTGGGCGTTAAATGGGGTATGAATTTTCTCAGTTTTGCTTCATCCTTAAATAGGGTCAGTGTTCAAAACCTTTCGCGGCACACACTGATCTGAAATTTACAGGATGGAGGATGGAGGATGGTATTATGTAATAAAATATCAACGCTAAATGTAATAACAACTTACCCCACCGTAAATGTAAATGTAGTACAATTTAATGCTAAATGTAAAAACGCTGTATTGACATCACTCGAAGATCACGGAAACTTCCGAATTTTAACGAGCTCAGCCGAGTCCTCGTAAATGAGAAATTTGAGAACTACCCGATGACAGTAGAAGATTTTTGGACTGTAAGTGTGTTGCAAAGATTTGCTTGGTTGTGTAGGGGTATAATTAAGTAACGAACTTTGTGAGTTGTACATCCCGATCGAGCTGTCTTCGGTCATGTTCGGAAATGATTGTCAGCGATGCGATCAGTGCAGTGACATCCTATCACTGCATAAAGCGTTACAATGTTTTTTTTTTTCAAGAATGTTGTTTTTCCGGCCGAGGCTGAATATTCTCATTTTCTGC
This sequence comes from Micromussa lordhowensis, assembly GCA_964020085.1. Taxonomy (NCBI): domain Eukaryota; kingdom Metazoa; phylum Cnidaria; class Anthozoa; order Scleractinia; family Lobophylliidae; genus Micromussa; species Micromussa lordhowensis. The sequence goes on along the minus strand of OZ026600.1, from coordinate 22,046,326 downwards.
CGATTTTAGGCTGAAATATTCTTATTAATATTCTTAGATTATAGTCCATCACATTTCTGTTTTCAAATGTAATTGGTGTGTGGATGGTGTTAAAGTAATTTTGGAGCCAGCCCGCGGTTATTAGAGCCTGATGTCACGCACATATGTTATTAGAGCCTGATGTCACGCACATATGTTATTAGAGCCTGATGTCACGCACATATGTTATTAGAGCCTGATGTCACGCACATATGTTGTTAGCATCGAACATACGGCGAGTTCTGTTATTGTTGCTTTTTGGCTAGTTTTTCCTGAAAATGCAACCCCATAGTCAACCCAGCCCTGAAAATGCAACCCCATAGTCAACCCAGCCCTGAAAATGCAACCCCATCTGGCGGCACATCCCCATTAGCCTATTACCAGAAAGTAACCCCTCTCCCCTAACATAATTATGGGAAGACGTATACCCTCAATCTTGTCGAGAAAGGAATTGCATTACGCAAAACTGAGTAATATATAGTGCCTTCAGAAACTTTACCGCTTTCCTCGA
>OZ026600.1:22030797-22040797 GCA_964020085.1 Micromussa lordhowensis | reverse complement strand
TGAATTTTTAAAATCAATGTATTGAATTTGCAATTTGATGCTGACATGTTGCGTAGAGAAAAACAATATCGAATACTATAACTGGAGAGTGAAATACAAAGCAAGAACTTTGAAATCAAACCTTGAATTTTGGCGGGGATGGAACGCCATACAAGCCTTGAGCTTTTGTTTGTGCTTGTCTTAAAAAAGTTAACAGAGAACTTCGTTCTTTGTTTCTTTTTTTTAAACAACACTCGAGTGTGCTTAGTAATTAAAAATTACGATACATAATTACACTTCAAATGTTCAGTTGCTTCGATTTCTTTGTTGAAAGTTTCTGTGACATATATTTCTTTAAAATATTGGCAACTATCTTCTATGTACATTACAATGATAAGATTTTTCACGTAGCTTTCTTCATCGATCCATTCAATAATCCCTTCTATTAGTTTGTTCCACGCCTGGAAACTAGTGGTCGCTCATTGTTAAGGGCGCCCACTGCAGCACTTGTTTCCATAACGACTAAGGTAGAATTATATCGTACCAGCCTCTCCGTTGACCCCATTCCACCGCCGACACCCCCACCTTTTTACCAAGTCCTACTCATTTATTTGGCACCTGTCATATGATTTTAAGATTTAAGATTGAGAGTTCTACCTTTGTTTTGCTTATTCTCGTATTTAATTAATATTTTATCAGTTGTATATATTAAATAATTATCATAATGTACTTAGGTGTCCTCGATTAGCGTAAATCAGTACGTTAAATGGTTTCTTACTTCTTACTTACTTCGGATAAACAAACTGGATTTAGCAATTTTTCACAAAGACAGTGATTATTTAATGAAATATACAGTCAAAATTCTAACTTTTAAGTACTAAAATACTTGTTGCATTTATCTAAACGTTTACGGTCTAAAAAAGGAAATAAGCTTTTCGATTAACTGCCACTTGCCTTCCAATTTGCAGTGAAAACAACTAACTTGACTTTCTCACTCGAAAGAAAACGCAGCTAACTCTTGCAGAATATTCTTCCCTTAACGTAAAACTGGCTTTGAATTTCAATGCAGGAAAGTACTATAAAATTTTCCAGATAGCTGATATAAGCAACTATTGGAAGGATAGCAATATCGTAAATATTCTTTTTCTTTGGCCACGTAGCTTAACAAGAAATAACTCGCAAACTGCGGTGATAAACATGACAATAAAACGCATTCTTGGAAAACAAAAACTATATCTTATTCTTTATCGCTTCAGAAGTGACGGTTGAGAATAAAAGTAACAACGAAATTTTAAATTTAAACGCGGAGCGAGCCTATAAATGGAGGCTGAGCGGCTCAGCCCGTCCATCACAAATTGGAATACTCTGCTTTGATTGGCTTCTTCACCCAGGCGTGTCGTAATCCCGCGAAATTCGCACGAAGTAATATTTCAGGCGACCACACAAGGAAAGGCTTTTCGTTTGTCTGCTTTCTTTGTAAAAAGGGCAGCGAAAACAACAAGAATGGCATCTACAGAAGAAGAATTTAGACAGGTATCGTACTTCATAAACATGCATTTTAACTTCTTATTTTTGTTGTTTCACTTGTGAAAGCACATCGATTGTTTTCGAGTTGTTTACTCAACGTAAATGTCGTGTTTTAGCCAACAAAGTGCAAACCGCTGACCTTTTATAGGCTCGCTCCGTGTTTAAGACAAGTAACTAATAAACAAAAAACATTGCATATTAAAAGATGCAAACTAATAAAAATAAAGCTTTTCGCTGTTAACATTATCATTTCAATACTATTTTTTTTATGTGGTGATCAGATTTCATTGCTTTGGACACGGAATCTGTAGTAATGGTCAAAGATGTGTTATGTTATCCAAACGAGCTATGTACAGTGATGAGTGTAGCCTGCAGTGCAGGCGTTATTTTGGAGCAGAGCGCTCGATAAACCAGCTTTTCGCTGCCGACATCTTGGATTGTAGTTGGATGCTTGACCGGTAGAGGTTTGGTGCAGAGGCGGGGTGGGGGTTAGGGGGTGGGGCACTTGAAATAACGCCTGCTGGCAAAGCCTGTGTATTGATCTCTCCCTCCCCCTCGCCTATTTTTCAATTTCACGCCTACTCCCTCGGCAAATATTTCCTCGCCCCAAACCTCCACATTTACCAAATCCAAGATGGCGGCCTAATACGAAAATGTGCACTCGCACGCACAAAATACGCCTGCACTGCAGGATATGATGAGTGAGGTTGCTTTACGCTGCGGTCACGGAATCAGCTTTCTTGACACCAAGTACAATAAAAACCACGCCCAAAATAATTAAGATTCCACCGATCACAGGTAAAGCTACGAGCAAGCCACACGCCAGTCGCAGTCCTCCAAACAGCTGAAATAACAGAACAAAGATGCAATCAAATTAGACCTGGATTTTTAGTAACATCGAAGGCAACAGCTAAATTAAAAACACCGGCAATCACGGCTGGTTAATAAAGGTTAATTGAACTCGGCGTCCAAGGGGAAATTAATGGTTTCGTCCCCTACATACGCTCTTTGGGTACATCACGTAATATTGCGTGACGAGTGCAAACAAACTTAGCAAGTTTACAGCTGGTGCCGTTAATGTTCTGACTGTTTTTGCTGGACGTAAACAGTGGATCCCAGACCCTCCGCTTAAAGACAACAAGTTTTCCTGTCCGCCCAGCTTATTTACCTGTGAACTGTATTCCTCGGCGCTCTCTTGATCAATAGTTGCTTCTGTTTCTGACCATGAGATGGGTATCAGTTTGTTAACGAAGGTCACATTCTTAGTTTCTGGGTAACTTGAATGCTTCGCTGAACTTAGAAACTGTCCATTCAGTTGAAGGCGAAGTTTGAGCTGCATGGCTGTTCCCGATATCGGTTCAATACTCAGCTATGAGAGAAAAAAAATCTATCAATACTCAGGAGAGAAAAAAAAAATCTACCTAGAATCGTTGAATGTGGGTAAAATAGAACCTGATCCAGTTGTGAATGTGAAACTGTTGCGAGCTCCGCGGAATTTCTCTTTAAAAATTCAACAGTATGAGAAGTGACTAAAAGCAGAACCTACTTCGCGAATTCCCAGTGGATCCAGTTACCCACAAAATACAATTTTATTAGTTTTATTTAATTAATATTCTCACTTACTTCCGTCTTTAGTTAGTTTTCAGTTTATCCTCGGCCGTTTTCGAACTCATAAAAAAATATTTTATAGTTTTCGCCTAACACTACAACTACGTTACGATAAAATAACACTTACAAAAGACTCATATTTTCCTTCATCTGGAGCAGAGAGACCCACATCCTGGTACAACGAAGGGTCGCCATAGAGAAATCCCGGGAGGCTCAGGTAGATTGGACTTTTGAAAACCCGGCTCACGTCAAAAACCCCACGGGTAAATATGGTCACGTTATTAACCTCAAGTGCAGACTTTTCCAGGCCGTATTTGTGCATTGGGATATCGTATATTTCCACATCTTCTTTGTATGTAATGGGAAGAGCAAACAAAAACGCTGATATGAACAGTTCGTAGCTTTTAGCCAGTGGAGTGAACTTGGTCGAGCAAGCCTTCAGACTCTTAACCCCAGGGAACTGAATATAGTAGCCCCGGATCTTGAGCTGTTCAGGGGAGGCGTTTGGGTACAGGTCCTTTTCAACTTGGCTCTGGCCGTTTATCGCTAACAGAGGAAATACAATTATTAAATAAGCCACTTTGACTTAGGCATCGTGTTCATCACGCCAGAGGAATTTGAAAACAGAGGTTTCATTCTCAAAACCGCATTAAATGTTTTCACTCCACAGGGAGAAATTTGAAAACCCAGCAATCACCGTTCATTTCGGATTTGTGTTTGAGGAAAACTCGGGTTGGGAAATCACATGATTATCGTAACTTCATCGTTTTCGAAAACCTCCGATTTCAGAATATTTTCCCTCTATACTAAAACGCCAAGTCGGCATTTTCAAATTCCTCCGGTTTGAAGAGCGTTTTCGAACATTTTTTTGTTTAAGGTGGCTCAAAACAGTTTCCAGCACTTAGATTTTGATGGATCTTGAAAGGCACGATAAGACGCAACTTTTAGCAAAGTTTAAAAAAATTCTCTATGTAGGGTTCAGAGCCAGCTTAATTTTTCAAAACTCTGGGCCGGGTTGTTCAAAGCCTTGTTAAACTAACCCAGTTTAAATTTGCAACTGTTCGGTGAGTTTTTCTGTTTACATTGTTTATCCTTCAGTTTTGAATTTGAATAACCTCAAACTTCCCAAACCATAAGCAGATAGTGAAAACATTTTTGAACACGAAAAATTAATACTTCGGTTAACTTTTAATCCTGGGTTAGCGTTAACCGGCTTTCGAACAACCTGGCCCTGAACCCTATCTAACTGCCAAACGTTGCGTCTTGCCATGCTTATTAAAATTTGCTAATAATAATTAAGGGTGTTTTTAGCAGGTCATACTGTTGCTATGGTAAACTATTGTGTCAAGAAAATGATAACGACGTGTTTATCAATGATTGGGCAGTTTTTTGATACCAGGATTGTAGCATTAAAGAGTCATCAAAATGTAAGTGCTGGAAACTGTTTTGAGCCACCTTAAGAGTACTGTACTGAATAACTGTTTCGAAAACCTTCCTTTATGACGCTTTTAGATCTTGATCTGTTATACAAAGTGATTTTTAATTAGGTTTTAAATAAACTCTTAATTAGGTTATTAATTATAGTAGGTTTTTAAAATATGTATAAACGGGGCCACTCGGCCTTATGCGCCTACTGGCGGGCACAGATTGAATGATGATGATGTAGAGGGCCACAAGTTCATTAGTTTTTTAACTATTAAGTGTCACCCTCTTCAAATAAAGATTGATTGATTGATTTCCCCAGGGCCACCCCGTTGAGTGCGGGCTCTTTCAAACCCCCTGTGGTTAATAATTTTGCTTGCGATTTCGACGTACTTAAGACATAATAGATGGAGGGTCCGTGGACAGACGTTAAGTTTACCTGCATACGTAAATCTCTCGCCAGCGGTGGACTCACACGTGTAGAACGTCGAGCTTGTCTTCACATCTGATTCTTTTGCATGCGAGGTAACCGCGCCTGGCACAGGGATCCCCTTTGGATACTCAGGCGGCAATGGCAGTTTTTCCATCAGGTAACCAAGTGTTATTTCACTCTGTTTACGAGTGGTCGTTAGCCCGTAGTTGTTGTCGTCCAAGTACCACATCACATAATTAGACAAATCTTTGATAAATAATCCCACAGCTTCCAGGTAGGGAGTTGATGTATTGAAGCAAGCCGATGTGGCGTTTGGGCACAGCAGCTGCACTACAAACCTAGAAGCGTTCAATGCAAGCGAAGAGTTCTGAAGAGACGCCAAATTTAATGAAAGACCGCATCCTATGGTCAAATTTCCATGTTGGCAATTGCTTAGCAGTGTTGGATCTGTAAACGGTCCGAATTTTGAAGCATTCAGCAGTGGACCATATAAACCGCGCATCTCTATTAAAGAAAAATCTTTTTGAAGAGATACGAATTTGGGATTGGATTTAAGCCATGAACCAAAGGCAGGATTGTAGATAGGATTAAACGGAAACTGGTTTTGAGTTTTTCCCATCTCAAGTAGAGTAGCGTCCAGACTGTTTGTTATTGAACTGAGCCCGTGAAATAGGAGGTTTAATACAAGTGGTATGAAAGCAGTGGCAAAGTTGTCTGCTGTTACAGCTTTTGCCATTAAACCAAGGTAGGCAGCATTTAACACAGTCAACTAAAAGGAAAAAACAGAGAGTGTTAGTCACCAGATTACTGCAAAAGAAGACATATGTGTTTCATGTACTGGCCACCTATTTTGGGGAGAAGTAACTCGTGGAGACAGTGACATAAAATACCCAATGTTTACCACATCCGGCTGGAATTTATAGAGCACGGACACGTGAACCGAATGTCGTGTTGTCCATGCAATCACCGAGTTCCTCTCGCGTGTCCACCAACAGTTTTCCTAGACCTCAAAGGTAGATTAATTTATTAGAGAACATAGAACATCTCCTGTTTGGTGTTGTATAAAATACACTTAATGTACGGTCCCAAGAGAACAGATAGTTTTGTTTTCCCAAGAGTCCTGATGTTTCCCAAGACAAAGTCGAGGGAAACATCCCGACTCGAGGTTAAACAAAACTAACTAGTTTCCCGAGGGACCATACATTAAGTGCTTTGTTATATATTTAGACTCTCCCTTAAACAATCATATAGAAAAAACAAACAAACAAAGATGGCGCGCGGGCAACAACTACGCAATTGTATCCCGGTCGGAATACATTTGAATTCGATCAGGAGAACGTGACCAAGAATCATCCAATCACAGTGCTCGCTTTGTAGAGTGAAAGGGGAGATATATAACAATAGGTAAAATTATTCTCGCAATTTGGAGGACAGACGTACAGCTGACGTCATTTATATTTTTTGTCTCTTTTGAACAGATAGATTCAATGTTGCCGTGCGCCTGTTCAGACGTCGAAACGTGGTAAAAACATCATTTGTTACCACATTTTGACTTCATCTGTGATCAATTACTGAACAGACGCACGGCAACATGGAATCTATTTGATGCACGTGGAAAGTTTGAAGAGCAAGCAGGAAGCTTAAGAAATGATCGAGGCGCAACCGAAAGCGACTCTAATTTTTTGCAGTGCTCTCCAAAATGATGAAGCGAATTTTCTGTATGCTAACGCCATGAGAGTGCAACGTTGAATGATGATGCGCGCTTACCTGTATTGAGTTTGATAGCACGGTTTCACCATCTATATGTTATATAAAAAAGTTATGAAACATGCACAAACCTCGTCATCTTCGCGGCATGATTTACATTCTTTTTCTGTAAGCGTCTTGTTGAACTTGGCTTGCTCAAATGACTTGCTCGTTACTTGTCCATTTTCGAATTTCACGCCTACTTTCTTTGATACCATACTGTAGACATAAGGCCCTCTTTCAACCAGCTAAGAAGAAAAACGATTATTACTCAACTGGCTTAGCAACTCGTGGTCAAAAATACATTTTGGGATCGCTCTTTCTTGTAGATTGGTCGAGCAAGCTAAGTTCACGATGCTTTTGAACAAGTAGCCTAGTTTCGCAAAACACATGACATGGTTAGCTACAAGCGTTTTCTCGCTAAAGTTAACCTCGTTTATTACGGTTCGCAGATGTTTTCTTTTCTTTTTTTGCAGCCAAAGATGACTCTCCCCTCTTGATGGGATGAATAGCTCTGCAATTCGTTACGCGGTAAGTTGCAAGAAATCCACATGTTTCCAACTTGCTGGTATTTAAAAAATCATTCTGTGAAATTGCGCCAAAGATTTAGTAAATCAGACCGTGTTGAAATACGCCTTGATATAATTGATTTATTATATTCTCCAATCGACTGGATGTTGTGGACACATCTAAACGAAGTGCTGGCATGATAACACGGGAAAATATGTGGCGCAAAGTTCGCGTTTTATGTTGAATGAGACACACGTGGAAGTTAAGAGAGCGAGACAGAGTTTTCTTCGGAAAGTTTCCTCGCAGAATCTCTTTTAAAGTCGTCTGTGTTCAGGAAAATTGCGGCAAGCAAGAGAGATTCACCGGAAGATCCGAAGTAATGACGTTTGCTGAAAAATGCCCGCATTGCACGATTCAAATGAAGCAAGATTTCGCTAGTTTTCGTTACTGTCACCGACAAGACCACAATAGGGGAATCCTTGTTTACAATATTTGCCTCATTAGCATAAGCAATTCTGTTTTTGACAGAGTTACAAATAAATCAGTTCTGAATATTGAAAGGTCATAAAACGATTAACTCTGTTTCAAAACGAGTCCCGTGAAAAACCTTTCATGTGAAAGTGAGTTTGGTTTGCATGAAAATGAACCTGATAGCGGAAGACTCGCTTTGACACAGAGGCAAAAGGGAAGGCAAAAGGCAACTCAAAAGTGATCTATTGAGTTGATTAGAAGTTCACCGAAATATAAACTGACAAGATCCGATGCAAGGTAAGAAACTTTACTGTGTTAAGCTTACTTTTATTCCGAAAATCTGCTTGTAGTTCTTTCTGAAGGCGATTGTGTAGGTTTCTTCATCGAGTCAAACTTTAGCAAGAGTCAAATTCAAGCTCGAGTCAAATTTAATTTCACTTGGTCCTTTGGTATAAATGTCTGTGTCAAAATGATCTACCAGAGGTAATTGAAAAGATAGCGAAATTTGACTCTTTATGACTGCCGATTGCGAGAGCTAATTCCTACATTAATTCGCAGCTTTTTTTCAAACAAGTATTAAAACATCTCTCGGCAAACATTAGGGACCGTTCATTCTTTATGAGAGAGGTGGGGCTGGTGGGATTGGGGGGGGACTCGAAAAACAATTGGCTTGAAAGCGAGGGCAGCCGAAAAAAAATGAAGGAAAGGAAAAATTAGATTAAAAATAATATAAGACATGTTTACAAATTGAAGAAAAATTGTTCTCTTTTATTTATAACAAATATGTTTAAACAGTTCCAGGGTAACAGCTTTTTTATAGTTTATAACAGTCTTGAATAGTGACAACTTTCTTTTCATTCATAAAAATGTTGTTGTCAAGCGCATATAAAACCTAAGACCAATAATTTGAGTCTTGAATTGGAACTGAACTTGTTACCAGGGCTTTTCTCTGAGAAATTTAATGGGAGGGGCATGAAACTAAAACGAGGTGTCCCCTTCCTCATTTTCGACGTTCTCTTCGATCTCGTCGTCGCTATGTTCCTCTTCTTCCTCCTGTTCTTCTTCGTTGTCTTCCCCTTCTTCCTCTTCTTCGTCGCTTTGTTCTTCCTCTTTGTTTGTGCCTCCGACGTTTGAGCTATAATCTTCAGGATGCAGGAAGCAATACATCCTGTTTCTTACTTCTGTCTCAAGGTTGGTAATCAGCCTGGTTCCTGCCGCGTTGCTGGAGTAGCTTGATTGCAGTAGGTGAGCGATGAATGCTGCATCCCGTGTTAGCAGCAATGTTGCTACATCTTCAACGTTTATGCACCTTCCCGGGATTGTCATGGAGGGAGGATAAAGAAGACAATTGGGAAGTTCTTTTGCAAGAGGATTTGCGATACACGTGTCGGACATTGTTTTCAAACCGTTTGAGTTTTGTGCCCTTTGATTTCCTACGGTTTTGTTTTAAGTTTCTTCTTTTTGAAACATAGTTTCCTGTTAGGCCCTTGAAGACGACTCAAATGATGTCGTTCTTGTTTTTATCGCCTCAGACGAGAAATATGCAGATGAGCAGCCAGCTACAGCGCGCTGAGGACGAGCTGTAACAACAAGAGCTCAAATCGACTTTTCATTCTTTTGAGTGAGGATTTGTTAAAAGCAGCTTTCTACCTTTCAGGTTACTTTCAATAAATTACGTGAACTGTAACAAAACGAAAGTTCAATGTAGTAACTTTTTTTACTCTGATGGGGGGGGGGGGATGCGAAAAATATCGGAAATTGGGGGTCATACAATTTTCAAATTACACTCCTCCAAATCCCACAGCCCCCCTACCCCATAAAAAATGAACGGTCCCTTAGTTTTCCTCACAGATTCCGACCTCTTTTAATTACATTAAGTAAATTTTAAGGTAAGCGACACTTGCCGCTCTTGCTTTCCATATAAGGTAAACTTATACTGGTTGATAACCGAATTTCAGTGAAAAAAAAAAAAGAGTAATGTTTACTGAACCCAACCTGATACTAAAGTAAAAAAATGTCATTATATCCATTTCTTCAGTTGTTAGTCAACCTTTACACCAGGTAGCAAAATCTTTTGACATAATTTTCCAAAAATATATGAACACGTATCCGTTTTAAAGTAATCTTATTATTAGGGAGCTAAAGCAACGTCGACGACGACGCCAAGGGCGATGCCTAATCAAATGTGAATTAAAATTTTACCTTCGAATTTCGCAATTGTCTGGATCTGTTCAGTGCGCCTGTTGGTCTCGAAACTTGCTCAAGCTAAGTATGTAACGCCAGTGTTCAATTCCCAAATGAAAA
>OZ026600.1:22010797-22028297 GCA_964020085.1 Micromussa lordhowensis | reverse complement strand
ACAACTTGGCGAGTGAATTAGTGGAAAATAGGAGTTTTTTTAAACCAATCACAATCGAGGAAATTGTAATTTTTATGATTATGTCTGTAACGGCAAGGAGGTGTTTTTGTCTGCAAAAGACGGGCGTTTGCTTACGCCCATCCGCACTAAAACTATTTATCAAGCTAGGACTCTTCGTTACATGGCATATGTAGAGCATGCGTTAGTATTAATTGACCCGACGTCAGTGTTTACAAATGTACCCGTTATCTACACGGAACAGGCAAAAGGAGACAGAACTTCGTTTACGATAATGTACCTGTGGCTCCTCTCCTCGATAGAGAAATCCTTCTTTGTTTGTTATGTTCCAGACGTAAGCTTTTGATATATAGTCGGTTGGACCCTCCTAGAAATCAGGCAAAAACACGTTAGAGAAACTTGAAAACGGAGGTTTCATTCTGGAAACGCATCAAGTGTTTCCCATCCACAGTACGCCGGGGGAATTTGAAAACGAAACAATCACCGGTCATTTGGATTTGTATTGGAGTAAAACTCGGGCAACTTGTTTTCTGTCCCGTCTAAAACGCAAAGCCGGCGTTTTCAAGTTCCTCCGGTTTGAAGAACGTTTTAGAAAAGCTCCGTCTTCGCGAACGCTAGGCCTAACCGGAGAAGTAAAGCTCCGTTTTCCAAATTCGTCCGTCCTAGTGTCGACGGCTCCTGAAAGGAACAAGCAGAAATCCCCATGGAAACTATCTTCCTAGTTGTTTTTGTTGTTGTTGTCTCTTGACAAGATGACGACCTCTTTATTTAGCGACTGACGCTGACCAGTTCTGAGATTTCCATTTGAACCATCCGAGTTGATTTAAAACAAAACCGCTAACTCGTGAACTCAGGAAAACTTAGAGGACCTTAGGCAGCTTTAACCTGTTAAGAGAGCTTGACTGTTAAAAAATCGCGAAAAAAAGCTCTTTTGCGGCGGATGGCAAAATTTTTTTTCCAATAGCCCTTTTCACGGTTATGGTGGAACAGAGAATTAACTCTGAAGTGTAATTTAAAGTGCTAAATTGAACCCATGAATAACCCACTGGGCGTTAGCCCTAGTAAAGGGAATCAGGGAACCACACGAGGTAAAGAAAAAATCTTTTGACCTCGGTGGGAATCGAACCCACGACCTCCGGATTTGATCTTCCGTTACTCTGCCGACTGAGCTACGAGGTCGGACAGAGAAAGTCGGGGACGATTTAGGTGGTAAATCGCGGCGAAGAGAAAGCAAGGGTACATATGAATGTTGTGCCGCGTAGCACTATGAACACAAATGGTGGAACAGAGAATTAACTCTGAAGTGTAATTTAAAGTGCTAAATTGAACCCATGAATAACCCACTGGGCGTTAGCCCTAGTAAAGGGAATCAGGGAACCACACGAGGTAAAGAAAAAATCTTTTGACCTCGGTGGGAATCGAACCCACGACCTCCGGATTTGATCTTCCGTTACTCTGCCGACTGAGCTACGAGGTCGGACAGAGAAAATCGGGGACGATTTAGGTGGTGAATCGCGGCGAAGAGAAAGCAAGGGTACATATGAATGTTGTGCCGCGTAGCACTATGAACACAAATGGTGGAACAGAGAATTAACTCTGAAGTTAGTGCTACGCGGCACAACATTTATATGTACCCTTGCTTTCTCTTCGCCGCGATTCACCACCTAAATCGTCCCCGACTTTCTCTGTCCGACCTCGTAGCTCAGTCGGCAGAGTAACGGAAGATCAAATCCGGAGGTCGTGGGTTCGATTCCCACCGAGGTCAAAAGATTTTTTCTTTACCTCGTGTGGTTCCCTGATTCCCTTTACTAGGGCTAACGCCCAGTGGGTTATTCATGGGTTCAATTTAGCACTTTAAATTACACTTCAGAGTTAATTCTCTGTTCCACCATTTGTGTTCTTAGTGCTACGCGGCACAACATTCATATGTACCCTTTTCACGGTTAGTTTTTCTCATTTGCATTACAATGTAATCAAACATGGATGCGAGGCGATTTCGGGTTAAAACTGCAAAATAGCCCGAAATTGCCTCACATACATGCTAGATTTCATTGTAATGCAAATGAGCAGAGGTAACCGTGAAAAGGGCTATTTTCTTCAAAAACATTTTGCAGATTGAGTTTCTATAAGATCTATATCTGCAATGTGGAGGTCATGGGGGTTTTATTTGGGAAGAAATGACGCTTTGAAGTTTACACCAAATGACGTGACTAATATCCCAGTGTCAAAATGTCCAACTTCAGCTTGCGAAGTATGAAAAAGGAAATCGCGGGTTCGGGCATTTGAGCAGCGCTGATATTTTGCCAGTACCATTCAAATATGTATTATTTTGTGAATTTTAGGTCAAAAGTTGTTTTCTTATGATAGTTGTTTAATAAACGGAGTTAAATCTCGTAAACTCTAAACTAGCCAAACAGTTGCTTAAAAATTGCGTTAAAAAATACTGCAAAATTCTGTGGGTCCAACCAATTATTCAGGCTGACGTTTTATTGATTCTTTAGATAACATATCCCTCTGATGATAAAATGCGAAATTTGTTTGGGATTTCTGATTTTAATCCGTTTTTCATCACAAAACTTAAACTCTACAAAAGTTATGGCTTGTTGTTGCTATTTAAAATTACATTTATACTTTCATTTCAAGATTAATTTGTTGCAATACGGCCAAAAATGTACTACAAGCTGCCAATAATTTTTAGCGGATATTTATTATTAAAGTAAATGAAAGTGAATTTTTTTCCGCTGGATTGGATTGCAGGCGAACATGTTCATTTCATATTTGTGATGAACTTCGGCGAATTTGTTTTGTGCTTTTGTTGCTACTTCTGGATCTCTTATTCATCGCTAAAAGGTGAGTTCGATGTATTTTCTTAGTGTTTTTACAAAAATATGGGTCAGTGGGTTTCGCTTTCGGTTCCTTGGGAACGAAACATCTGTTTTCGACATTTGTCTCTGCAAACTACGCACAAAACAGGTTTTATTACTCACCACTGAGCTTAAACTAAAACGAGGGAAAAGGATAATAGCTAGCGTATAATACATACAAATATGAATACTTCAAACTTTATCCGCTCCTGGGTGAATTTGTATGATATACTCTATGGACGGGCCTAGCAGCTATTTCCGTGTTCAACTGAAAAGTAAACATCAAAGAACAGCGTTGTTCAATATTATTTGCTTTCATTGAATCGTATGCTCAAAACGTTCCTGCTGCTGAAATACGATACAAGGGTTTTGCTTTTTCAAAGTAGCAACATTTTCTCTGATTAAGTGACATTATTCTCTATGTTACATTCAGTTAGAGAGTGTCGAGACTAGCTACCCACACGGAAAGTACAATTCGATGAGCTGCTCTATCGGTACCTTGATTGGAAGTGGGTGTGGAACTACGTCGTCGAAATTAAACATAACGCAAGAGATGATTGCTATTTCACTTTGCGACAAGGATGTGAGTAAACACTTGCATGTGATAAGTGTGACTAATATCAGCACAGAATATGACCTAACACTGACAAGGACAGGTGTATGATGAGGAGTATATGTCAAGAACAACAGTATGCCCAAAGCACCGATATCAGCTCGGTGGCTGAGGATGGTTCCAGAAAAAAGTCTGTCGCTACCCAGACCACTCAGGCAAAGCCAAGCCAGATCGTAGTATTAACAAACTACAGCCCAAAATCAGATTTCATGAGTTGAAAAATTTAGTGCCGGTGGAGTCAGGTGAGATTACGTTATTCGTGCTGATACAGAAAATGTCATCATTACATGTTTTTCAATTACATTTTCCGACTTTGTCGTAACAAAATGAGACACTCAAACAAATGATGTCAAGCGCCGTTTAGCTTGTGAGCAATGTCAAACAAGCAAGCCGGCAAGGAGTCTGGGGCAGGAGCGGAAAACCCCCCTCCCCCCCAACCGCCGCTTTCCCCCTTTCCCCCACTCACTCCAGGCAACTGAACGACCTATTTCCGAAAATTTCCTTCCCGTTCCGTCTGGCGCAAATTCCGGATTTGTAGAGATCTGTTTTACTTTAGTTATAACATTTCTTGGTTAGGTATCTGCACTAACCGAAAGAAATTTGCCACGCTCATGAAGGGCGTAGCTGCCAACAAAACGGATGAAGATGAACCAGAAGTTAGAAGGAGCTCTAGGCTTGCTGAGAAGAGTCCAGTCAGCTTTGAGAATCTGTTTTTGCCACCGGAAACCCCATTGCCTTTAGGCCAAGAGTTTTCTCTGGGTGAAACCCCTGAGACTCCTGGTTATCAACCCTTTGCACTTCATTGTGATCAGGCTCAGTGCAAAGAAGAAGACGAGTCTCTTAAGAAGCTAAATGACTTTTTGGTGAGTCGTGACTGTAGTCCAGTGCGGTACCGTGTTAGAGGTATGTTGTCCGAGACAGCAGAACGCACTAAAAGAGAACACCTAAGAAAAGTTAGGCAAGGTATTGTTGCTGTCGTAGGAACAGTTGCACCGGGACAGGAAGATGAAACCTAGGCAGAACTGACACGGTCTGTACATGCACTAGCTGCTGCTTACCGCCAATCTGAGGCAAGAGTTACTAAGTTCCAGATTTTGTCAATTATTGTCGATATATTCCCGCAATGGCAAATTCAAGATCTACTCCCTGAAATTACAAAATACCAATTGTTTCAAGCTAAAAAACATTTAATTTCGCGTGGAAGAGGGAACCCTTACTAGCTGTTCCTAAATACCGTGTTAGCGTGACTTTGCCCAAAATAGACCACTTCATTGGGTTCATATCAAATCCTCATTTTCTTCAAGATGCTGCCCAAGGTACGCGCACGCTGAAGTTATGTTCGGGAGGTACAATCAGTATGCCTGATGTTGTACGCAATATGGTTGCAGCGACGATAATCAAGCAATACGTATCATATTGCAAAGAAATCGCATTTAACCATTTAAGTGAAAGAGAGCTGTACAGGGTTTTAATGTATTGTCCTGCCCAACAGAAAAAAAGCACTCAGGGCCTGGACAACATTAGCGCTGATGGACTGCGTGGAGTTAAGAGGCTTGAAAATGTTATCAGGAAGCTTGGAGAAAGAGGCAAGAGTTCTGAATGGGTAACTGGAGTGATCAACCTTTTGCTGGCTTTCGAAACTTACCTGAAGGACAGCTCTCGTCTGCACGTCTCCACTCCCTCAAGGTGTCCAGACCACTGCAGTATGTTTGCCTTGAGTGATCCATCAGAGCCAGAATTTTCTGAAGAATGTGATCACTCTCATGATTTGGTGTGCAATGACTGTGAACGTCTTTACCTTATAGAAAGTTTGATGAAGTATGCTTTCTCAGACAGAAGTTGTTTTCTTACAGCAATGACGAAAAGAAAGATAAAGTCCACGATGTGCAAGTTTCTCTGGAGTCAATCTATGCCTGGAAACGTCATCTGCTAAGGGCGAAACACCAGGACAGAGCAAGACAAGAAGTCTTGGATGAAATCGATTCAAGCAAAATTTTCATCACGCAAGATTTTGCAATGGAATTCTTGCCACGCCGTTTCAAAGAAACACTGATGGAATAGTTCGGCAAACGTGGAATAAGTTGCCGGGCGCATTTCGCACTATGTACGTCGCACCAGCTCAAACGAATGTAAAGTCTCTGTTTACTCGCACTTATTTCGTCAGTCAATCGACCAGAACAGTGAAGTCGTAGCTGCAGTTATGCGTCACACCCAGTGATTAATGAAGCATTTTATCGAAGCAACTGTGCAGGATCGTATGCATCAGGTGGACTACTTGTTCCTATACCGCGGCACATCGGTAGGTTGACTGGTATCTCCATCAAACGCTATGATTTCTCAGACCCACAAGCAGGCAGGGGACCGTGTGAGAGGAGCTCTGGAAATGATGAAATGTTAGCAGAGCAAGTCAAAAAAGCTTTGGAGTCACATGGCAGTATACGAAGCGTTGTTCCCTATGTGGTGGAGTATCCCACAGAGTCAGCCTGTAAGTGCCCCACACCGCGCATTCCAGACGTAAGTCTTCTTGATAACTATCAGTATTGTAACGACGGCCTAAAGGTATGGAAAGCATACAATATTGGCACTGGGAAACTGGTTGCATGGGAGAATCTTGATAAGGATGGTAAGATACTACCCTCTGAACTTAGAATCATTGAGAGCGGATCACGGGGGAATAGTGAATCTGTTAGAAAGATAATACTTGCTTGGCGGCAGAATTACCTGGTCCGGTGAAACCTGTACGTTCACCCGAACAATCTGTAGATGAAGACAGAGATTGCAGTCTGTTCAGCTGCCCCGAACCAGGGTGCATCAAGTAGTACATTACTATGGCAAAGCTTGAAAAGCACATTGCTGCAGAGAAACACGCCTTTCAAGACGTTTCTGAACCCCTTAGGGATAAAGTAATCAAGAGGTAGGCAAACAGTTTTAACAGGCAACGTCAGAGAATCTTTCATCCCAACTGGAAAACAAACTTCCTTCACTCCGTCTCACAGAAGACCTCAGCCGTGACCATACATCAGGTTCTTTAGAAAGGCTGGGCTTTGTAGGTACCTAAGCGGGCAACACGTTTTCCTGACAAGGTCAGAAACTGCCTCCAAAAGAAATTCCACGTCGGTAATGCTACAGGACATAAAGCTGATCCTGTGAAAGTTTCCATTGACATGAGATGTGCAAGAGATGAGCTTGGTAGGTGTTTATTTGCCGCAAGCGAAAGCCTTAAAACACAGCAGATCCGTTCATTTTTCTCAAGGCTTGCCGCAGCACAGAGAAAGAACGTGCAAAGCCCAGCAGATCTAATTGAACACGAAGTACGAGATCTAGAAAGCGATACTCAAGCAGAGCAGAATGAAACGGAGTTGCAAGAGCTGCGTGAAGGTATCATCGCTAAGGTCGCAGAGAAGCACCCTATTTGTTATGAACGTTTCAACCTGTGTGGACTAAGTCAGCAAAGCAAGTTGAAAAAGTTCAACATAGACATGCTTGTAAGGATTTGCGAGCATTCTGAATTAGACATCGTCACTGTTTCCAGAAACAAAAAGGAGGGTTTTATTAATCAAATCAAAGAGCTCATTGGAAGCTGCAGCTGCAATTTGTAGCTGTTGTAGTTAAACTCGCTACTGCGTAGACGTTCATCACATAGAAACGCTGGTTTATGCAACTGAAGTTCAGAAACGTTTCGAGAAAAACGCCGAAAAAACAAAAGATGGTACGTGATTACATTACTTGCCTTAGATACTGCAGAAACTGAGTTTGGTGTATGTAACAACCAGTTGGATCAAGATTGTGGTTGCATAAATTAAAAAATCAGCCCAGTGACTTCATGTTCAACATGACACGTAAGTCTTAATTGCGACAATCTGGGGTGGTGGAACCTTTTCGCTTCAAATGAAGCTAGAGAAGTTGCTGTTTCTGGGTTAAAAGAAGCCAAGACATTTTAAAATTAAAGTAAACGACGAATTTATTACCTCAAAAAGTTGAATAGCATTTGTGTTTACGTGGTTTAGAAAAATCGGTCACGCGAGTTTATGTTCTGTGTTAGTTTATAATAATAAAGAACAGCTATTAACAACATTTTTAATAGCTATCATAACATGAAAGTTGAACTGAAAAAGTATATAAAGCCAGACAAGGAGTCTCTGTTTCATAAAATGAATCAAGGCACTTAAAAAAAATATAAGTCAGATAATCTCAAGTTACTTTGATTTTCTTTTAAGAATTTCACGTTTACAACTTCAGTTCTTCTACGCTGCTTGTTATAGAAACATCTATCTCACCAAAAGCGGTAGAAACCACAATTTAAGTAAATAAAGTATATTTTTCGTTTCTTCACGGGGGGTCTGTGAGTGTCATTTTCTTATCACGTTTAACGATCCTTGAAAAACAGAAACCCAAACTTTTAACACATTGGCCATCAATGCCAAAGTACTAGGGTTCGCTCGATTCGCTCCGACGAAGGGCTAGCGCTCGAAACGTCAGCTTCCGAATCTCTTTACGGTGGCCAATTCACATTATTAACCCAGTTGATAAAACCAAATTATCTCATCTACTAGGGACAAGGCAGTATAGTTTTTACCCCTAGAAGTGGGTTGGACCCTGCCGCCTAAACACTTAAACAGTTGAGTGACTTTTTCCGTTTTCAGTAAAGTGAAACTTACTAGGAACTATTTGAACTCTTGTATATAGAAATTGACAAATTCTTCCTTGGTTTTGTAGCTATATTTCTATTAAAGTTAAAGCATTTTACTAATTGTGAATAAAGTTATTTCATCGGGAAGTAATATTGGTCTGTCATTGGTACAACAAATCTGCTCTTAAATTAGACACAATTTATCATAATTTTCGCCAGTATTACCTCGCTATCTTTCAATTCCTTTTCTGAGGCTATTCTGCAAAAATACTAATGATAAATGACATCAATCTACAGCGCCTGGGACCCTTTTAACATGGAATAAGGTTCAGGTAATTTAAAGAAATTCGATTTTTTGACATCCGCCGCAGTTAATGCGAATCTTGTGGTCAAGCTCTCTTAAAATGGTTTCTTTGTTACAAGTATCGAAGGGGGCGGTTTGTGATGTTGCGGTTTTGCGTTATTTTTGGTGCGGTTTTGCGGTATTGCGGTTTTACAAGACCTAAGTGGTTTGCAGTTTTCGTAATGTATTGCTGATTCAGTCGAATTTCGACCAAAATAATGGGTGCTCCGAACATTTTTAAGCTTAAAAATTAGAATCTTGACGAATTTTCACAGAAAACAAAATCGCGGAAAGCATTCTTGTACAACATTTGAGTAAATTGCCGTGTTCGTGTTGAAGTTGTTAACATCGAGGATTTTTAATTGGTTAGTTGAATTCTCGCTCTGTTGCGTGAGCGAGTGCACCGCTTAGTTCTACGACAGCATAACGAAGTCGCGTCTATAATTGATCTTTCTACGACGTCATGGCAATCGTCTATACTCGTCAGAGTGCATGATTATAAGGTCAGAAATAAATATGGTCGTATTTCTAACGGACTGGCAAACATGAAGTATTGATGACCGCATCCAGCACATTTGTAGCTATGGTTTCGGTAATTTGGTAAATTTCGATGCGGTATTACGGGTTTTTTTTGTTCTCCTACGCAGTTTTGCTGTTTTCGGACCCCCGTACGCCCCCGTCAACATCGTGTGATATTATTACTACTTTAAAGCGTTATTTCTTCTACAGCAAGTGGAGATGAAAAATAAAATGTCAAAATGGCAGAAACCACTTGAAAAATCAATAATTACACTGTTATAACCATACAAGGTTTTGAAAGGTAATAAACGCTTGTTATTGTAAACAGATTGGCGCAGACTTACCCATCTGTCGTATCCAGAGCTGTCCTTGCTGTCTACACACACATTGTCCTCTACCGTCGTCTGCGCTTTATTTGGTAGCATTAATCCTATGATGACACCTAGTGCAACTAATATGAAGCCGATAACAAGGAGGGCTATGCCGCTGGTTTTCTTGCTGCACATGGTAAGATCTAATTCAGTTGTATTGCTTGATTCCTAAAACTAGATAAGAAAATAACGTGTTTGAATATTAGTTCCAACGGCAGGCATGCTTGGGAATTCTTGCTGACTTTAGCTCAGACCTGTATTTGAGTTACACTGACTTCCAAGTTTAGATATTTTACAATGCTCCTGTAGGTATGTTTAACATCGTTCCATCAAGTGCATTTTGGAGTCCACTATCCTACATGTCGTCTTCAATCAAGTTTAGGTATTTCACCACGACATATTGAGCATATTTTTCTCGTGTTAAGTTTGCCATGTTATTATAGCATTTAAGTTCCCGCAAAGTTTTCTAAAAAAACAGAACCACAAACTGAAGCCACTAAAAAAAAAACTGTCCGGGTCACGGCGGTTTTATATGGTTGAAAAGTTCCTAGGGTGGCACCTCATATGAGGTATTGTGTGAAAAGCCTTACAAAAGTTAGCTTATTTTTTAAAGTAACTTGTTGAAGAAGAACATTTTTTGGAGTAACAATTAAAGGAGAGAACATGAAAAATTTCAAGAAGCAGACCCTGTGCGGGCCTCTATTGTCTTACAGGATGAATTATTTTCGGTCGGTCGGGTTAAAAAAAATATTTTTTCCCCGTTCTATTGCGAGATTTCCGTCGAGTTAGCTACAAACATTCCATGCTATATTCTTGAATGTTGATCAACTGAACAGCTATAAGATGTTATAAAAATTCAACCATGCCGCTGGAATCCAATTTGACACCCGCTCTTTGCATGGCTCAATCCGGACAACCGCCAAACTGAGCGGTTTAATAACAAACTACTCGTTTAGCCCCTCGTGGTAATGGCTATTAAAAGGAAAGCCAAACTCACTTTCGACACAAAATGAATGCGCCCAATATGGAGTGTACGAGATCTTGCTATCACTAACTGAATAACTCGCACAAGCAGGTGAACTTCTCTTAGCTCTCTTCATCAAGTCTCCTGGTAATACGGCTATTTGTCGTCGTTCTTGGTCGGTTTACGCATTCTGCTCTCTCTGGCTTAACACCTACTCGGCCGGCAGCGACAAGAGGCTGTTATATTAGCAGGTTTTTCATCAAATTGACGTCAGATTTTGTGGATCTGCCCCTTTAATGACGATGCTTGCATCATGGCACTGTTAAAACGACCTGGGGGTCCTTGGATACTCCGAACATAACACACCGCCAATTTATCAACAAGAGAGGAAAGGTGCAAACTGACGTCAAGTTGATTTTTCTCAATAACAAGACAAATTATTTCAACTAACCCCCGGCCAATGCGAAGTAAAAATTCGAGAGATTTAATCATCTACACAATATGATTTCGAGAACCGCGTTCACATTAAACCCGAGTTCTCACAATGACTAAACATAAAAGTTCGGAAGCGGAATTTCCAAAACTAAACTAATATACTACTCGGAATTTTTAAAAATTAGCTGAGTCATTACCAAGGTTTAACCAGTCTGATCAGTAATCTAACCATCAATAGTCCACAAAGTACATCAAATGTTTCACTCTTGCACTTCGAAATCAGTGAATTTACGTTCCATCAACTTTAGTCAAAATCACCTTGATCAATTTTGAACGAGTTGTTTTCTCGCGTGCTATCGGGATTGGGATCTGTATTCCTTATATTGACGATGGAAATTAATCACGGAAAGCACGATGAGCAATCGGCATTTATTTTAAATCCTTTGCTTGCTGGCTATATGTTAGCTTGTTGTTGTGAAAAAAATTAAAAGAAGCTGAATTGTATTATAATATTGTCGAAGACGCTGTAAATCATCGATCTCTTTCGCTAGGTTTCCTCGACAACATTACAATGAGCTGGCTATCTCTCTTGGACTCAAAGAACACGACCGATATTGCCTTATCTCTCCGCTATTAGCAAGGAAAGCGAAGAGGGTTTCGACCTGCAAGTCAGCTATCGATATCAACTCTTACATTACACGTTATAAGAGCTAGTTTTACTTAACCAGCCCGCAAATAACAACTCCCATGTAACATAACACCCTAAAAATCGCGCGCTTATTTGTTCAGCTGGCGAAACGCGCGGTTGTTTCGACACACGCACGTACAAAAATAATTTTCTCTCGGTGCCTGAGAGCATAGAGGAGATTTTCAAAATTTTTCAGAATAAATGGCTGTTAGCGCAATTATTTTTATTGTCAGTGCTGTCAGAGAAAACTATAAAAGCTGGAAACAAATATATAAAATTGCTCGATTTAATTTATCGCGTTAAGTTATGATGGTAAAAAAGGAAGTCTTTATTAAATTTAATCCGGTGAGAATTCGAAAGAAAGAAAACTTCCCGTTAAGCTTGCTATGAAAAGAAGTGTTCATCTGATGCCATTACCGTCTTCATCACTACATCGTTTTTTGAGAGCCGAGCAAAATTCAGTTAAATAGGAACTATGGTTCGACTTACTTGACAGAAAAGTGAGCTCGTCTTTTGCACTGACGTCTAACATACTCTGTTACCATGGCTTTAACCGCAAACAAAAGTATGTTAATGTTCTAGAAAACGTCTTCGCTTGCGTTATTAGAAGTGTAAATTTAACTCCCTCTAATGTCACTCACTACTATGCGAGGTTCGAGTTATTGCTTACTCATTATATTAATTCGCGCGGGCTAGGAAAAAATCGGTAGCAAGACGATGACTTTTTTGGCGAACGTTTTTCTCTTTTTTTTTTCAGTTTTGCACGGTGATAAAACATGCGAGTTTCTTCATTGATTTCACTATTTTCTATTCCATATTACCTTATGGCAAAGCAGAAAAATAAAACGTATTTTAAGCTACCTTTTCCGTAAATACGAAAAATATCTGTTTCTGCCTTAGGCAACCTTTCTCGGAAATTATGATTCACTCCCTTTAAAACTGATCTTTCGAAGTTCAAATAACTGACCAGCGTTTCAGAGACGGAACAAACACGTTTCAACAACTTGGCGGTGTTTGGGTGATAACTCAGTCTACTGATCATCAAGATGAGAAAGCTCTGCAGAAACCAGTCAATGAAGTTTTCTGGTTAAAATTTGTAGCTGAAGTGTTTTTTTTTAATTATTTTTCAAGCGTAATTTTTAATTTACTGAATTGGGAAATTCGTCATTTCAACTTTGTGTCCGGAGAAGTGTATTTGCATTTAATATGAACTTGTCTATCATTTTAATTTAATTTTTCTATCTCATTGCAAATCGGTATTCGCTTCTTGTCGCTGGCGGGCGCTTGTTTCGGATGAAAGATACGCGCAAAATCTCGTACGTTTGTCCCTCTGTTTCCTCTACAGACATCAATATAGCATCTTGCCCAACAATACAAGAAATCCTACCTGTCCGCCTGTGCGGTCGATAGCTTCGCAGAAAAGCTCTGAAATTAAACGGAAAAGTAATATAACATTATATTATCAATTATTTAGCTTAAGAATCGCAGAAGCTTCGTACCTACTTTCTGCCTTAAGCTACTGGGATAAGTGTTGTTTTTAGCGCAGTTTAAAGGTGTCATCGGTTGAGCCACTTATGCCGGCGCAAAGACTCAGTGTCCGAGTCATCACTTGCATTTTCATCCGACTTAACTATTAGCCAAAGATAATGTGAAAAAGACCTTATTGATTCACCTGCGCTTTTGACAGACCAACACACGCATCGAAGCAATGGCTATTGTCTTTTTTGGACTATTAATAGCAAAAAGCTTTCCTCAGTTCAGCTGGCCTCATGAGGGATAAATGGAAATTTCCTTTTTAAGCTTTTTCTTCTTCTCTCGATACAAATGTAAGTCCTCTTGATTTGTTTTCTTTTTTTGTGCGCCGCCTCTCGTAGTTTGTTGACGGTTTACTTATCGTTTGCAGCCTGCCATCCTTTTTGTTTTTAATAGCATAAATTACAGCTGCCGACCTGTAATTTATGCTATTGAAGCAAACAGGATGGCAACGGCGACAGTATAGGGTTGAATAAAGAATACAGGATTCATTGCTGAAAGGAAAAAAAGGCTAAAAAATATTAAGCCTTTGTACAAAAACTGTATAAAAGATTGTATATATAAAAACAGGGTTTTCAGGACAATTATGAAGCCGTTTATGTAATTTAAAACAAAATGAAAAACCTTGTTTGTAAATATCTGCAAAATGTCCAGGTTACATTTATTCCTTCTCAAATTTCAATTTTCACGACCCAGACTGTCAAAATTGTGATATTTTTTGCCTTTATTTTCCTCAATCGATTTACTAATTTGTGCCGAGTTTCGTATTGCATGCACCGTTACTAGGCAACGGTCATGTTGATGAACAACTTATCCATGGCTAATTACATTTAATTACGCAAAGAAAAAACATTTCTTACCACGAAGAAGGTTATCATCACATCCCTGAAAATTTCAATTCTATATTTTCACAATATGGATCTTGAGTTTTCCATTTCGTTTTCCGCGGATAAGTCCTGTTTTGTAAATACTCCCACGCGTTCATAGTGATCCGGTGACGGCCTTTCACCGGGCTCGCATTGATTCTGATCAAAATGTAGTTTATGTTTACATATGTTATATCTACTTCTGTCTCTTTAATGAGGTAAATACGTAGTTGACAAATGCTGTGTTATTATCAATACATTGGGTCAAATTTAAAGCAAATCGACTGCATGTTAACTTATCATTCACGTGAACTATTCAATAAGACAAACCTGCCCTTAGCCAAAACTATTATTTCCCACCAAAGCCTTTAAACACTTCTAACTGTCTTGCGATCTTGGATCGTTCACTCGCATAAAAATATCTCAAAGCTGTTTTTTTTTTTCTCACCGAGCACTTCCTAAGTAATGTCAAATGCCAGTTGAGATGATTAATCACACTAAGGGCAGCTTTCCAAAATAAGGGACATAAAGAATAAAAAAAAATAAAATTTGACTGTGTAGAAAGTAAGAGATTGCTCTATTTAATGATCACGCCGATTACTGGCAACAGGCCGTCTGTGAGGTGTTTTCGCTCTCACCTTCCGGATTGTCAGTTCAGTTATATTTTTGCATATGTAAAATAACAGAGATATTTTGTTTGCAAACGGAACTACCGAAAATGATAGATGCAAGTACGTCCTCTCACAGTTATGGTCGGTAGATACGTAATGGCAAAAGTCCGCAGTTTATTAAAAGGATGAAGCGAAATCCATTAAATAAACCGGCAGTTATCTTAACTTAGTTTACGTTTTAGTGCGTTTTGTGTCACAAAAAAGCGTTCTTCTTCATTAACATTCGACTTCGCGCAGAGACATAACCATCACACGAATTGACACAAAACAATTGGAAAGATTGGGAAACTTAATAATTGTTCATAGTTTTGGCTCTTTAGGTGTGATATTCAATTAAAAATTGCCTTTCAAAAACTTCAAACTTTCCGGGTGGAAAAAGCGCTGATGAGCTCATACATGGCCTTGTAAAAGTTTGAGTTTTTAATACCGCGTCCCACGAAACGTATTCAATACATCAGGCTCATATTGCTTGGGACACTTTATAATGCTATGCTCTTTTAATATTCAGACCTGATGTTTGTGTAGCTTAATCAGAAACTCAACCGCTTCTGCTAATCAGGAAAATATCGTAGACAAAGATTCCTCTCTACTGACGACGCATCCGTTGAAACTGGCAACAACCTTAGTAGTTTGATCCTCTGGTGTGACATGTAGGACATGTTGTTTGCAGCTGTTCACTTGAGGAAAACAATATGACACAGTAGGCTGCTTTATATCAATGTTATCAGTCTAGATTTCAAGTCTACCTTCCTGATCTTTTTTTTAACTTCAATCGCGGATACTTAATATACAAAACCGAATTTCGTGAGGTTTGACTTCTCGTGATCTTAGGTCTAAAGGTAAATATTTTAATACCCTTTTAAAACGATTTAAAAATCGTTTGCGCATAAATTGTGATGAACCATTAAAAGAACCACGCGCTCATGTGACTTAATATGGTGTGGATTTGGATAATTGAATCAAACTATCAGTAAAATATATCTCAGCCATATTTCAGCCCTTTTTTCAAAAACTATTGTCGTAGCCGTCAGTTTAAAAATGCGTCATTCCACAGCAAACTGTTGAAATTCTGACCACTTTTCAGCTATCAATTATCTCCCATCCAGGAGAAAGCATACTTAAAATAAGAACAAGAAGTAAAAGATATTCACTTAACTGAGCACTTTAAGAGGTAAACTTAATTGAACCGTCTGAAGAAGAGTTATTAAGCAATAGGGCACTTTTTCCGTGTTTATATAGCCTCATCTAAACACTCGGAGGGTTGGGAGAATTCGAGACAGTTTAATTCTCAAAAATACGCGCGAATCTAAAACGTCACAACCGTGTTTATATACTCTCATCTAAACACACCTATCGACCAATGACAGCGCGAGTAGTGGCTCAATTATTTTATAATGCACAATGCAACACTTTTTCTTGTTTTGTTCTTTAAAGAAAAATTTGCTTTGTAGAAAAACCGCCTTAAAAACAGAATATATATATAAATAGAGTGACACACAATTTATCTCAATAACAGGGTGTCGTAATTTCCGCGACGTTTTATGGGACCGTTTCGCAAACTATTATGGAGATAAAAGCTGTGTAATGTTTGTATTAGAGTGCAGCCAGAATTAGTGCAAATAGAAACAGAGAGCTAGTGAAGGTAAAAATTAAGATTGATTGCACCAAGCGAAAATGTTTGGTCTCCTGTCGAAAAATATGACCACAGTGGTCAAACAGTGGTTTCTGAGTGAAGGATGTTTGTGCTTTACGCTGAATGTGGCAAGCAAACAAAACTACGTCAACTTCATCTTAATTGATTATCACTCATATTCCTGAATTCGTCGCTAGAAATTCCTATTATCGTCATTATCCCAAGCACAGCGGCGTATAGCAGCACCTTTCTCGGTCTAATATTTACTTAAGATGGCTAAACAAAGTTGTACATACCTGTCTCATTTACCATTTCCCTAACTCACTAGAGTCTTTGGTCCCTCAAAATGGCGAGATGCAAGTTAATACTACAGACTTTGGTGTTTTGGTAGTTTGGCTGACGTATGCGTTCTACTGATCCGGTTTCTTGTTTATTTGCAGAAAATCTAGTCGCCGGATTTTCTAGATTATTTGCCTGCAACAATCTTGTAACATTGCTTGCCCTTGAAATTTTGACGCTATTGTGATTATAGTTTCATGGAGATATTTTCTTTATTATAAGAGATTGCTTTTAGAGTTATATTTTGTTGAAGGATAACTGGAATATTTAGAGCTTCCTTTATTTAATATCAAATTTTTTCAATAGTCCCCTTACTTATTTTCTGAAGCATTTTCTTTCTAATTAGAATTCTAATAAGTGGCTCTCGAGGACTAGGTGCAGGTTTTTCGTGAATCCAATACGGCATTCAGTTTCAATTTTTTTACTTAGTTTGTACATACTACATTTAACTTGGTTCTTTCGTTGAGGAAGAAAAAAACAGCAAAATTGCTGGGATCTTTGGATCTTCGCTTTTTCTGACAACACCTAGAAGATAGTGTGTCATTTATAAAGAAAAATAGCACAGACAACGCAAGCGTATTGCTGAATAGTCGCCGCATTCAGTTAACAATAAACGGCTACAGGGCACGCGCAAAAACGGTGTTCGACCACCGTAAGGTGGCCGAACACAGTTTTCGCACGTGCTTTTGCTGATGCTTTTGCTGATGTTTAACACCTTACTTAGCATTTATCAGTCGCTGATGTTTCCGTACTTAACATTTGGTTTAAGTGCCTGGGGTCAGGCTGCTCAATTACACTTGAATAAACTGTTACTACTTCAAAAACGCGCCATCCGCCTTATGAATTTTTCTAAGCCTCGCACTCATACGGTTCCTTTATTTATCTCTTCTAAAATTTTACCCATAAATATGCTCTATTTGTCCACTTTAATGTACGACATCTCTAACAACTCTGGTCCTCAAAATATATCTAGACAATATCCGCGTCTTAACCAACAACATAATTCAACTACA